>OX463859.1:33644514-33829215 GCA_949825065.1 Odontocerum albicorne | reverse complement strand
TTATATTTTTTTGTTGAAACACTATTTTAAAAAGAATTATGTAACGAAGAAGTAATGGGTGCCGTAACAGTTAAAAGGTTTCGCACAACAGTTAAAGAGCGAAACTTCCATCTACACATTGTTGCGAAAATTTATCTTGTTCAACGGTTAAGTAACCCTTTATCGGTTAACGTTATTTTCATTGTTGTATCAATTATTTATATTTTTTTCATAATGCCGTTAAACCTTAACCTTTAACAAACTGAACAACTTAAAGCGAGCTGAAACGGTTGTTACAATAAATTCAGGCGTATGTAACTATTCAACAAACGTACGACTATTCGTGTAGTACTATTAAAAAATATTTGTATGTCATAATTCAATAACCGTATTTATATGTATCTTCTCTTTTTAAATTCAACAATAATATTTATCCGCATGTTTCGATAACCGCAATTTTGAGTTATTAATTTGTGTGTTTCAATTCGAAAACCGCAACTTTGAGTTATTAATTCGTGTGTTTCAATTCGATACCCGCAATTTTGAGTTATTAATTCGTGTGTTTCAATTCGATAACCGCAATTTTGAGTCATTCATTCGTATGCTTTAATGTAATATTCGCACTATTTAGTTATTCATTCGCATGTTTCAATTCGATAAACACAATTGTAAGTTATTCATACGTATATTTTAATTCGATTAACAATTCTAAGTTGTCAATTTGTATGTAATAATTAAACAACCCCTATAGTATGTATGTTATCTTCATAAATTCTTAAGACATTATTCACTTGTATGTTTTCATTCGATAATTGCAATCGTGATGTGGTAAGTGGTAACATTACCACATATGTAATAATTCAACAGCCATATTTAGATGTACACTTTCTTTTTATAAATAAAAAAAAAACATTCTTCATTCGTGTGTTTTAATTCGATAACCGCAATCCTATGTTGTCCATTCGTATATAATAATTCAACAGCCGTATTAATATGCATGTTCGCTTTATAAATTCTAAGAACATTATTCATTCGTATGTTTTAATTCCATAACCACACTCCTAAGTTGTCCATTCGTATGCAATAATTCAACAGCCGTATTAACATGCATGTTCGCTTTATAAATTCTAACAACATTATTCATTCGTATGTTTTAATTCCATAACCACAATCCTAAGTTGTCCATTCGTTTGCAATAATTCAACAGCCGTATTAACATGCATGTTCGCTTTATAAATTCTAACAACATTATTCATTCGTATGTTTTAATTCCATAACCACAATCCTAAGTTGTCCATTCGTATGCAATAATTCAACAGTCGTATTAACATGCATGTTCGCTTTATAAATTCTAACAACATTATTCATTCGTATGTTTTAATTCCATAACCACAATCCTTAGTTGTCCATTCGTATGGAATAATTCAACAGCCATATTTCTATGTATGTTATAAATTTAAAATCATTATTTATTCATATGGTTTAGGCTAATAAACCCTTTCTTATGCTAATCATTCGTATGTGACTATTCAAAAACATAAGCCATACGAATGCTACTATTTAAAAACATATTTTTTCCAGGTGTTAATTAATATTCAAGAGCATCTTTCATTCGTATGTATTATTTAATAACTTTTTTCTATTCGTATGTAACTACAAGCGGCCCTTGACTTTCGCACATAATTGGTTCCATAAATGTGTGCGAATGTTGAATATTCGAAAGTGGAGGGATGTAAAAAAACTCTTAACCAGTTTAAGACCCTTTGTTTTACAATAATCGGGTTGACCATCATGAAAATAAAACAATCAAATAATTGTATTTTATTACACCCCCATTATATAAAGTATAGCTTTGAGAGTTTTTGTAATATGATAATAATTCCCGACTAACTATAAAGGTGATCAAAGACCGCCGGCACCGTAATAAGCATGTTTTCTTGACGTTCTGGTTTTCGGTTGTTTCCTATTACATATTATTGGGTGTTAACCTTTCCTTCCCGGTGTTGGGTATCATCTACACGTTGCTTCAAATAAACATCAATATCTCTATAAATATAATAAATACAAGGTTAAGATTCTAGGTATTCCTATATAATATATTTACGCATTGATTTAAAAAATAATATTAATAATAATCAGAATTTATCGACTACATCGTAAGTATTTTCTGAATATCGGAAACAAATTCGCATTGAAACGCTGTGAGTGCCTCGATCTTGGGGCTTGACGATAGGTGAAAAGTATGCGGGAAGCGCGACACTATATTCGCATCTCACTTTTGCATACGTCACTGAATCGCGAGGAGCGCAATTGTCTCCACCTCGCAAGTGTAAGCGACGCCCGAGTTAGCCCCCAACCCTGCCGCGCTGCAGTAGCTGTTGAGCTGGCAACGAGACTAGACCTACGCCCGTTCCGTGAGCGGTGCCAGATGGTTTTTTAATGTTTTCAGCAAATAAATCTCAATTATTATAATTTTTAACTTCAATTATAATTAATTAAGGGGATTATCTATGAATGTTTTTATTTTTCCGATTTAAAATCGCTAATTTTTGATCGCGTACTCACTACCCAACACCGGAACACGCGTTTCATTTTTATCACCGTAAGGGAAGGGTTAACATAAGTTGTGTCCGTTTTTTTTTTTTCAACTTAAAAATGAGCACCAAAAGTAAAACAAACATTAACAACATTTTATTTCGAATGATGTATAACATTTACCATTTTGTTTTACTTTTGGTGCTCATTTTTAAGTTGAAAAAAAAAACGGACGCAACTTATGTTAACACCTAATACTTTGAGGTCTTTTTCATCTGAATTTATCGTTACCGTAGTACTTCTAAGCTTGTCGTAAACGGCGTTACTTAATAACGCTATATAAATTTCTAGACTTTTATCTTCGTATTAGAAAAACTAGATACTTCCATTTTAGGTACCATCAAGATTCGAATGTCAAACTCCTAGGTCCAAAGTCACGCGTTCTACTAAATAGCACACCACGGTGGTCGAAAAGAATTAAAAACATTTTAAAGATAAAATTGTATATTTTTTTGTTACTATTTATTAAATTTTTGTAACATCTTTTTTTATATTTGTAACTTAAAACGGTTTATAAAAGCGTTTTTTTTTTAAATCAGTTTATTCAATTTTTGCTAGATTAAACCCTTAAGAACTTAAGATTGAAGAAATTCGCTTGTATTCAGGAACAAAAGATTTTATCTTAATGAAATTAGGAACAATAATTTCTCCTTACACAAAGCGTTTTAATAAATTATCAAGGTATTGCGAGGAATAAATTTTATTTATGCATTACGGGGAAGAACATTAATCAGGCTTAATGACAAGATATTCGTGTTTTCCTATTAAAATATGTGGTTCTTCTTAACAGTTTAAGCAAATGGTTCCAAATAAAGTTTAATGAATTCGGTACTTACCATAAATATTATATTAAATGAGCTCCCGCGCCGAGTCGGCTGAAAACCAAATCAAAAGCATAGGTGAAAATACATATTTTGATGATGAAGAGAGAAATTAGAGAAAGTTTCAAGATAAGTTCAGTATCTATTATATACGAGTATTTCATTTAACATGAAGAGTTCTTTAAGGGAAGATGTATTGTAAAAAGAGTGCGATGTATGGGTCAACTCAAATAATCTGGAACAGGTTGATGAATTATGCTATCTGGACACTAGTGTATTCGTGTGAGTTGAAAGGGATTTTGAAAGAAGAGTAATTCTTATTAAGCAATTTTATTGCAAATACAATCTGGACATATTTACATCAAACCCAATCTCTTAAAATAATATAAACTTAAACTTTAGTTATAAAACATTGTAACTGAATATTCGATATTAGTTTTTTTTTTACAAATAACTGTATTTGTTTCTCAAGATTAAATATCTCAAAGCATTAAAATAATATGACATAAAGATTGTGTAAAAATAAGATATAGAATGCAACACGTAACGCCGCTGCAGCTTTAGGTTCTTGGAAATCTGCGACCCAGTATTATGGAAATATATATATCTTGGTGAGAATTTTCCACATGTAATATTTTAAAGATACGGTTATATTTTTGCAATACATTTCCTTTGAAGTTGGATACTTGCTTGCGAAAGTGGGAATATGTGGGAATTTGTTTGCTTTTGTAAAAAAAAAAAAAACTTTTTCGATAATCATACGATAACTCATATCTACGAGTATATTTAACACCTTATTGAAAATACAATCTGGTGGGATTATTGCCAGGCGGAAATCTCTTCCAATCAACCAGACAAAAGTAAATGAAGCAACTTACATGGTCGCATAAATCATTCAAATGACTATCCATCCCCACGAAATCCATAAACCCGTACGTGAGAATATGCCCACAAAGACGGACAATCACCCGGATATTATTTTTCATATAAAGTGAGATATCATTAATTAAAAGGAAAGGAAGGGATGGTGGAGAGGGAAGGAAAAATCAGGAATGACACACGTTATTTTACTGTCTAGAAATAGAGAGTTTTATCAGTCACTCCTTAAAGGGTTACGGCAGGGAACAAAATAAACGGAACATTTAATATACATACATATTATTTATATTGTCACGTCATCTACTTGTCAGGTAGGTAGAAAGTAAAAAGCACTAGATTTTTTATCGATACAAATTTTTAGACTCTTCTGTATCCGTACATCTTATACAGCTCTCTTACTTTTTACATGTTCTTCTTTCAAAATATATATTTGATCCAGCCATACTTTCCTGGGTCTTTCTTTCTCTTGCATGTCTTCCACTCACATTTACACCGCACATTTGTTTTTTAGTATTTCTTCATTTATTCGTTCTACATGCACACATTTACACGGCACATTTATTTTTTCAGTATTTTTTCATTTATTCCTTCTTCATCTTACTCATCAGTCTTAATTTCACATTAATTTCTTCTTAAATCATCCCAAATTGTGTCACATATTATCATATCATATATGAATAATTTTTTTCGTTCTGCACAAAAGATCCATTGCTAATGTACATGCACCACCCCAAAGCTTACAACCCCATAAAACAAAAGACTGAACTAACAAGCATAAGTAATTAATCATATTTTTTTACTTTCATTTACGTACATTTCTGTAAAAATAAGTTTCCTTAGAGAATTATATCTTCATCTGAGAATACTTTTAAACTTGCAAATTGGTCGCAACGGAAAAGAACTTGTTGAAAAAACTTTTTACTGTCAGCAAATAAAGGATGTCTCGAGAGAATAATAATTAAACAGAATCCAATTACCTATCTTTCTTGGATTCTTATTTCTTGCTGTTCTCAAGTGTTGAAGCAGCAACAGCCAGGGGTATTCCCCTCTTTACCATATTCTCCTTTTCATCGACCATAAAGTGACCAGACGTTCAAATCTAATCAGCTAAGTAATAATTTACTCCGATTTATTTATTTATTTAACACTTTTATTGCAAATACAATCTGGCGGGCTTATTGACAGGCGGCAATCTCTTCCAACCAACCGGACAAAAGTAAATGAAGCAAGTTATGTGGTCGCATAAATCATTCAAACAACTATCCATCGCCACGAAATCCATAAACATATACGTGAGCACATGCCCACGAACCCCACAAAGACGGACAATTACCCGAACATTATTTTTCATATAAAGTGAGATATCATCAATCAAAAGGAAAAGAAGGGATGGTGGAGAGGAAAGGAAAAGAAAAATCAAGAATGAAACATGTTATTTTACTGACTATAAATTAAGAGGTTTTTCAGTCGCTTCTTAAAGCATGCCAAGGACGGGGCGAGTCTTACATTGGTTTGTAACTTATTCCAGAGTCTCACTGCATGGACAGTAAAGGTCGACGTAAAGAAAGAGGAGCGATTGTACAATACATAACAAAAGATTTATCAAGTTTTTCAGATATGTCATTGGATAATGATAGTTTCTCATGTTACCTAAAAAATTATCTTAAAAAAAACAATAAACTTCCTGTCTAATATATTTCACAATTTTCAAGGCGTTTCGGGTCCTACACGAAAATCGATCCCTTTAGTTGGAAGACAGGGGTCTTACTTATTGAGCCAAAGAGATGTTTTTTTATGATCAAAGATAATTTATATCGATAAAGGAAAAATATTAGTGTATCACTTGATTGGTTTTCGCCTTTGAATGTATTGCTTTGGTGATCACACACGTACATTTTTCAGGCAATCTTAAATCAACATAAGATCCAAGAGTAAAAACAACAATTAAATGGATTTCTCGAGAATCGAATCCGGAACGCAAGTTTATTTTGTAATAATGCTCTCATTAAGACTTTAGTTAGCAGACGCCTGTCTTCCAACACGAAGGTAGTGGGTTCAATTTTTGTAAATTAGCATGTTTTTTTATTGAAACTTGTTTATACACCTTTCTTGCTAGGTATAAGAGACTACCACAAGATATTTAAACTAGCCATATAGTATTATTTAAAATCACTTTTAATAAAATGAGAAGCGTATTCTGCGATGATAATCTAAGCTTGAAACTTCGACAACGGTTAGTCAAATGCTACGTTTGGTCAGTGTTATTACACGGGGTGGAATCATGGACCCTCAAAGTATGAACCGACTGAAAGCATTCAAAATGTAGATACCCTGAAGAAAGCTACGGATACCCTGGACGAATATGGTCAGCAACACGAGGGTTCTTCAAAAAACCAAAGTTGATAGAGAGTTGCTGACTAATATTTAAATCCGAAAGCTGTCCTATTTCGGTCATGTACTTAGAGGAGAAAATTACAAATTACTGTACCTGATCATCCAAGGCAAAATAGAGGGTCGAAGAGGTGTTGGCAGGTGGAAAATCTCTTGGCTCCGCAATATACGTGATTGTACTGGTATAAGGAGCATTGGGGATCTTTTTCGGGCTGCCGGGGACAAAGATGCTTACTCTCAGGTGATAGTCAACGTTGAGGGGACCTGACATGACACTAGGAAGAAGAATAACCAAATTATAATACAATACAGTCACTTATTGGTTTTTTGTAAATATACGCTAGAGAGAAAATGTATTTAGTATAGAAAAACAAGGTCAAAATATATGTAAAGTTTACTGTTAGATACTGAATGATAGTGTAAAACATTTATTTTGACCTAAACATTGCTGGCATAATAAATCGAGATAATTTAGTCTAAAGAGAGCTTAGAGAGAGAGATAAGAGGTAAAAACATGTACCACGGAGATTAATGCCACTAAGGGAATAACAAAGCGATTTATTATTCAATATTAGGTGATTAACCTAAAAATTATTTAATATTAAATGAATCAGATTTTTATTAAATGTTTCTATTTGAAAACCGTGCTTGTAAATTAAATATTTACAGGGTTAACTGTTCCTATTAACACATTGTACATCAATTTGATAAATGAAAGTTCACATAAAATATAATCATACTGGCCCTATACATCAACTGACAGCTGAATACCAAAAATATAAATTCTCCAGTCGTTACTTCATAATTCTAGTACATAAAAGTATTTATAAGTGTTCTGCATCAGTCCTCATAAAATCTGGCTGGTTTATTTAAGCATTGTTTTTCTTTACATTATTATTCTTCCTTTCCTTTTATGTTCATCCTCTTCAACTCCCTTCGTCTGCCTGATGCAGGAGAACTTTTCAACAGCCGCTGTAAGATAAAGTTTCCAGGGAAGATTCGGGTAAACTTTTTAAAATACGTCTTCATACGAAGAAAGATGAGCTAAAATGCAGTTTCTAAGTGAAACTTTGTTTCTCTATAATTTGCTAACGAGTTTCATGAAAATTTATTCAGAAGTTTTTTTCAGATGATGGGTTTCCACGTCATCAACAGCTTGCTTGTACGTTATTAATTAAAATCATATAAGTTGCTTGTTTCATTTCAAGAAGTTTGTGAGCAATATACTGTCACACCTTTTCCTATTTTTTAGAATAATATAATGTACACATTTAAATACGTAAATCAATTATAATACATTACAATCTTACCAGGTGTGACGCGTCTCAGGTCAGTGGCTTCTATAGAGGCAAGTACTCTTTTGATCTCAGGAGTTCGTTGGGTTATTTGTACTCTGAGTAACTCTCTCTCAATTCTTTTACCGGGACAAGGGGCACAATTAAAAGAGATATAATTTTAAAAAAAAAAAGTTTATTATATAAATGGATTAATTAAAAAAAACTTAAACGTATGTCAAGAAAAAAAAAGTTTTAAGTTCGGTTCCCGAATCAATGGCTCGTAGATTGTGTTGTGAATTCTAACAAGTGGGGTCTACAATAGCAAATTTCTTAAGGAAGCCAGGGCATAAGGTCCTGTCACGAAATCCAGCATTAAATACAAGGAAATAATATTCACCCAAAATTGAAGATGTCGTCTGAAGCGTCTATGATACGGCAGAAAAAATGCAGCTATAAATACTGGTAGTATTCAGTCTGAGCAGCTTGAAGAAGCGTCCGTCCAGCACCACGTCTCGAATGGAAAAGAAAAAAAACACCCGTATGCCTCCCCTTTTAAAGAAAATCGCGAGAGAGAGAGGACAATCTTTTCCGTCTCCCTTACCAATACGAGTGGCGACAAATATGACAGAACGTGGAGATAAAATGTACTTTACCATGTCGTCATTGAAAGATGTTTCCAGGAAATATACCTGGCTGTCTCAGATAGCCAGTGGTGTTTTGAGACAAAGCAAATTTTATTATCCAGCCCTTTTAGTAGTTGAAAATATCGCATCCCTCTAAAAAAAAACAATGACAATGGTATTCTTTACAATTCGGGACAGGGTTTGGAGCCCGAAACGGTGACCACCTAGGAGATTTTTATTGGCCTAATCTTACTGATAGTATTCTAAAATATTCCAGTATTTTATGATATTTTGATCTTTTTGTTTTCAAAGCAAGCACATGGCCAGTCATCGATCTGACCACGTGTTTTATAAAAACATGACATGTCGAGAATTTACAATATCGAGGACGCATACTATGCAATTTATCTTGAATGCCTTTTAGAGGATTTATAACTGTGTTTCTAAATAAAAATATAGTCCTCACAATACTTTATGTACAGTCTCCGTAGCGACTTTACTCCGAATTCTTCAATAATCGATCAATTGATACGCGCGGTAGTTCGTGATACGCGCAAAAGCCGTTTCTAACACTACATATCAAAGGCATCAACTATTTGTATATTGCTTGACTTAAACGTCCAGGTCTTAGCACCATACAGAAAAGAATTGATTAAAAAAATTAAAACAGGATTCTAGGCAAATAAAAGAGTTCTTGCGGTACAGAAGTATAGCTGAGTGTTCGGCACCCTCAGCAAGTTTTCATTTGGACACCTTTTTCTAAAATTCACGAATTATAATTATCTAATAAACAATCATTATTAGTCGTATTGTGAACATAAATTTACTATGATGAAACAAGAAACATAGTTCTTAAACTTGTGAAACTATTACAAAGCGGACTTATACTATAAATGAGTCACTTTTAAGTTTATAAAGAATGAAATATGTTGTTTATAGTTAAGGCATTAACGTTGTGGAGGTTTAAAGACATTGTAATTGATTTTTATCAAACACTGTTTATTCCACTTTTTGTGACGGTATAACCTTACCGGTTTCAAGTCTTTCACCTCATCTTCAGGGGAGCAACCAGTCTTGTTTGCGCTCTCCTGAAGATGAGGTGAAAGCCTCGAAACCGGTAGGGTTATACCTTCACAAAAAATTGGAATAAACAGTGTTTGATAAAAATAAATTACAAAGAATGAAATATTATTTATGTGGAGTAATTTAAGTATATAAAGTTTTTTAAATAATTTGTGACAATAGGAATTGATTTGTGTGAATTTCAATACTCGCCATTTATTTTTTAATTTTGTCAAAATGCTAAAACTTAGAATTCGGAACCTAAACGATATTGAGCGATCCGTTGGCGCCCTAGTGTTACAACTCTGGCAACTGCCCAAATGCCAGCATCTCGTTACGCCACTAATCTGGTGATAAACTCGCGCACTATCGACGTGTGCATGTATGTTATGTCACCTCTCAACATGCTGTGACTTTCCAGCATGTGCGATGACAAGTAGCAAATTTCACGCCTACTCCAGTGGTTCTTAACCCAAGAATGATTAATGAGATTAAAATTAAAATAGTGACCTATATAGTGAAGTACGAGCACAAACTAATAAAGCGACCGTTTTGGTTGGATGCCTGCGGGACACTATATGGAGAAACAAACACACGCTAACCGAAAGTAAGGTCAGGATATATAAGACATGCGTCCGCCCCATCATGATATATGGGATAGAAGTGAGAGCCGATACCAACAGGACAAAAAACCATCTCAGAGTGGCAAAAATGAGAACCCTACGCTCCATCGCAGGTAGAACTCTTAGAGATCGGATCAGAAACGAGACGATAAGGTCTATCTGTGGTGTTGAAGACATAGTGAGGTGGGGAAGAAGCAGAAGGCAATTCTTGAGGGATCATGTGGACCGCATGGACGATATAAGACTGGCAATAATCGCTAATACTGAAAACTCTAACAGCAGGAGATTACCAGGAAGGTCGCCGGAAAGATGGAAGGACAGCTGGACGTCATCATCCCAAGACAGCCCACCGTCACAAACAGGTCATACGACCTAAACAAAGAAGAAGAAGAAGAAAATTAAAATAACTGACTATTATTTTATGTATGAGATGATTTGCATTCCATCACTTCCATGGCGTACTTGATATGAAGTTTAATCTCCATGTGGGAATTTTGGATTCGATTTCTGATTGCCAACGAAAAAACAATGGGTTTCGGTATGGTAACAATACTTCCGTATACGTAAGCGAGTATTATTACATATTCACGTGCGGTAGTATTGCTAACCCAAGCTATTATGGATCGCGACTTCTGTGCATACTACAATGGTTGAAAATCCAAAGACGAGATCAATGTGACCGAAGACAATTTCGTCTCAAAAATCTCAGAATATATACAAATAAACAATTTTTTTTTCTTTCCCATACATCAAAGTTGCTATTAAACTACTATGTTACTTTTCCATCACCAGAAAAAATAATTCTCAAATAGCACAATTCCTTAATTTAATCCAATATTTCATTGCTCTCCTAATGACCGCATTTCCATCCCTTTTACGCTATTTAATTACCATAGATTTCGCAAAATTCATTCTCACATCTACCTCTATCATCATCTCCTATACAATTTACTTATCAAACTCTGTAATTCATTTTTCTCCACTAGCACTACCATGGCATTAGCATAGAGCAATCCGTATAATAGTATACCATACATTGACATCTGTATTTCCTTTATATTTGTATATGTGTAAATATTAAACAACTAAGATGACACAACGCATCCTTGCTTTACCTTTTTTTTTTAAATATTAAATCATCAGTACAAGCACAGTTTACTCGAGTAAATGGTCTACTTTTGGCTTATAGTGACGCAATACCATGTATTAATATACATTTAATGCCATATTAATTAAATAACCAATTTGAATGCGTTGATAGTTTCATACAAAATAATGAACAAATGTCAGGAAGTACTTTTTTCATTGTTATTTAGTCCGGATGAGATGCTGTAAGATTTTATCCAGGTTTAGTGTTTAATGGGATTTTAACTCAATTTATCTCCCATAGCGGTCCAAATCGACTGCCACACAAAACAAATGTCGATCTCATCCCTGATGTGGCAACCTAACCCGCAAGCGAATACCTGTAACGCGGTCAGGTATGGCTTAGTGAGGTTCTAACAAGGACCCGGCTTTCCCTCGGAGTATTCCCTATCCCCTTGTGGGAAACTTCCTGCATTTTTAGAATTCCTTAAAACGTTCTTCTATTTACGGATATTTTTAAATAATAATTTATGGCATAGAGAAATGTAACCTATTTTGCCGGGTTCGTACTTTTTTTCCTTTAGGGAGAAAACGAGCTCTCGCACCAATATGCATCTACAGTTTGGGCTCCTCATCAGCTCAAATATAAAAACAATATAGAACAAATACAAAAAAAATCCTCAGATATCTATGGTACAGAACAAAGGGCGATTACCCAAAATATACCATGTCGAACTTCTCACGGTGTATAGAAGCCTCGAAACAAGAAGGCAATAATCCATTGCGATATTCCTACTAAAGGTTTTTTAAGGCTGTTTTACTGTCCCGCGATCCTAGAAGCACTAAGTTTATATGTACCTAATAAATATAGCCGGGCAAGGAACCCCCCTATGTTCTATGTATTGGGTATTAACATAAGTTGTGTCTGTTTTTTTTCCAATTTAAAAATGAGCCCCAAAACTAAAACAAAATTGTAAAGGTTATACGTCATTCGATAGAAAATTTTCTGCTCTACAAGATATTGTGTTTGCTTTGCTTGCTCGTAATATATTTATTAGGTACATATAAATTTAGTGCTTCTAGAATCGCGGGACAGTTAAAGCAACCTTGAAAAACCTTAAGTAGGAATATCGCAATGGATTCTTGCCTTCTGGTTTCGAGGCTTCTATAGTTACACACAGTGAGAAGTTCTTATTACTTAAAGTATGTCAAATTAAACGCATAGTAATCGTTAAATCTGGGTTATTTCCGAAAGTGAACGGTCTATTCCTTCTTACTAGAGATCCTGTCTCAGATAAGGAGGGAAAATGGAAATACGAGAATAATATAAAGAACAGTTACTATAGACACCAAATCGAGCGAAACGGCGCGTAAATCCACTTAATTGTGGAATTAGGTGGTAAATTGTCAGAATTCATAATCATACAAACTGATAAACTTTTAAAACATATCATTAATGCCATACCTACACGCACGTGTTTTAGATTTTGGTTAAAATGTTCGTTAAACTTTCACCCACATACGAACAAACGCCACATTGTGCCACGTCAAAGTAAATGGAGACGACACAGTACCTCCAATTTATGTGCTTACATCTTCAGTTTGTTGTAAAGTTTCAAAATTTGTTTAGATGATAGTACACGTCAGTACTTTAGTATCAACTTTCATGCATGGAAGTAAAAAAAGAAATACTGTAGAAATACGTTCATTGAGAAGAAAATATAGTACCGCAATGTATGGTTGAAAAGGGAATAAAGTAATCATAGATGAATGTGAACTGAAGGCTGATTTTTTCAGTAAGATAAAAAAGAGCACACTGAGATGGTTTGGGCACGTAGAACGAATAAATGAATGAAAGACTAACGTGAAAGGTGGGGTTAAGGAAGAGGAAAGATATTATGATAGGATCAAATAAACAATATTTTGAAATAAGGATATGTTAAAAGTATGAAAAACTGTACAGTTGTATGAGATTATGTATAGATGTGGAAGAGGCAAAATACGTGTGCCGAAAAAGAAAACTCGACGCTTTGTCCTCTCTACCCACCTCGACAGTAAAACGACGTGACAGTTTGCATGTAATAATACACTTATAATAAAAGATTACGGAGGTTAAAATTTGTATAAAAGGCTGGATTTATGTGATGTGCAAATAATTTACTTGGTTCGTGATTTAGTAAATGAAATTCTTCATAAATAAAATGTACTCCATTTATAGATATGCTTTAAGATGTCTTATTTCCAAGAAGTTATTTTAAGGTGTTTTTAAATCAATTTTAACGTTTTAACTAAACCTTTATGCATAAACTATACAATTAATCCACCCTCCCTCTACAGCATATGTTCCACAACTAACCTCAGTAGTTTCTCCTCTGCACCGGTTCAAGTGTGGGTGGTAGTTTGCGCTGAAAGCTGGTGCTGGTACGGGGTATTGGATTTCGATTGAAAATTGAGAAAATAATTCCAGACCAGAGAGGTACTAAAGAAGTTACTGCCAGCCAGATCAGATATAACGCAAGGTACGAGTATGCCTCATTTACACGTACACTAGACAAGTACTCGACCGTGCACTTGACTGAGCCAAAAATGGACAACTTTGTTCGTGGAAGTTGATTATTATTATTATTATTATTATTACACATGACAAGAAATAAACACTTATTGAGAAAAAACAACAGGTAATTTGATTTGGACATATAATTTTAATGGATCTGGGTTTGTTGCCTTTCATTTGTCGTATCCCCAGTAAACTATGCTTTTGCCTGTATCTCACTGAGGATATTTAGCATGAAAAAATAAATTGATACTTCTTTCCGATTTTTGATAACACAAAAAACCCCGTTGCACGCTCTCATCAACCTGACAAACAGTGACACTTAACTACAACTGGAAACATCTTGCGAAACTCAACTCCTCACACATTATCGCTCCAGAAAGACCAAAAATATTCATCCCACAATATACTGCACACAATCATAAGAATAAAAATCAAAACAAATTCAAAACAAAAAAAAAGAAGAAAAAAAAGAAAAACACACAGAAACACAAATACAAAAACAACCAAAATTAAAACAACAATAAGAGACCCACACACACGAGCTCACATAAATCCTTTCCACTCGTCATTCATCCTGAAAGCCCAAGTACTCAAAATCCTGTCGCAATAACAACCACGCTCCGATCGACTGTCTAAATGGTTTTCCTACCTTTACTTTTATTGAAGTCGGCACGCCATTGTATGTAATGGGAGCCAAATAAGCATATTGCCTTTGGGCAAAAGAGGTTTTAACTCTAGGGATGGTGAACATTTCATTAGTTGCCATGCGTGTCATGTGTGTCTGCTGAGTCTGCATCTTCCCCTCCTCTCGATGGTAGTGCCAGAGAATGGATTTGAGATGTAAATTGGCTATGTTCATTTATTGTAGAGATAATGTAAACTATTACAAGTGAAAATACATTTTTACTAAAGTAATAAGTAAATTCGAAATCAAATCGTTTGAAATAAATAAATAAATATTTACTTGAGCTATTATACCCTATTTTATGTACGAGTATTTAACCTTATCTTGCTTGAGTTGGGACAATTAAATTAAAAAAAAACAGATAACAACAGTTAAATTTTAAAAGATTTTAATTATTGCAGCAAATCAAAGAGTTATGAACGTTCAACTTGCATAGAGTGCCATTCTTCTTGCATTTACAATACAGATTTTTGCGCTTAAAAGTGCTTGAACCATAGCTGTATTTATTCTAGAACGTTCACTGACGACGAGCAGTGAAAATATACCTAAGCTCTTGAATATGAGCATTTAACACTCTAGTACACATCCACTGATTTATTAAAGGAAGGTATGCATTCACAAGTAGTAGTATACGTTCACTAATAAGTCACTTCCACTGAAACATATAAACAAATTGAATCACTCTCACAGACCACAATATGTTATATTCTCATATTAAAATATCAACTATGGACACCTAAGATTGAGGATCTTAACATCTGTTGAACAGTTATATCCCAAAAATCCTCCGCTCTTGGGCTAAATCGACCCATGCCTCCCTCATCCCTCAGCCCCCAACTGTTGAAGTGTGTATATCGGTACCAGTTCGAAAAGCATTTATTCTTGTTTGTGCTCCCCTGAAGATGAGGTGAAAGCCTTGAAACCGGTAGGGTTATACCGTCACAAAAAAATGGAATAAACAGTGTTTGATAAAAATAAATTACAATGTCTTTAAACCTCCACAACGTTAATGCCCTAACTACAAATAACATATTAGATGGAGGAATTTTGTTTCATCTCTGTATTTCTGATGAAACATGCATGCTAACGTTATAATGATGAATATATAATATCGAATGAATATATGATAATAATTTTCAAAAATATCTGAGCAGAAAAATATTTGGCACATAGATAAAGTCTAGCTAAAAAATATTTCGTTTATTCATTCTCGTCAAATTTTCGCCCAAGTAAAAAATTATTTAAGAGTGGTAATTTTTTTATTTCAAAATGACGACGTAGAGTTTATAGATAAAATTACTGAATGATTTTAGCTGAACTTAAATATCGTTTCAAAGATGGTCCACAGAACAGGTTTGCTATAGGAATACCTTATCCGCACTAACCCTAATGGGTCGGAAAGGAGCGAAATATATGCTGTAAAAATATTAACACAGAAGAATATATAAGGTGTCAGTATATGACAAAATATAAGGGATGGATAGGACGAGGAATGCGTTCGCGCACGACTTTATTGGAAGCGCCCCGTCATTTACTTTACAACAGGATAAATTGCGCTAAACTCCGTCGGGACGCGGCTGATGGCCCTTCGAAGAGACTTGCCCTTCGGTATTTATTCCCTTGTAATAGTAAACATTGAAAACACATTACATATATTCAGAGCAATAAAATGATGAACACTTTTGGGGTATGCACTGAGGGAACAGGCAAAGAAGTGAGTCTCCAAAGAACCACTTCAGAGAGCCTAAACACAATCCCGGGGTTTTAAACCTGGTGCGTCATAAGCCAGGTTGCCCATTGGCTCAACTCTTCCAAAAGAAAATATATAAGGGATGAATTGAAGTTAATTCTGAAATATTGAGTAAGTTGACAAAGAATTCCCTGAGTATGTTTGGGCATTAAATTAATGAAAAAATACTTACAAATTATATATACAGTGAAAATGTGAGTGAAAGGCGTGTTTGAGGAAAACCAAGGAAAACATAGATGGATAAAGTGAATCCTATTTTGATATAAGAAAATGTAAAAGTCAGAGAAATCATAGCAGTTATGTGAAAAAGTGTTAAGAGGCAGAAGAGACGAAGGACGACGCGTTAGTAAAATCTGGTGATCTGTTCTTTCCACCTACCCCGACAGATTAATTGTGTGAAGGTATGTATGTTTTATTTAATATGTAATTGACTTATTTTTTAGGTAGCATTTATTCGCATATTACTCGTTTGTTTTGTTTAAATTTGTATTCACACAGACTGAGTAGAGTACTCGACCGAGTATTCAACATGTGTAAACTTGGCCTTAGATAAACAATTTGACTGGAAACGTTGCAGACGTTAGTATCGGCCAAAGTCGATATAGCCCGACTTAAGGAGGGCTACTTGACTGGAAAGTGCTGCAGACTATGTGAGATTCTGACCGTTTACTTCCAGGCTTTCAGTAACAAGATGTTTTGACCGTTAAGCTCTCTACTACCTCCAATGCGAATGGATGTTTTCTTGTAAGATTTTCAAATAAAATTTAAGTTTATTTGAAACTTGCGAAATACGATTCCTTATCTTCTTGAACCTTTACACTTGATCCAAAACACAAATCTTGTAGTTTAGTATGGCGTGTTAGAACAAAAACACAAGTATCTTGTAGTTTAGTATGGCGTGCTAGAAGCAAAACACAAGTATCTTGAAGTTTATGTTAGAAGCAAAACACAAGTATCTAGTAGTTTAGTACAGCGTGCTAGAACCAAAACACAAGTATCTTGAAGTATAGTATGGCGTGCTAGAACCAAAACACAAGTATCTTGAAGTTTAGTATGGCGTGCTAGAACCAAAACACAAGTATCTTGTAGTTTAGTATGGCGTGTTAGAACCAAAACACAAGTATCTAGTAGTTTAGTATGGCGTGTTCGAAGCAAAACACAAGTATCTAGTAGTTTAGTACAGCGTGCTAGAACCAAAACACAAGTATCTTGTAGTTTAGTATGGCGTGTTAGAACCAAAACACAAGTATCTTGAAGTTTAGTATGACGTGTTAGAACCGAAACACAAGTATCTTGTAGTTTAGTACGGCGTGCTAGAACCGAAACACAAGTATCTTGTAGTTTAGTATGGCGTGTTAGAACCAAATAACCATAGTTACAATACTTTTTAAATTTATATTTCTTACAGGTAGATCGAGGAAAACACAATTGTTTCATATGAGCCAGATTATAAATGAAGGTAAAGTGAGAAAATGAGAAGTATAAGGAATAGAAGTGGACATTCGCTCGCATTGACGAACAGAAGATAATTTAAGACTTGATAGAAGGAAAATTAGTGCTCTGAAGACACACTTGGACAAAATGAAAGTGACGATTCATGAAAAAATATGAAAGGAACATACTCTTATCAGAAATGAAACCATGGATAAAATTTGAGTTTTAAGTAAGATGAAGAAAAGAGTTTTAAGGTGGCTTGGACATGTGGAGAGAATAAATTATGAACGAATGAGTAAGCGAGTATGCAAGTCAGAAATCCAAGATGTGCGTAGAAGAGGTAGATAAGTGGAGTACGTGGAAGAGGTTATGCGAGGAAGAGGTAGATAAGTGGAGTACGTAAAAGAGGTAGTGCGGGGAAGAGGTAAATAAGTGGAGTACGTGAAAGAGGTAGTGCGTGGAAGAGGTTGATAAGTGGAGTACGTGGAATAGGTAGTGCGTGGAAGAGGTAGATAAGTGGAGTACGTAAAAGAGGTAGTGCGGGGAAGTGGTACATAAGTGGAGTACGTGAAAGAGGTAGTACGTGGAAGAGGTAGATACATGGAGTACGTGAAAGAGACAGAGGAAGATAAGTGGAGTACGTAAAAGAGGTAGTGCGTGGAAGAAGTAGATAACTGGAGTACGTGGAAGAGGTAGTACATGGAAGAGGTAGTACGTGGAAGAGGTAGTGTGTGGAAGAGGTAGTGCGTGGAAGAGGTAGTGCGTGGAAGAGGTAGTGCGTGGAAGAGGTAGTGCGTGGAAGAGATAGATAAGTGGAGTACGTAAAAGAGGTAGTGCGGGGAAGAGGTACATAAGTGGAGTACGTGAAAGAGGTAGTACGTGGAAGAGGTAGATAAGTGGAGTATGTGAAAGTGGTAGTGCGTGGAAGAGGTTGATAAGTGGAGTACGTGGAAGAGGTAGTGCGTGGAAGAGGTAGATAAGTGGAGTACATGGCAGAGGTAGATAAGTGAAGTACGTGAAAGAGGTGGTGCGTGGAAGAGAAAGATTTTTTAACATATTTTTTTTTCTTTTCAAATTTTGAATAAGAAACATTTAATTGAAAATAAATAAGCCTTTAATTATAAATTACTTACATTTGTTAACGTCTACTTTACAGAGAAGTTTAAGTTCTAGCATTGAGCAGCGCAGACAACAGTTGTGAACCGCTTCCTTTCCGGACTATTTTATCCGAACAATGATATCTCTCTCCTGAGAAGTTCCAATATCACTCCCAGAGGAAGTTTCCAAAGAAAGTGAGAATCGGAAGAGAGTGTGAGAAATTCGCTCTTTTTCTTTTCTGGTTTAGATTTGTGTTGAATTGTACGATTCAAATTTGATTTTCCATTTAGAAAGCCAGCAAATGGTTAAATGCTTTTTGTGAGCTATTTTACTCAATGGAATTGATACATGGACGCTGAAGATATTCAAATTATACTCGTATATTGGAAATATTTAAAACACAGAGGGATACTAAGGATGATTTTTAAGAACTTAACGGTAAATATATAGCATCAATTTATAAAGCGCCTTTGGGGAGCAGAATGTCTTCAAAGGCGCTCTAACTCGAGAGTCAAACGCACTTTTATTGACAAGTTAATAATAAATAATCAATAAAAGAAAAACTCTTTAAGACTGGTCTCTAAATTTAACAGATCTGAATACTTAAAAATTAAAAGTAAATTGTAAGGCTGGAATACGTAAAATGGATTACTCTACCAAGAAGCCGGTAATACAATAGAAGCTATAATTTAGATACGGTTTCGGGATAACAAAATCATGGGAAACTGTCAAAAGTTCATTGATTTCATGCCAAAACGAGTACAGGCTTTCATTGATATCAAAATGGGACGTATTTTTTTATTGAATATTAAATCGTCGTTGCCGAGCCTCGTAGTCGAGGATCCCCTCACCCCTCCAACGTCAATCTTAAATCATTCTTCAGCCCGATCCTAGATGCGCATACCATCCCGCAGATGTTACAGACATGTGGACCCTGCTGAGCCGCCTGGCCATGTTGACGCATGTTCGCAGCGCGCTGACTGTTTCTCACGCGTCTAGCCGCTGAGACGCCATCAGCCCGAGAACATACGACTCTCCAACCCTCACGGCCCCGAGCCACCTGCTCCCAGTGCTCAGGCGCCCCGCACAAAGTAAGCGACTCTCGCATAAATTTATTAAAAATATTTATATTTATGTATACATCTCTATCTTTTCTCTCTATATACATATAACATTTATTAACGACCGTGACATACATACAAATATAAGTACATATATTAATATGTAACATAACATATGTTATATGTCTATAACATTAATATATTTACAAAATTCTATCCTTTCCTCTCTAGCACTGTTTGTTATTTCCACCACCCAAACAAAACCAAATAAAATATACCAAGTCCGTTTACAAGAAGTGACGAAGGAGTAAGGTGTCCTTAATATTTCCTTTCCTGTGCTAAAAAAATCCGCGCGTTCCGGTGCTGTGTATTCAATACACATGTAAAAATGAGCGATTTAAAATCGGAAAAATAAGATTATTCATAACCAATCGCTTAAATTAAATTTGAAGTCAAAAGTGATAATAATTGAAATTTAATTGATGAAAACATAAAAAAAAACATTGACCGACGTTCACAAATGGGCAAAAAGACCACCTCAAATGGGTGCCCGAGAGCTACTGAAGCGAGAGAAACGAGCGAACTGAGATTCTATTTCTTGCGTTCCCATATACCGAAGTAGAATGAGAGTGAGATGTGAATAGCGTCGTTTCCTCACCCATAGCAGTGGTTTTCGAATGAACACACACTGGCACACGTTTGATTGTATTGGTGAATTTATTCCCGATTTTCACAAAATATCTCTGATGTGGCCGACAAGTGCTACTTATTATTAATATTATTTTTTCATTCAATGCGTAAATGTATTGCGGAGGAGTACCTAAAATCTGAACCCAGTATTTATTATGTTGATAGAGATATTAAAGTTTTGAGAAGCAATGTGTACTAGTTACACATCACAGGGAAGGGAGGGTTAAATCGGACCGATACTCAGAGCAAAAATTATCAACAGTGCGCGAGTCTCACAGACTGTCCTTATAGCGCTTCCTCTTCCCACCAACTCTTAGCTTGCCTACCACTTCCCCGTGCAAGACGTGTTTTGGGAGTTTATGATCACCTATGCGTGTCACATGCCCGGTCCACTGCAAATTCACCTTTACAACCATATCTTATATAAGTTTACAGTTGGAGCGTTGCAGGACCGAAATACTTATGACATGATCACTCCAGTAGATCTGAAGAATTCGACGAAGGAAACGCTGGTGGAACATTTCATGACTTTGAATGTGTGAAAAGGGGAATATGACGTCATTGAACTGTTGCTTTATAATTACTGTGTATTTTCTTCTTGCGTTAAAAAATTAACTGAATATTCGAAAAAAATATTGTATGTTAAAATAATTAACGAGGAAACTTTTAAAAAGACACTGTAAGAAGGAGAATTTGATTCCTTGCTTAACCCTTCCCTTACGGTGATAAAAATAATACGCAAGCTCCGGTGTTGGGTAGTGAGTACGCAATAAAAAATTTGCGATTTTAAATCGGAAAAATAAGAACATTCATAGATAATCCCCTTAATTAATTATAATTGAAGTTAAAAATTATAATAATTGAGATTTATTTGCTGAAAACATTAAAAAACGCTCACGGAACGGGCGTACGTCTAACCTATTTGCAAGCCTAGAAGCGACTAGTGGCGCGGAACGTCAGTCGCATACCCCGGCGCTTACGCCTTTGCTTGCGACGTTGAGACAATTCAGCTCCTCGCAATTCAGTCTAGTATGCAAGAGTGAGATGCGAATATAGTGTCGCGCTTCCCGCATACTATTCACCTATCGTCAAGACGAGGCACTCGCAGCGTTTAAATGCGAATTTGTTTTCGATCTTTACAAAACACCTCGATGTAGTCGATAAATTCTGATTATTATTAATATTATTTTTTAAATCAATGCGTAAATATATTATGGAGGAATACCTAAAATCTTAACCTTTTATTTATTATATTTATAGAGATATTGATGGTTATTAGAAGCAACGTGTAGAAGATACCCAACACAGGGAAGGAAAGGTTAAATAAGTTTTATATAATAATAATTGTATCGAAATATTAAAGGGTAAGATCCAAGATTCAAACATTACATTTGGAATTTATTAAGGTGCGAAGTGATATATGGAGCGTTCAGGTGAGTAACATAATCTTAGAAAATTGGGACTGGATGGTGACTGGGAGGAGACAGCGAGTGATCTATCAATATTGGAGGAAAATCGTTGTTCGTCATCGCACACGTCAGAAATACTACCGCATGTAAATATTTAACAGTACCCTCACACATCCAACGTATGCTAGCATTGTTAGCAAATGAACTGGTTTACCAGACTAGTACCTTTTTTTTATTTTTTTCCTGTAACATTTCGGAAATCAAACCCAAAACCAAAGAGAGAAAACTCAATAACTTACCAACTAAGTCATTGAAAGTTCAGCTATATTCGTGAATTGAATAAACAAATTCACATTGATCGTGATGACATGTCATGCAAAATTGTTTATAAAAATGAGTTAGTAGCGTTGGCGCGGAACAATTAGAGTAATGAAATGTGGGCTTAATTTAATGGCTGGTGAATTGTTATGGAGCTCCGACCCCTCGTGTTGCCGTTGCGAATTGATCACATTGTGTTTCGATGGCTTCGCTATGTTTTCAATGGTTTTTAATTTACGTAGAAAGCCTGCTAAATTGTTTTCAGCCTTGCAGTTTGTCTACTCTGTTAAATTCAAAAGCGAAACTTTATTTCAAATAAAAAAATTAAAATAACCGAACTCAAAAATATTATTTTTCCATGTTCCCAGACAAATTATGTAATGATGACATCTTGAAATTGATAAATAATTGTATTAAACTACACTTTTATTGTTAACAGTACTTTTGGAAGGCTTATTACCATGCAGCAATCTCTTCCATACAACCATAAAGATGTTAAAGGAACCTTAAATAAAACTAGACTAGAATCTTTTTTGAAAACACCTGGATTCCAACGAGAATCTAGCCCGTGACCTCCGGATTGGGAGACAAGCGTTTTATCAACTGGGGTACGGAGGTCGTCATAATGCCCTCTTAAAAGTTTCATGAAGGTTTTGATTGGAAGAAACTGTCACTAGGTAATAATGTCTGCCAGGTTGTATGGTATACAACGGCAATATATCTGCCAGGTTTTTCGATATACAACGGCAATATGCCTGCTAGGTTATACGGTATACAACGGTAATATATAAACCAAGTTGTACAGTATACAATGGCAATATGTCTGCCAGGTTGTTCGATATACAATGGCAATGTGTCTGCCAGGTTTACTGTATACAACGGCACTACATATACCAAGTTGTACGGTATACAATGGCAATGTACCTGCCAGGTTTTTCGACATACAATGGCAATATGTCTGCCAGGTTTACGGTATATAACGGCAATATGTTATATATGCCAAGTTGTACGGTATACAATGGCAATATGTCTGCCAGGTTGTACGGTATACAACGAAAGTTTGTATCAATTCTTAATTGGTAGGAATTGTTAATTTCTAGTCAGTTTTGTTATGTTATTTATTTTCAAATTTTGTTTCACCTACAAGATCGCTTTCTTCTCGCTTTTACTAATTAATATTGTTCATAAATTTGGCAAAATAAAAATAATTTGAATAATTTCTGCGACCGTATAATTTTTATAATTTTCTTTTGTCTGATTGTTCGGAAGAGATTGTCACCTAGTAATTAGCTCACTAGATTGTTAGATAATGAAGTGTTCTATAAATGAATAAATACAAGTGTGTTCCATGCAATAGAGTCAGCTTTTCCGAAAGTGCGATCAAGATAACTGTGCCTGTTCGCTAGATTTGCTTAAACATGGTTGTAAATGATTTGATTTCGATACGACCACCATGGTATAGTTGGTAAGATTCCTATATTCAAGCTCGGGGGTTGCGGGCTTGATTCCCGTTAGCACCCGATTGAAAAAAAGGTTCTAGTTGAATTTTCAATTATACTATAGCATCTTTAGTAAAAATAGTAAAATACCAATTTATATAACGCCGTTTATTGCCAACTTACCTCAAGGGCGCTCTTACTCGAGACTCGAACCCACTATTATATACGGATTAAAAATATAACTAAATATATATACTTACATATAAGTAGTGTACGGATAGGAAGTTAATAAATAGTTGCGTCCATTCAATCAGGTTCTTCCCCTTGTCTAAATAATTAGAAAATAGCTTACCACATGGCGATAAATACGCCAGGTTGTTTTATAAACAACGAAAGTGCAATGCAACATAGTCTCAAAATTAATTGTTACTTAACCTTTCCCTTCCTGTGCTAAAAAAAATTGGCGCGTTCCGGTGCTGTGTATTCAATACACATCAATACACATGTAAAAATGAGCGATTTAAAATCGGAAAAATAAGAAAATTCATAGCCAATCGCTTAAATTAATTAAATTTTAAGTCAAAAGAGATAATAATTGAAATTTAATTGCTGAAAACATGAAAAAACAAACATTGGCCGACGTTCACAAAACGGGCGAAACGAACACCTCAAACGAAAGCCCACGAGCTACTAAGGCGAGAGAAGCGAGTGAACTGAGATTCAATTTCTTGCGTTCCCATATACCGAAGTAGAGTGAGAATGAGACGTGAATAGCGTAACTTCCTCACCCATAGCGGTTGTTTAAGAATGAATATACTTACGTCACACATTAGCACACGTTTGATTGTATTGGTGAATTTATTCCCGATTTTCACAAAATATCTCTGATGTGGCCGATAAGTGCTAATTATTATTAATATTATTTTTTCATTTAAAGCGTAAATGTATTACGAAGGAATACCTAAAATCTGAACCCAGTATTTATTATATTTATAGAGATATTAAAAATTTTAGAAGCAATGTGTACTAGTTACGCATCACAAGACAGGAAGGGTTAAGCACGAATGGCACAGAATAACTTTCTTACAACAAGGAGTAGTTACTTTGAAAGTTTATATTTAAAAAACATATTCTTAAAACCTTAGTGTAATAACTTGAACTCGATATTGTTGACTTGTTTCTTGAAAACAGTTAACTGGCTCCGATATCACGTTACAAGGCATCTCCAACACTTGTTTATACAATTGAAACGTTTATAATGATAACTTTTTAATTGAGTTAGATCCGAGTGCTCGCTCTGAGTCACAACTTGATGCTACGATAATCCAACGAAATCCTTAACTTTGCAGATGGGAGGAGCATTTCAAAAGTATTATAGTTCAAATTATCAGAAATAAATACAAATGTTTCTTTCTTGAATCTTAGAAAAGATGTTTGTTTCACTTTGTGGTGTCATGTTTATGATTTTTTTTTTATAAAATGAATCAAACACAAATTATTTTATTTTGTATTCACCAATGTTTCATTTGAGTTGACTGACGATTCAAAAGACCTCCGTCTTCCTTGTCAGACGAAGATGAATTTAATTTAATTAAGTCAATTATCAAGTGAAAATTCTTTAGGAACTGTTGTTCTTTAAAGGAGAGATGACGAGGATGATTGTTGATAAATAAAAACTCGTCGAAATCGGAATGTGTAAAGAGGAATTTTATTCATACACGTCGGTATTTATAATATTTTAGAATGTATGAATGATGGAGCAAGAGATTTGTTGATGTCTCGTCTCACGCCTCACAATATATTTATTAACGTCGCGTAGGTATACATAGTTTTGAGAGGCAGCGCGAAAGATGTGTTGCCCTCTCTTTCCCTCATGGAATGCACTCTCGATCGGTTGCGAGTTGAATGACCGGGCGCGTGGACTTTAGCATTGTTTGTCTCACATTGTTAAGGTGTGTAAAGGTCGTCTCGTGGGTTCAGTGACCGCGCATACGGTCGCCACACTTCCATAGGCGCGGTAGGGCAAATTGACCTGAACGTCACGAAAAGTGAAACGCTTAATTTAAAAAAATATAATAATATTTAATAATTTTAATTCATTCATTTAATAATATTATTTTATATTTAAATAGATAATTTACTTAAATAAATTAAATTATTTAAATTATATAAATTTAATATAATATATATTATTTAATATAATATATATAAAAATATATAAACTTATTAAATCTATATAATTCATTAAATTCAATTTAAATAAATAAGTATTAAATTAATAAATATTAAATTAATAATAAATAAATAAAACATTTAATAAATATTTTAAAATTATTAAACATTTAAAAAAATTTCCTAATCCTAAAAAAATCGTTAGCAAATTAATAAAAAGCAATGCATAAAATCAACTTTTCCTAGGAGCTAACAAGTTTCACTTCTACCGCGCAAGAGTTTCACGCGTCTATTTATTTTTTTCTAATTTTAAAAGATACAGGAGAGGGGAAGTAGAGTAGTGGCTAAAAAGTGCAGGGAAGTAGATAAGCGTCAAAACAAGGGCTTCGGAACGGGAAACATATTTAGTAGAGGGCTATTTAACATATTTAGTAGAGGGTATTCTTATAATCAAATATTTTCCACACGTTGATTTTACAAGACAAATGCCGTTTTCTTTTTTATCCAGTTTTCCTCACTCAAGATGAGTTGTTACGATTCTTTTTTTTTTATTTACAAGAAAAATTCAATGGAGTTAGGCTGTAAGTTGGTATAGTCATAAATAACTTACAAAATGTTATTTCTCTGTATCACACAGGCTATCCCTTTTGAATAAAGCTTTGTATACTGAAAATGTTATTAACCTTTCCCTTCCTGAGCTAAAATAAATCCGCGCGTTTCGGTGTTGCGTATTCAATACACATGTAAAAATGGTCGATTTAAAATCGGAAAAATAAGAATATTCACAGCCAATCGCTTAAATTAATTAAATTTGAAATCAAAAGTGATAATAACTCAAATTGAATTGCTGAAAATATGAAAAAACATCGGCCAACGTTCACAAAACGGGCGAAGAAACCATCTCACATGAATGCCCCAGAGCTACTGAGACCTGGGACTGACTAACATTGTGTATGTTATACCTCGAAGGCAGAAACAACATTGCGAACTGAGATTATATTTCTTACGTTCCCATATACCGAATAAGAGTGAGAGGGAGACGTGAATAGCGTCGCTTCCACACCCATAGCGGTGTTTTAGAATGACTTTACCTACGTCACACACTGGCACACGTTTGATTGTATTGGTGAATTTATTCCCGATGTCCACAAAATATATGAGGTCCTTACATATGAAATTGGCGTTTTGCCGTACTGGCAACTTTGATCTCAAATATCTTCTCTTTGGTTAGGAATTCCAAATTCAAATTTATACAGCTATTTACTCAAGTATTTGTGTTTCGAAAATTATAATTCATTTGTTTTTTCCTCAATTGTTTTTTTTCTTTGCGTCACTCAGTTTACAAAATGGAAAACTTGAAATATCGCGTTATTTACGAGTACGAGTTCCACCGTGGCACCAGTGCTGCAGAAACGGCTCGAAGGATTAATGATGTGTATGGCGACGGTGCCGCAAAAGAAAACACAGTGCGTTTTTGGTTCCAACGTTTTCGTTCTGGAAATTTCGACCTGCAGAACAAGCCCTGTGGACGGCCGGAGACCAAAGTTGATAATGAAGAATTGAAGGCTATTGTGGAAGCGGATCCATCGCAAACTACGTCCGAGTTAGCTGCAGGCTGCGGTGTTAGTGATAAAACTGTTTTAATCCACTTGAAGCAAATTGGGAAGGTGAAAAAGCTTGAAAGGTGGGTACCTCACGAATTGAGTGAAGCAAATCAACAAACGCGCGTTGACTGCTGCGTTGCATTACTCAACCGGCACAATAATGAAGGGATTTTGAATCGAATCATTACCTGTGATGAAAAGTGGATCCTGTATGATAATCGGAAGCGCTCATCGCAATGGCTGAACCCTGCCGAACCAGCCAAACCATGCCCCAAGCGAAAATTGACTCCAAAAAAGTTACTTGTGAGCGTTTGGTGGACTAGTGCTGGTGTCGTTCACTACAGCTTTCTTAAATCTGGCCAGACGATTACGGCAGATGTCTATTGTCAGCAACTGCAAACCATGATGGAAAAGCTAGCTGCTAAACAACCGAGGCTGGTTAATCGCTCTAGGCCACTGCTGCTTCATGATAACGCTAGACCACACACTGCACAACAGACGGCTACCAAATTAGAAGAGCTTCAATTGGAATGTCTAAGACATCCACCGTACTCTCCGGACCTTGCCCCGACAGATTACTATTTTTTTCGAAATTTGGATAACTTCTTGCAAGGGAAAAAATTCAACTCCGATGGGGCAGTCCAAACCGACTTCAAAGATTTTATTGATTCCCGTCCGAATGGTTTTTTTAGTAAAGGGATCGATGAACTACCTATGAGATGGCAAAAGTGCATAGATAGCAATGGTACATACTTTGATTAAATAAATATTTTATATTAAAAAAAAATCAACTTTATGTTCCTCCCAAACAAAACGCCAATTTCGTATGTAAGGACCTAATATCTGATGCGGCCAATAAGTGTTAATTATTATGAATACTATTTTTTCATTTAATGCGTAAATGTATTACGGAGGAATACCTAAAATCTGAACCCAGTATTTATTATATTTATAGAGATATTAAATATGTTGTTTATAGTTAAGGCATTAACGTTGTGGAGGTTTAAAGACATTGTAATTCCTCAGCCTCCAACCGTTGAAGCGTGTATATCGGTACCAGTTCGAACAGCATTTAGTCTTGTTTGCGCTCCCCTGAAGATGAGGTGAAAGCCTTGAAACCTGTAGGGTTATACCGTCACAAAAAAGTGAAATAAACAGTGTTTGATAAAAATAAATTACAGAGATATTAAAGTTTTTAGAAGCAATATGTACTAGTTACACATCACAGGGCAGGAATGGCTAAAGAGAACGTTTTGAGCTATCTTAGAAATTGAAGTTAGTTGTTTTGGCGACAATAATATTTTTTGTTTATTTTTTTAAATTGTTTTGCTGCTGTATATAATGTTTATTTAAGCTTCGTTAGTATATTTTCTATTTTGTTGCTGTATATAAGTTATATTTAAGCTTTGCATGTAATTGGGTTTAACCTGTGTGTGTAAGGTCAATAAAATAAATATAAAAAAAAACGGCAGGGTTGCTAAATGTTCTTGGGCCGTATAGCAGTAGATTGTTATTTTTTCTCTCTTCAATCGCTTAAGGCTCGTATATGAACCTTTGAACTCGTATTTTATATAAGGCCTCGAATAATCTTATTTACTTCCCTGCAACCGTGTAACGTATTAATTTAAGTGATTGCTCTCGCACTCTCTTAGAAGGACTGCTTTATTCAGCGGGGGTACATTAAGAAATAACATTGGCTTCTATAACCCAGGAGTAACACTGTGCTAAGAGAGTACGTACAGTAGCTAACTCGAATGTGGGTATAATAAGTTCGACGCTGTCAAAGCTAAGGAGAATTGTGACGTAATTGACTAAGGAATGTGTTTTTTTTTTCATATATTGTTTATAATTTGTAACGTTTTCAATCTGTAAATATTACATAATGATGTATAAAATGAGCCATATTCATTGTTAATTTAATCTTTGGTAATGTTTATGAATGTCTTTTGTGAAAATGTTGATTATTTTCCTGATTATTATTTTAAATAAAAATAAAATTAAGTACACATAAACAAATACTTTCCAAACAATATGAACGATAAAATTCATAATCATTGGGGTTAATGTTAAGATTTTGACAACATTTTTGGGGAACATTATTAACTGAAAAGTGTTTGTACTCTAAAATAATGTCATCGCTGCTTTTTCATTGGCATCAAAGCCACCAGTCTCTATTATGAATGTAAATATAATCTTCTCATTTAAATAAAGACCCCTTCGTCACTCATCCAAAATACCTCATAAAAGCTGTATATCACTAGAATATATATTATATGAGTAAAGGAATCAAATGACTGCTCGGACAGTTTATTTCAGAACACGAATATACTTTTCGAGCAAGCAATGAGAAACTCTTTACATGCCAACAAATCACACCAAATTATCACTAGAATAGATATTATGTGAGTAAAAGAATCAAATAACTGCTCGGAATTTATTTCGGAACACGAATACACTTTTCGAGCAAGCAATGAGAGACTCTTTACATACCAACAAATCACATCAAATTATCACTAGAATAGATATTATGTGAGTAAAGGAATCAAATGACTGCTCGGACAATTTATTTAGGAACACGAATACACTTTTTGAGCAAGCAATTAGAAACTCTTTACATACCAACGGATCACACCAAATTATCACTAGAATAGATATTATGCGAGTACTCGCAAAGGAATCAAATGACTGCTTGGACAGTTTATTTCAGAACACGAATACACTTTTCGAGCAAGCAATACCAACGGATTACACCGAATTATCACTAGAATAGATATTATGTGAGTAAAGGAATCAAATGACTGCTCGGACAGTTTATTTCAGAACACGAATACATCTTTCGAGCAAGCAATGAGAGACTCTTCACATACCAACAGATCATACCAAATTATCACTGGAATAGATATTATGTTAGTAAAGGAATCAAATGACTGCTCGGACAGTTTATTTCAGAACACGAATACACTTTTCGAGCATGCAATGAGAGACTGTTTACATGCCAACAGATCACACCAAATTACACTAGAATAGATATTATGCGAGTACTCGTAAAGGAATCAATTGACTGCTCGGACAGTTTATTTCAGAACACGAATACACTTTTCGAGCATGCAATTAGAGACTCTTTACATGCCAACAGTTCACACCAAATTTCACGCATCTTTATTTTCAGTTAACTTGGCGTTACTGTGAAACAAACTTCCAATATTTATTAGATGTGCACTAACCTTATGTATTATTCTTTTAAGAGAAATTAAAAAAAGTCGATTATCCTTTCTTGTAATTCAATCATTATCGATAGAAATAAGTGATTTAATTTTCTTTCTTTCTACTTAAATCAAAACGAATATATTGTATTTTTGTTTTGTAAAATCTGCTATGAATTGAAGCACTTTTATGTATTCAAGATGAGCTAGTTGGTTGGTTACAAGAAATTACTTTACAGCAAGAAACCCGCCAGACATGACAGCCAGATTTCAGATTATCTTTTTAATTTCAAACATTTCAAAGAGACGACAGAAATAAGCTAACGAAAAATATGCAACCATCAAGTACAACCAACAAGTGACAAGTGACTGAACGATCTTAAATAAGTGGACTATGATAACTTTATGGACGACCCTCGTAACGGCGAGTCTCACATCCATAAATAGTTTTTTACACAGATAAGGGTGGATTTGCAGAGGAAAGTCGGATATTTTATAGCGGATTTACGTTTTTTAAGGATCCCACGCTAAGTTTTATCGCGTCTCTGGCTGCAGAGGGTACTTGAGCTGAAATATTTCTCTTCGGAATCATAACAAATTTGAGATGAAACAATAAAATTTTATATTCACCCGAAATGGCTCGGCTTTGTACTGTAGCTTTAATATTAACAATGGCAACCCTCATCTTTTGTATATCGTTATGGTTTTTTTTCTCTCGCTAAGCACGCACCATCTTGCAATCTGCACGCGATACTCAGGTTTTACGTGAATTATTGTTGAAAATTTGTGATACAAAGAATAATAAATGACATCTACGAATCATGTTTTATTATAATTCTCCAACTGACTAAAATAACGTTAATATCTAGCAGAAATGAATTTACAGTTCATCGGTATTAGTTTTATTCTATTGTCCATGCTGCAAGACTCTTGAACCAGTCGGCCTTGGCCAAACAGGTAGGAGCCTCGCTTGGTGCTTAGAGCTACGCTGCGAGCTAGGCAACGCAACCCATACTATCGCTATGGCAACACTGCATGCTTCGCGCCACGCTACGTGACTAGTATAGTCACCTAGTCTATAAGTCACTTAATAATTACCTAATAAATATAGCCGTGCAAGGAATCACCCTCTGTTCTACATACCAACTCACAGGACGAATATCATGGCTAAACACTCAGTCACGCGTGGTATAGAGATATCGAACCAATTGAATGACACTGTTGATATATTCTCGGTACCGCCTAGCAGTATGAGAAGAATCCTGGCTGATATTCTTCCTAACGAATAAGCTAACGCTAGAAGCAGACCCTCTTTGTGTAACAGGGGAAATTCGTGCTAGTTGGATAAAAAAAATAAAAAATAAAAGTCACGTAGCGCCTAGCTTAGCACTAAACGAAGCATTCCGGTGTAGCCTTAGTCTCACCGGTTCCAGTCTCGTAGCTATATTCGTTAAATATTCAAGTTAAGAAAAACGATTATATCACGCATTATCATATATCCCTCAACTGGTTAAATATAAGGAACCGTTGGAATGCTCACGTTTTATCATTTCTTTATAACGTCCTGAACTGTCCCTCAGTGTCCTCCTATCTCGTCGAAAATGTAAAATGACAATCCAATTACGGTCTCGCACAACTGTAGCAGAAATTGCCTTCTTTTTCTTTTGCTTTTTCCATTTTACAACTGTACATTACTCACGGTATAGTTTAATATCCATGGTTTAAAACTCTGGAACTATGTACTTGGTTAAAAAAAGCCTCGCATTAATGTTAACGTTAAAAAAACGGATTAAAAACATGACATTTTTTTTCAGTGATGTTTTGTGATTTTTTTGCTGTCATTTTTTCAATCAATCTATTTTGTCTTTAACATAAAAAAAACTTGTAAAGTAGAAATTATTAAAATATTATGTTGCTTTGTTCTTTTTTAATTTGGTTTTTATGATTTTGGTAAAGTATTGAGGTTTTTTCTTTACATAAATAATGTAAATATTTATTTAGAAAACTGAGGAGTGCTAAATATTGGTTGCTTGATTTAAGTTAGTCCAACTACGGGGGAATAATTAAGGATGATTCATATTGAATAAATATATAAGTGAAGTGAAAACTTTAATTTCCATGTAAATATATTTTTTTCTTAACTGTCCTGTTGGCCACGTCTTGTTAATAGAATCTCCTCGCAATGGTCTCACACACACAGTGCAATAAAAGTGAATCAGAGTTATTCCTTACTGAGATACTATCTTAACCTTATCCTTCCTGTGCTAAAAAAAATCCGCGCGTTCCGGTGCTGTGTATTCAATAAACATGTAAAAAAGAGCGATTTTAAATCGAAAAAATAAGAATATTCATAACCAATCGCTTAAATTAATTAAATTTGAAGTCAAAAGTGATAATAATTGAAATTTAATTGCTGAAAACATGAAAAAAACATCAGACGACCCTTGCGTTCCCACATACCGAAGTAGAGGGAGAGTGAGACGTCAATAACGTCGCTTCCTCGCCCATAGCGGTTGTTTAGAATGAATATACCTACGTCACACGTTTGATTGTATTGGTGAATTTATTCCCGATTTTCACATTATATCTCTGATGGGGCCGATAAGTGCTAATTATTATTAATATGTGTGTGTTTTAATTCAATGCATTAATGTATTACGGGGGAATACCTAAAATCTGAAGCCAATATTTATTATATTTATAGAGATATTAAAGTTTTTCGAAGCAGTGTGTACTAGTTACACATCACAGGGAAGGGAGAGTTAATAGTGAAACGAACCAAATCGTTTTCATAAAAATGAATCGTTGACCACAAATACACAATAATGCAAAAAAAAATACTCAATTTTTGGGATATAGAGAACTTCATCATAAGGCGAAGTCCTTGATAATATAATATAATTTCTTAATCACAATTTCCATATATTTATTGTAATAAAAATATCTCACCCTTAGTAAAATTAATAAAAATTAGGCCTTAATAAAAAAATATCTCACCGATCACCAGAAGCTTCAACAGTAACAGACCAAGGCATTCAAGACCTCTTTCAACAATCATCCTAGAACAAACCTCTCCCAACTTCACGCCGAACAGCGTGAAGAAACCCTTCAACACCACATTTTTACGAATCGTGAAGTTCTATAAAAGTCAACAGAACCACAGCAATCCTCTAACCGTTGCCCTGAAGACTTACATGAGCGAGTTCGACCTACCTTTCCGTTATAAGCATAGGCTTTCGAAGCATCGCCTGTTGCCTGACTAGTCAATTCACAGTATAGCAGAGAGCTTCAAAGTCTGGGCGAATGTAATGAAACGCAAGGAACCTGAATGAGTGAACAAAAAGAAATAGTGTAGTATTAAATAAAATAAAAACGAAACAAAAATATTTGTTTACCGCAAGTTTAGCATAGCTTTGTAACTAACTAATGTGAATTCCTAAAGGCTGGTTTTTTTTTCCAATTATTCCAAATAGGAAACCGACAGAAAAGAAAATCAATTTCCATAACGGGTCATGGAGTCAAAGTGGGGCATTGGACTGAAAATTTAAAATTGTTCATACATTTTTATAAGGATTACGCCACGCCAATTTGAACCGGGTCATATTGGAATTGTGAAAGATTTAAAATTTCAAATTCAGATAATTGAATTCCGAACATTTCAGGTTCAGTTGAGGCGTAAAAAAAAAAATTCGCTCGAATTTTCGAAAATGAAAATCGAAAGTTTTCGCTGAATAACGGATTTTTTTTAAAGCTTTTAACAAACATTCTCAAACTTTAAATCAGTAAATTACGTCAATAAAAACAGAAAAGTTAATCTTGTATCGCAAATCATTGGAGTTAATATTATAACTCTACGTAAGTGCAACTACTAAAAGTTAGTTCAGATTAACTTTATAACTTTTTAGCGTCTATAACAAATTTATGAAAACATCAAAATTATGAATAACAAAAATAATAAGAAAACAATTTATGATATATACTGCTGTTTAGGGAGCCAATTTTTTTCAAAGGGGCTTTAATTCTGGATTCGAATCCATTCTTATTAATGACACTTCTTAAAACTGTAACTGATTCTTAAAGTTGCATACGCCACCCATATATTTAGCATTAGGAACCAGAAACAGACAATCTTTAATATTAGGAACCAGTTGAAATGCATTAGAAGGCATGGAATTGGTAATATGTTGAGAGAGCTTTTTTTGTAAAATTTCAAAATGTAAGTATTTGCTGTGTTTTGCTTATGTTCTTTGGTTATTATATTTAAGTATTGTTGTTTTCTTTTTCTTTTGATTTGATCCAACGCCTAAAACACAAAAGGGAGGGGCAATCATACTCGTCTGTGATAGATTGCCTTAGAAGGCCGTTTTGGTGGTGTTTAGGAATTTGAAGTGGTATGCTATCGCATAAATCACAATTGAAAAAAATTAACTGAAGGAAAACAATATAGGAATCAAATGGAAGATATTATATCGTTAGCCGCTCCGAATGGCGGAAATACACCTGTGCAGTTAACAAGACATCTATTTGATTATGAGTGTAATGTCTTTCTTTATTTTTTGTAATGTTTTTTTAATTATTTTATTCTCTAAATAAAGTATCACAATTAATTATAAGTTCATGTATTTTGTTTCCCGGAAAGAAATTTCATATTTTTAGATGAAATTCGAACACAAAATATTAATTAAAACTTGTTCACAATGGTTCTGATATTTTAAGTAGTTTAGCAATATTTCCGTCATAGTTCACCAGTTATTCTCGATCAAATCTTTTATTTGGTCGTCATCTGTTGTTTTCTACAGCAGATATCATCTTCGAATATCATGCCACCATTACAATTTTTTCAACCACATTTAACACATACCAATCTTTACACCACATTGAAAACCTCACATTGTTCCTGTTTATGCATATTTTGGTTTGTGTCACATTTTTTTTCATTTACAGCAAAAAAAAATCAAGTATAGAATTAAACTAAAGCTGAAAAAATCTACTTAATTTTTACCTTTCATAATGGTGAGCAACAAAAATGTGTCCTGACAGCATCAATGAGAGAAATTTGAAACAACTTTATGGACAACATATTACTTCAGAATTATCCTCTTTTCTTTAGCTTAAATAACTTTGTTATTTGTTTAGTCATAAACTGTTTATTCCACTTTATATAACGGTATAACCATACCGGTTTCAAGGTGTTCACCTCATCATCAGGGGAGTAATAATGTTTTAACAATAAATAATTTAATATTATTACTATTTCCACCATCCTTTCCTTTATTTTTGATTGATGATATCTCATTTTATAGTAAAAAGAATGTTCGGGTGATTGTATGTCTTAGTGGGGTTCGTGGGCATATGCTCACGTATGTGTTTATGGATTTCGTGGGGATGGATAGTCATTTGAATGATTTATGCGACCATGTGACTTGCTTCATTTACTTTTGTAAATGAAGCAAGTCTGGTTGGTTGAAAGAGATTGCCACCTGGGATTAAGCCCGCCAGATTGTATTTGCAATAAAAGTGTTAAATAAATAATAAATAAATATTTGAAACAACAAAAATTAAATACAATAATATTTTGAAAAGCAGTCTGTCGGAACTATCACTTCGAGGATTGAGACATTATTTAAAAAATAATATGTATGTTGTAACATTTTGAGAAACCTGCGTTTATGTGATTTTAATAGTAAAAATATTGCGACACGAAACCGTCAGTTCATCAGGATTAATCCCAATATTTTCATATTACCGAATTATTTCTATTCCCGGCGTTTCCAATCCATTCCCGGGATAAGACCCGAGGGAATGGGTGGGGAAGAAATTCAATATCATCGCTCATTAAAGAAATTCTCTAATAAACGTGTTTTTTCCAATTGTTTGCCATTTTTTTCAAAAGGAATCAAATTGTTGGAAGGAGTGAATTCGTATATTGAGTTATAACGATGTTTTTTTAACGAGTAACGATGGTTATTAGCGAATAGGTTAAAACATAAAAAATCTTTCTAACGAGTCGAAGAGAAAAATATAAATGAAAAAAAATTTTTTTTTATTATTTGATTGTTAATTTTTGTTATTGTAAGGAGTCATTAAATCCCAAAGGTTGATGAAATCCATATTATGTAATTAATCAAAATGACATACATTTAAACCATTACGCAATATTCCTTTAGACCAAGGCAGAGAAGATGAATCTTGGCAAACCCGGTGACCTAGTTTGTAAGATATCTGTTTTCTTACCGGGATGTTGCGGTTTTGATTCCCGCAAGAACCAAGATTAAAAAAAAAGTATATACTCGTGGCTTTATAAACGTCTTTGTAGATGGTTATGGGAGCTTACCACATCCACATGGCAATAATCCCATATGGTTATACTATATTCAAAGAAAGTGTTTAACATGTTTCGCTCGTTTTGCTTCTTACTTACGTTTATTTTATAGCATAGCGTTAAATGCTGTAAGTAACCAAAATTAATATTAAGAATTTTTGACAGTTGTAGAAACTTTTCTAATTATGTTGTTTATAGTTAAGGCATTAAAAATATGAAGGATTTTAACTCATAAACAGTAATTAGTTGCAAAATAATATTTTATAAATGTTTAATCCAATTTTTATAGCGCGATATCTCTTAAATATGTTTTCGGGAATTATAAATGATAGTGGTAATAATATATTTAAATTAGACAAACCTTTTTATGGGACTGGTAAACTTTTCAACACAACTTTTTTAAATGATCCATTTAATTATTCAAACTGTGCTAAAAAGCCATTCCATAAAACTTTGCAAATCGCGTAATGGACGCATATATTATACTCGTATAATATATGCATAAATAAATTGACTCAATCCCCAAATTTGAAAAATATCAAGACTAAGGAATATTGCTTGATTAAATTCATATATACAAAGCGCTGTTATGTTTCATCAAATAACTGTTGTGGTTATATATGTCAAAATCATAAAACCGAAGGTGAGGAAGACTGACTAAATATAATATTTAACATCACTTAACGTGACTTAGAAATGCTTTGCGTTACTTAACGTGTTCCCCGCGGGGAGCACAAACGCCTGTGATCTGACGACAATCCAAGTTTCAAATCACAAATACTTAAAAAGAATGACACAAAACCGGAATAAAAATTAAACTAAAATTTAAAATAATCTTTATTCTAGCGACATCTCTGAAAACCTTGTCAAATAATATATTAGTTTATGAGATATTGTTGAATAAACAGAGCGCCGAATTTTTTTGGTTTCTCAATATTTCCAGCATTAACGACCTGTCGCGCGGATCGAGTCCTGCGATGAGTCTCTCTTACGTAAATAAACATTACTAGTGCTATATGCATTTGATTGGGTGAGTGTCATGAAGCATTGATTTGATCGTAGCATTCCTTTGTTTATTTTACGTAATGTTAAGTTTATCTCCTTTATTTAATGAGTCTCTTTAAGAGTAATGACTATTATTTGTTATCAGAAAATTACTAAAGTGTCATGTTTACTTGGTGTTGTAATCAAATATCAGTGGTTCTAAACAAAATATGTGTTTAAACTTAGAAATTTAAAAACGCTGAAATTGTGCCGCGCACAGGATTCGTGGAATTTGATTTTTAACGCGGTGAACAGGTTAAAAGCACTTAACATGGCTTAAAGATATACAACGTCGCTCAAAGACGTGTTTAGTGTAGTGACGAAGAAGAAATTGCTCGAAGCTTCCCGTTTTCGCATAGTAGCGACAGCGGTCTTCGAGTCCTACGTCACGGGAGAAGGAATATACTTCAGAAGTTCAGAAGGAGAAAATCAAGATTTCTGATAAGTAGTCATGCGGCATTCCTCCGAAGCTTTAGCTGTTTATAAACCTTAATTTGTAGACATTTATTTCATACACCTCAAATAAAAGAGCGTCGGCAAAAGAGGTGTCACGTGAAGGCATATATCAGCTGCAAATAAGCAGGTCTTTATTCCAAAACTCGCTACATTATTGGACTGTTTGTTCTAAGATTCCAGTACTTATTAGTAAAACTCACTACATTATTGGGCTGTTTGTTCTAAGATTCCACTACTTGTTGGTAAAACTGGCTACATTAATGAGCTGTTTGTTCCAAGATTCCACTACTTGTTGGTAAAACTCACTACATTATTGGGCTGTTTGTTCTAAGATTCCACTACTTGTTGGTAAAACCCTCTTCAGTATTGGGATGTTTATTCTAAGATTCCACTACTTGTTGGTAAAACTCACTTCCTTATTGTAGCCCCAATAGTATCTACATGTTAGTAGCCCTAATAATATCTACACGTTAGTAGCCCCAATAGTTTTTACATGTTAGAAGCCCCAATAGTACATGTTAGTAGCCCTAATAATATCTACATGTTAGTAGTATCTACATGTTAGTAGCCCCAATAGTACATGTTAGTAGCCCTAATAATATCTACATGTTAGTAGCCCCAATAGTATCTACATGTTAGTAGCCCCAATAGTATCTATAGTACATGTTAGTAGCCCTAATAATATCTACATGTTAGTAGCCCCAATAGTATCTACATGTTAGTAGCCCCAATAGTATCTACATGCTAGTAGCCCTAATAATATTTACATGTTAGTAGCCCCAATAGTCTCTACATGTTAGTAGCCCCAATAGTATCTACATGTTAGTAGCCCCAATAGTACATGTTAGTAGCCCTAATAATATCTACATGTTAGTAGCCCCAATAGTATCTACATGTTAGTAGCCCCAATAGTATCTACCTGCTAGTAGCTCTAATAATATCTACATGTTAGTAGCCCCAATAGCCTCTACATGTTAGTAGCCCCAATAGTACATGTTAGTAGCCCTAATAATATCTACATGTTAGTAGCCCCAATAGTATCTACATGTTAGTAGCCCCAATAGTATCTACATGTTAGTAGCCCTAATAATATCTACATGTTACTAGCCCCAATAGTCTCTACATGCTAGTAGCCCCAATAGTATCTACATGTTAGTAGCCCCAATAGTATCTACATGTTAGTAGCCCCAATAGTAACTATATATTAGTAACCCCAATAGTAACTACATATTAGTAGCCCCAATAGTATCTACATATTAGTAGCCCCAATAGTATCTTCATATTAGTGGCCCCAATAGTATCTACATATTAGTAGCCCCAATAGTATCTACATATTAGTAGCCCCAATAGTATCAACATATTAGTAGCCCCAATAGTATCTTCATGTTAGTAGCCCCAATAGTAACTATATATTAGTAGCCCCAATAGTAACTATATATTAGTAGCCCCAATAGTAACTACATATTAGTAGCCCCAATAGTATCTACATATTAGTAGCCCCAATAGTATCTACATATTAGTGGCCCCAATAGTATCAACATATTAGTAGCCCCAATAGTATCTACATATTAGTAGCCCCAATAGTATCAACATATTAGTAGCCCCAATAGTATCTACATTAAAGTATGGGAACAAACATATAAGGCAGTCGTAATATCGGGTTATCTAAGACATGCGTCATGTAAATAAAATGTAAAAACAAAAACAAAAATCGTAAATACAAAGTAATAACTTTGTCTTTTAACCCACAGGTCTGTATGTCAGTGTTTTTCATATTCCCCATGTTCCATTTACTTTAAATGCAACATTTATTTTATTCTTGGAACAACAATACATTAAAACCAACCAACTGGAAAATAATAACCCGAGAACTTACATTAAATTGGTTAATGCCAAGAGAGATATAAATTTTAATTATTATATTTGGTGGAGTATTGTATTGCATTTTTGTTGTATATAGGTACAGTACAATCTGACTTATTACTGTATGATAATCATTTCCAATCAACCAAAAAGATGTAAAGGATGTCTTAAATTAAGATCAGATTTTGATCCTTTAAAGCCAAATTCTGGTTTCAATCGGGAATTAAACCCGTAAAGTCCAGACTGAAAACAAGTGTCTCACCAATAAGGCTACAGAAGTCGTCACACAGCTTATTGATAAAGCTGCCTACAAGCTGGCCTATAGCTGTTCCGTTTTATTATCCACTAGGGAGTCGATGAATAGACCGGTACTTTGATTTGCAGTGAGGGAGATTTGTAGTATTTACCAAAAATAAGTATTGATCTTTACATATAATGGATGAGTTGAACGGGGTATGGAAAGAAGAGAAGCGACAGTACACAAAGTAAACGGAGCATTTAATGCTATATACGAGTACAACATCTACGCTTAAGTGTAGCAAAAATGATCTTTGTGTATTAAAGTGAAACTTGCACTTGGCAGAAGAAGGAGAAAAGGAAGAATATTGATGTGGGGATGCGTGCATTAAGAAATATCGGCAGTGTCAGTGTTTGAAAAAATCAGGAATAAAAACAGTATAAATGAGTGCACGGCATGAATTAAATGGATGGTTTGTAATGAACAAATATGCTTTAATATGGTTTTGGCATGGGGAGAGAATAAATTATGAAAAAATAATTAAGCTATAGTTCGAAAATTATAGGATGAGTGCTGTGACAGCTCACAAATTTGCCCCAATACAACCTTATGTAATGTATTTACCTAAGTAACTTGCTATTTATTAGAATTGAGGGTTATATTAAAGTTGATAAAATAATTAAAATTACTAAACATCGTTACAAGGTTGTATCGTGGCAAATTTGTGAGCTGTCACAGGACTCATCCTAGAATTTCCGGGCTATAGTATACAAGTCAGAAGTGCAAGGTGTGCATGACCGCACTGGACTTTCGTGCCAATGACCGCCGGTTCAAACCTCGCGCTAGATAATTCCTTTGGAATGGTACAGGATTTTTTTCCGTCTAGTATTCGGGGATAAAAGGATGTCTAAGACTTCGGTCATTTATACTCGTATTCTTTAAAAAAAAGAAAATATGAAAAAACAGTAGGCCGTTGTGTTCCGATTGTGTCACTTTGGTGAACAACGTTTCTCACTTAAAAATAAACAAAAACCTCCACGGCACAGTTCCAGCTGAATTGACGTTGGATAACGAGAAGATCCTCGACTACGAGTCTCAGCACTTAAAAGATAGACCGAGGAAAACATGACTGGATCAAGTGGACATTCAGAAGGTATGAATAATGGCAAGCTCATGTATTCAAACTCCTGTCGCAATAACAACCACGCTCCGATCGACTGCCTAAATTGTTTTCCTCCCTTTGCCTTTATTGAATTCAGTTGATTGATTGATTGCAATATTTGTATCGTTGTTTTCAAGTCCCTTAATGAGATATCTCCATTGTATATTTCGAATCTGTGTCTGAGAGATGTTCCTTCGGAGAGAAGAAGAACTTTGAGGTCGATTTTTTTTCGTCAACTAATTTTATTTGTTTATTTATTTATTTATTATTACACATGACAAGAAATATACATAATTTGTGAAAAAACAACAGGTAATTTAATTTAGACATTCAATTTTAATGGATCTGGGTTTATTGCCTTTCATTTGGCGTATCCCCAGTAAACTAGGCTTTTGTCTGTATCTCACTGAGGATATTTAGCATGAAAAAATAAATCGATACTTCTTTCCGATTTTTGATTACATAAAAACAAAACCCCGTTGCACGTTCTCATCAACCTGACAAACAGTGACACTCAATTACAACTGGAAACATCATGCGAAATTAAACTCCTCACACATCATCACTCCAGAAAGACCAAAAATATTCATCCCACAATATACCGCACACAATCTAATAAATTGATTGTTATTAGAAAAGTTTAGAAATCTGTTATTTTTATCTATCGCGCAAGGAACACGGTGTGATGATATGTAAGTATGTATTAAACGGGAAAAGACTTGGAGTGTCGAGCTGTGGACTGCCCTGCATAGAAAAATTGTGTGACATCCCTATGTTTCTCTCAAAATGAGTAAGGTGTTTGAATTTTGATTGTTTTTCTTATCCAGAAAAAATAAATAAAACGTTCAAGAAGAAACACCGGTTATACATTTAAATAATTATAATACTTTCCTCTCAAGACAATTCTTTTTTGTTCCGCCGAATTAAATCTCTCGAGGCGCTTTTTTAATAGGACCCGGCCATAATATTTTAAAGATAAGGTCCCGAATTACGAAATAATTCGAGGGTACTTTTTCTTCTCATATCTCCCGACTGGCCGAATTTATTGTAGATTGCCTGCCTCAGTCAGAAATTTATTTTTCCAAGTATTACACATTAACCCATCGGCATTTTGTTTTGTATATCAAAATATTTTTAGGAAAATAAGCGCATGTTTTATGTCGATTCTTTGTATTTATTTACGAAATATTTTTATGTTTCAAAACAAACATAAAATACAAGAGTTTTTATTTCGCTGATATTTCAATGGAACGGTTTTACCATCTTGTTATTAAAAAAATGAGGATAAAAATATAGGGTGTTTTAAATATTATTAAAGTCACAGCCTTTTCGGATTAGTATTTCGGGTTTGATTATAAATGGTGCCTGGAATGTAGCGAGATATTGAGCGATAATAGCTTTTGTACAGTATTGGACAGTCTAGAGTCGCCTAAAAAGTACTCAGCCCCTTGTCCGCCAGCTTCTCGTTTTTTTCACATTTGTTTCTTAATAGATGTGAGTGTGCCTACAGCAGCCACGCCTCGTAAGCTGTGTGGACCCTCGAGTTTTACTTGACAGAGGAACAAAAGGTAGTTACTTCTAATTCTTAGTTTTCCTTATCTTTCCTTCTAATCATCCAACTCCTATTGACATGAGTTTGTACAAAAACATTTTTAAAATACTCCTGCTCTCACTTAACACCCATGAGTATGTATTTCATCTGAGACCTAGTACTACACCCTAAAATGATATGTATTTGCAAAAGGGCTCACAATATATACAACATGTATACAATTCCGATTACATGTTCTGTGGTGCTGAAGGCAATGACAAACCATCGCAATATTTTTTTCTCAACGAACCCATATGAATATGCATAACAATTTGTGGGTGACGTTTTTCAAGCATTAAGATCATAACAAAGAAGAATATCAATGGTACTTAACCTTTCCCTTCCTGTGCTAAAAAATTCGCGGGTTCCGGTGCTGTGTGTTCAATACATATGTAAAAATGAGCGATTTAAAATCGGAAAAAATAAGAATATTCATAGCCAATCGCTTAAATTAATTAAAGTCAAAAGTGATGATAATTGAAATGTAATTGCTGAAAACATTAAAAACCCATCGGCCGACGTTCACAAAACGGGCGAAACGACCACCTCAAACGAAAGCCCGCGAACTACTGAAGCGAGAGAAGCGAGCGAACTGAGATTATATTTCTTGCGTTCCCATATACCGAAATAGAGTGAAACGTGAATAGCGTCACTTCTTCACCCATAGCGTTTTTTTTTAAATGAATATACATACGGCACACACTGGCACACGTTTGATTGTATTGGTGAATTTATTTCCGATTTTCACATAATCTCTCTGATGTGGCCGATAAGTGCTTATTATTATTATTATTTTTTTCATTCAATGCGTTAATGTATTACGGAGAAATACCTAAAATCTGAACCATGTTTTTATTATATTTATAGAGATATTAAAGATTTTAGAAGCAATGTGTACTAGTTACACATCACAGGGAAGGGAGGGTAAAATAAGAAAGGATGTTGCTCCGCAATCGGACACATGAAAATTAATGTTATGGCAGTCAATTCATTGTTTGTTTGATGCCAAAGTGCCAATGTCAATTAGATTGCAATTCCAAATCCTAAGCTTTGTTATCTTTGACGTGCATATAAGATGTATCCGAATTAAATCCGGAAAATTTAACGACACCGTGTATCTTAAAATACTGACCAGATGTGCCAGTAATAACTTATTTATTCGCATTCATTAAATGAACTCATAATTATAAGTTCCAGAATTTATTCAACTTATAAGTAAGCTCATTTATGATACTTCAAGAGCTACAATAATTATCACGTTAAAAGTATGAATGATGATTTTTTTTAATAATCTGTACGAATCGATACAAATATTAAATTAAATAATTAATATTTGAAAAGATCTAAAAAAAACGTGGAGTGACCATATTAATCAATTTCTGAAGGAATAAAAATTCAAAAGGTTTTATTATTGAAGAGTATATGAATGAACGAAGCAGAGGCAAAATACAAAATAAAGTGGATATCTAACTACTCTGCCCACCCTAATAGGAAAGGTGTGACCGTGATGATAATTTAAAGCCCGCATACAACGATTTACTACAACATTAAAGCTTTTTATCAGGGATATTTATTCCTTCTCCACCCACATGGTCTCAAGAAACAAATTAGGTTCCTTTACAGTGCGATCGTTCACTTATAAGATATGTAATCATAATTTGATGAAAAATCCATCACTGGGTAGAGGAGGTCTCTTCTTTGCTAGCGCCACACTGGGTTGTAAAAAGGATAGCGAAAACCAATGTCGGAACAGAGATGATAAGAAAATAAAAAATGTACTTTTGTTTTTATTTTTATTCTTATGATTGTGTGGGGGTATATTATGGGATGAACATTTTTGGTCTTTCTGGAGTGATGAAGTGTGAAGAGTTTGATTCCTCATGATGTTTCCAGTTGTAATTGAGTGTCACTGTTTGTCAGGTTGATGGGAACGTGCAACGGGGTTTTGTTTTTGTGTAATCAAAAATCGGAAAGATGTATCGATTTGTTTTTTCATGCTAAATATCCTCAGTGAGAGTAAGGCAAAAGCCTAGTTTACTGGTCATACGACAAGTGAAAGGCGACAAACCCAGATACATTAAAATAATGCATGCCCAAATTAAATTACCTGTTATTTTTTCGCAAATGATGTATATTTCTTGTCATGTGTAACAATAATAATAATAAATAATTTGTACTACAGTAGGCCTTTCAAGATTTAGGGAGTCACCCAATTATTCGCAAACAACGGATAAAGCTGGTAAACTAACATTTAAGCTATCAAGTCACAAAATATTCCTTAAAATGATTAATGGTGCAGTTACTCAAATCGAACAATCATTGACAGTAATCGGAGACTTGCCAAATCGCCGCAATATATGACAAACAGTTTTGAGTGTTCATATTTTTTAACATTTGAGAATATTAATAGTTTTTTTTACATTTGAGAATTTGTTGTATTATTCAGTTTTTTTTTTAATTTGGGATTTTTATTATATAATTTATAGATGAAACCAATTTTCTTTTGTAAAGAATATGTTAATCAACCGAATATTGAAAAGAAAGTAAAAATAGAAATATCTTAAGTAAATCAAAATGGTAACATCTCAAGAAAGTAATATGTTACCTTATAAATTAATTTAGATTTTTATTAGAGATGAGACAGTATTATAAATATAAAAAAATAATAATCATTTTAAAATTGATATTAACTGAGTCTACTTTCTCAGCTTATAATTGAACAGGAGTTTGAGTACTGGGGCTTGCAGGAGGAATGAATTGTAGCAAAGTTTGAGTACTGGGACTTGCAGGAGGAATGAATTGTAGCAAAGTTTGAGTACTGGGGCTTGCAGGAGAAATTAATTGTAGCAAAATTTGAGTACTGGGGCTTGCAGGAGGAATTAATTGTTGCAAAGTTTTGTGTGGTGTATTTTTGGCGATTAGGTGCGAGACATTATGGCATGGATTTTGGGTTCGTAAGGAGTGATGAAGTGTGAGGGGTTTGATTCTCATGATATATACATATTTTAATTGAGTGTCATTTTTTATCAAGTTGATGAAAGTATGCCATGGGGTATTGTATAATAAAAAAAATCGGAAAGAAATATCAATTTATTTTACCCCTTTTCTATCAAACCCAGGTCCACAAAAATTGCATTTCTACATTCAATTATCTGACCGTACGATCGTCCAAGATGTTCTATATGGAGAACTATATGATATGAAAATAACTTGTGAAATTCTAAGTTTCCTTAAAATTTATATGTCACACCCCCGATAAAATATGTCATTTGTTAGATCTATGCAATAATATTTAATATTAAACACTTCAATGTAAAAACAATCTTACGTGTTTATTGCCAGATGGCATTCTTTTCCAGCCAACCAGACACAAGTAAATGAAGGAAGTTACATGGTCACAAAAAATTCACGAAATCCATGAACACATACGTGAGCATATGCCTACAAACCCCACAAAGACGGGCAATCCCCCGAAGATTCATTTTCATATAAAACAAGATATCATCAATCAAAGGAAAAAGAAGGGATGGTGGAGAAGAAAAAGTAAATCTTAAAATTAAGAGGTTTTCTGTCGCTTCTTAAACCATGCCAGATGAACGTAACGAGATTAACATTGGTTTGTAACTGGTTCCAGAGTATCACTGCATGGACAGTAAAGTTTGTAACTGGTTCCAGAGTATCACTGCATGGACAGTAAAGTTTGTAACTGGTTCCAGAGTATCACTGCATGGACAGTAAAGTTTGTAACTGGTTCCAGAGTATCACTGCATGGACAGTAAAGGACGATATAAAAATAAGATCGGTGAACTGGGAAGGTAAATAAACAATCTCTGTTTGAGCGTAGCGCAAGCCCATGATCGGAAAGACGTTAAAAAAATCTGTGAAATAAGAGGTGGGGGTGGGACAGTTAAGGATATTTTACAATAGAGGTGGACGAGTAGTATGTGAATTTGACGTCTATTTCTCACGCTTAACCAGTTCAGATCCTTCTGGTATGAAGTGATCATACTTTCTCAGGTACAAGATAAACCTTAGACAGCATTGCTCTCGTAACAGCCCTATCATTCCATATTAAGAAAGCCTCTTTACAAAGGGTGGGGTATAAATACGTATCGTGATAGTTAAATTTAATAGTTGAAAAAATAAAATAATTGATTGTTTAACATTTATGTATGAATTTCCACAAAGTTAGCTTAGACATTTGATGTATAAGGTTTTTTTTATTTCATGTGTTTTGATAAAAAAAAAGACCGAACACAAACGGGTAAAGTATATAAAGTACTGGGAGAAGAAAAGTATAATATAATATAAGTAATTTTAAAATACGAGTATATACCGTGTCGTGTCGTGTCGTTCGCAACACACCCCCTCATCGAGTTACGTGACAGCGTTACGCGGTGCGCAGTACTACGCGGCTTAATCCTTTCAGCGAGGATGAAAACTGAAAAAGCCTGAAAACATGTACATTTCTTCATGAAACCAAGAGCAATTTTATTATCTGCTTCTTGAATTTGTGAGATGGTAACTTTAATTTGTAACGAAAATAGCTGTTGATACTGTTTGGGTTATTTTTTTAATATATTGGGTGTTAACATAAGTTGCGACCGTTTTTTTTTTCAATTTAAAAATGAGCACCAAAAGTAAAACAAAATGGTAAAAGTTATACGTCATTCGAAAGAAACTTTCTGCTCTACAAGATAATGTATTTGCTTTTACGTTCCATATATTGTTTTATTTTATTACAAACCTTCAAAATGGAATGTCAAGTAGACGAAAGGGAGCATTTTCGACACCTCCAGTGAACTTCGATGAGGACCGCTTAAACCATACTATTCGTGAAGATCCCCTTCAAACCACCGTAGAATTAGCTGAAGAGATTAATTGTAGTCACATGACTCTATACCGCCATTTTAAATCAATGGGAAAAGTTCAGAAGTTCGGCACTTGGGTTCCACATGTTTTGAGTGAAAACAACAAAAATCAACGTCGACAATTGCTGCTATTTGCGATATTTGCAAAGTGCACGGTGACGATGCAATGAATGAAAGGGCAGCTTGTTGATGGTTTTTGCGTTTCAAAGACGATAATTTCAACCTGAAAGACATGGAGTGTTCCGGACGACCAGTGGACTTTGATGAGGACCGCTCAAACCATATTATTCATGAAGATCCCCTTCAAACATTTTTCATCACCATTTTCAAACCATTTTTCATCACCAGTAATGATGCGGTAAAGTAACCTTTGCTTGTGGCCATGGGTAGCTCGATGATGCACGAGCAAACCAGAAGAAATTGTCGAACGTTGATTTTTGTTGTTTTCACTCAAAACATGTGGAACCCTTCCATCCGAACTTCTGGACTTTTCCTATTGATTTAAGATGGCGATATACAGTCATGTGACTAAAATTCATCTGCTCAGCTAATTCTACGGTGATTTGAAGGGGATCTTCATGAATAATATGGTTTAAGCGGTCCTCATCGAAGTTCACTGGAGGTGTCGAAAATGCTCACTTTCGTCTACTTGAATATTTTGTAGAGCAGAAAATTGTCTTTCGAATGACGTATAACCTTTATCATTTTGTTTTACTTTTGGTGCCCATTTTTAAATTTAAAAAAACCGGACACAACTTATGTTTACACCCAATAAAATAACTGAATGTGCGGAAACCATTAGAGGAGAATTTTACATATTGATGGAACAGCTACAATTATTTTACGTTTTCTTCCAGAGAAAATAAGACCTGTGTTATACATAAAAAATAGTGTCTGCCAAAGACAAGGGGGATTAATTACAATTTACATATATAAAAGAAAATATGCCTGGGAATTACATGTCAAGAGTCTTTAAAATTGAGCAGTTTTTTTTTAATTCTTGGATAAAACACAGATGGCGTCGTGAATTTGCCTGGGTCTTGTAACATTTGAGAAGTTTAATGTATGACATTTATAAAAATGAAGTCGTATACAATACAACAACGCGTTAAAATTGTTAAATTGTTTTATGTATCGTAATCTCCGGAAACGATGATGTTAATTGGCTACCAAAATTATGTGATGTGACACCGTCGGGCTATTTTGTCTGGAGTTACGTGAAAAACCAGGTCTATAAGGATGACCCCCGATCAATTCCTGGGCTGAAGGGCGAAATTATTCGCGTTATTTGTGAGCTAGAACCGCAACTATGCCAATATAGGGGTAAGACACTTGTCTGCCGATCCGGAGGTTGCGGGTTCGATCCCCGCTGGAACCGAGATTTTTTTAAATAGGATTCAAGTCTGGTTAACACTTAGGGCCTTTAAAAAAAAAAACTTTCTGGTTGGTTGGAAGAGATTGCCACATGGCAATAAACACGCCAGGTTAAAAAGAATGTGTCATCGATATTTTTGACAAAAGAATGGACATCTGTGGAGCTGCAAGAGGTGGACGTTTGACGGATATTGTTTTTTGTGTTTAAATGTAATACATTATACTTCAATGACCAATAAAAAGTTTTTTGAAATCAAAGCAAATTGTGTATTTTATTCACGCATTTAAAAAAAATATTAAAAAACCCGCTTAATTTGAAAGACCCTTTATTTATTGGAATGACACAAAGAAACATAAACATAAGCCACTAGAATACAAGAACATAAGCCCTGTCTATGTAATAAATTTTTTTTAGAATAGAGATAAATCATAACTTCAAAGAAAGTAATGTTAACCTTTCCTTCCCTGTGTTGGGTATCTTCTACACGTTGCTTCTAATAACCATCAATATCTCTATAAATATAATAAATACAAAGTTAAGATTTTAGGTATTCCTCCATAATATATTTACGCATTGATTTAAAAATTAATATTAATAATAATCAGAATTTATCGACTACATCGTGGGTATTTTGTGAAGATATCGGAAACAAATTCGCATTTAAACGCTGTGAGTGCCTCGACCTTGTGTCTTGACAATAGGTGAATAGTATGCGGGAAGCACGACACTATATTCACATCTCACTCTTGCATACTCCACTGAATTGCGAGGAGCTGAATTGTCTCAACTTCGCAAGCATAAGCGTAAGCGCCGGGGTATGCGACTGACGTTCCGCGCCACAGTAGCTTCTAGGCTTGCAAATAGGTTACACGTACGCCCGTTCCGTGAGCGTTGCCAGATTGTTTTTTAATGTTTTCAGCAAATAAATCTCAATTATTATAATTTTTAACTTCAATTATAATTAATTAAGGAGATTATCTATGAATGTTCTTATTTTTCCGATTTAAAATCGCTAATTTTTTATCGCGTACTCACTACCCAACACCGGAGCACGCGTTTCAATTTTAACACCGTAAAGGAAGGGTTAAAGTGTTGCCTGCACAGACTATATAAAAGGATTAATTTTGAAACATTCGAGAAAAACAAAGCCTGCCGTAACAAACTGGGAGTATTCCCTCTGAAGGGAGCCTCGAAATAGGAGCCACAAATACCGAGGATTAATCTAATAACAATGTGATGTTTTGTTAAATATTCCAAGATCAAAATTATTTCATGCTACTCGTAGAATATACAATAATAAACTACATTATTTTTCCCCTAATTACTCGTACATTATTTCGCGCATTCATTTGCACATCATATTACATATAAAAGACAAATATAATTGAAAAAAAATTAAAATTGAACATACGAGTATATCACAAAAGTTATATAAAACAAGGAAGTTAAAAATATTATGGATACATAAAGTCATGAACAAAAATAAAAAAATTTAAAATAACTTAAAAATGTAAAAGGGTTTCTCACTCTTAAAAACCCCTCTTTGGGTTAATAGGACACACATACTTCCGACAAAGTGTAAACTAAGGATTTATCTTTTAATAAACCAGGATCATTCCGCCTGAAAGAAAAGAGAATGGAAACGGTACGTAGAAACACGTGACCCGGGGATTAACGTGATTATTGAAAAAGTTTAATATTTTATTGTTAAAAGCCTTGTACAGATTTCCACAAAGCTCAATTTTTTAAATTAATATTCTAGCATTGAGTTTCTCAAAAGTTAAATCCGAAACCGTGATAAATTATTTCATTATATTTGAAAACATAAAAACTTTTCATTTCAGCAACAAAACTTTCCAATAACTTTCGAAAAAAAAAAGAGAGATAATGACCGAGAAAGGGTGAACAATTTATGAATCGCCAACTTTTCATCACGAATTAAAAGTAAATCTTCACCGAGTATGAAGGAATATTTATTCTTAGGGGGCTAAATTCGTTCGGGAGGGGTTGTGAGGAACATATTTTTAAATGTGAATCACGTTTGTGTGAAATTTAAAGCAATTTCGGCGCGAGGCTGTGTGTCGCGCTCTGCTCGTTCATCTCTCGCTGTCGAGTCGGTCCTGGCTGCTCCCGAATGGTGAGGATGGAGAATTTTACAGAACGGATTATATATTAATCATCTTGGAGAAATTTCCTTGTTATGATTTAGGTTTATAACTGAATTTTGTGGAAATCTTATGAAATAGAAATACTTTTGAATATGTTCACTCAATTTAAAATGTATTTTCAAATAATTATCAACAGATTTCTCAACAAAGAAAATAAATATCTCAAATTGATACTGCAGAAATGCGTATACTTAGAAAAATACATTAAGCAAAATACATTTAAGAAAAAATGTATGACAGAATAGAAAATGAAGCGATTGAGGTTGAATGGGAAGTGATGTTGAGTAAACAGAAGAGCACTCGGAAATAGTTTGGGCATGTAGAACGAATGAATGATGAAATAGTTACCAAAAAAAATTAAGCGAAAATCTGGAAGAGGTACACCAAGAAAAGTATAGTTGAATCAAGTTAACATTATTTTGAAAGAAAGAAATATTAAAAAGTCAAGGAAATCGAAGGAGTTGTATGAAAAAAAGTGTGGATGTAGAATAAACGAAAGATATATGTCGTGATGAGAAAGGCTGGCGATCTGTCCTTTTTGCCTACTCCAACAGGGAATCAACGTGATGGAATATTTAATCGTCCATGTTTATACTCATCTCTGTACTGCATTTTTAAATACTTAATATAAAAAATACACCTGAATAGCAAAATTCTTTCATTATTTGCCCACACATCGCATTTACTTTTCCTTCCACTCTATTTTTAACCATGACTTTATAAATAACAAGCCATAACTAGAAGCTGGAAATTATTGATACGAACGTGCGTACAGTGACATCTTAGTGAGTATAGGTGAACTTAAGTTATTTTCTGTTTTAAAACTTTTCTTTAGTTCCTCTATCTGTTTCTCACTTGATGTAGTTTTCACCTGCTTTGGAGTGCGGTTGCACTTACGTAGCTTAAGGCTAGCAGGTAACAGTTTGACTAACCAAATTTATGGACGAGCTTGCAGTTTGGTGGCAAACTTGCTGCACGACTGGTGTTGTACCGACTTAGCAAATAGTGACAATAAATAGAGAATGCAGTCGCAGAACTTTTGTTGGAATGTGGTTTCAACTGGTCAAAACTGAATCATAACAGTTTAAACTGTAATTTACTGTTTTCAAATTGCAAATACACATAACATCACGTTTTTTCCTTATCCAGGTAGGTTAAGAGGAGTGCCAGACTTTCTTAACGTAGCCAACATATTTCGCCTATTATACATTTATTCACCTACTCATACAACTCCTACGATTTCACTGACTTTTAAGAGACCGTTGTTTCAAAATAATATTCCCTTGATTCAACAACACTTTCTTTAGTATTCCTCTACCATGCCTTCCACTTACATTTGCACTGTATATTTGTTTGGTTAGCCTTTCTTAATTTATTCGTTCCACATGTCCAAACCCCCTCAGAGTGCTCTTCTTCGTCATACTTAACACATCAGCCTTAAGTTCAGATATTCACCCCTAATCAATTCTTTCCGTATCCTGTCATACATTGTGTATCTATTTATTTGCATGTTTATGCATGCATTTATATAGCATTTATTGTATTACTGTCATATTACACTTTTATTGCATACAGAACAACCTGGTGGGCTTATTGCCATATGAAAACCAGACTAACAAATTCTTTGTAAAAACTATGGGCTCCGGCGAGATTTGAACCCGAAACCTTCAAATTGAGGAACATTCATGTTACCAACTGAAGGCAGTCTTTGCATTTATTTCGATCTTCTCAATCTTGTTCCACGTCCATGTTTCACTCCCATATGTCAAAATTTAACTTGACAATAATTATAAATCCGTCCAGTGGAGTCATGTACATAGCACTGTCTTGTGTGGAACGATGGACGATAATAAAGAAGAAAAGTTAAATGATAGAGTGACATTAAGGATAAATGCTCCGTATCCCATGGACTGACATGTGACATTAAGGATGAATGCTCCGTATCCTATGGACCGAAATGTGACATTAAGGATGAATGCTTCGTATCACATGAACCGAAATGTGACATTAAGGATAAATGCTCCGTATCTCAAGGACCGAGTTGTGACATTAAGGATGAATGCTCCGTATCTCAAGGACCGAAATGTGACATTAAGAATGAATGCTCTGTATCCCATGGACCGACATGTGACATTAAGGATGAATGCTCCATATCCCATGGACCGAAATGTGACATTAAGGATGAATGCTTCGTATCACATGGACCAAAATGTGACATTAAGGATTAATGCTTCGTGTCCCATGGACCGAAATGTGACATTTAGATATTACCTATTACAAAATTATTACAAAAATTAGATATTACCAAAAAACTTTCAACAATACATAGGAAAACCAAACTTCAGGCATGTTTCCAAAAAAAAACAAAAAAAGTCGGATTAAACTAGTGATCACGAGGACAGTTGAAAGAATAGACTCGAGAGTATATTGAACAAAAGATTGAATTTTTTTTGTTTAATGTACCGAACAATTGTGAACGCCATCGTGAATTGAGATTGTTTTCGGTGCAAAATTATTGAACAAAACTGTTAAGAGCATCACAAGGAACGATTTTGCACAAGGAACGATTTGCACAAGGAACGATTTTGCTGAATGAATTTTGAATTCCATATCAAGGTGAGTTAATTGAGGGCTTAAACCCTTAATAGATTTAAGAAGTATCAATAACTGATCCACTTCACAGGGAGGAATGAATAATAATTGTCAATGTGTTTTCTTTACATTTTTAGTAAAAACTGTATCAAATGTAAAATAAATATCTTGAAACCAAGACTGGCCAACCCACGGCCTGGCGGACACCCGCGGCTCATGGCAACCCTCATGTGCGACCCACAGTCGTATATGATGAATTATGTATTTTTAAGTATATTGTAATTTGAGGCTGCCTTTTATTTATTCTTGAAGGGTACTTGAATGGTATTAACAATAAAGCTAGTTAAAGAAAATCCCTAGATTTTCTAACTATGAAATTGACTTATTTGCATTGTAATTTGAAAACCAGGGAGTATTTTTCATGACGGTTGTCTCTAATAAGCGACAAACACTATTTGTTTTTCCTTTCACACAAAATATTATAACAAACAGCCATCTATTATTATCTTCCGTTTGAAGTTGAAACATTTAAGTATCGAAGAGTTTTACGATACAAACTTTGAATTACTTTGTGTCACAAATGAAAAAAAAAACGGATTTTTACTTAAGCCCTCGTTAACGTTTTCTCGTTGACTGAACAATGTTGTTACAATTAATTATTTCGCCAGGTTGTATATATAACGGAGAAGATTTCAATGTAAGACAACTAAAATAATTTTTCGTATTTCGTACTCCACACCATCGTGAAAAAATTTATTCCTCTTAATGTTTGATATTTAAAATGACAGACACTTGTTAAATATTTTCTTTTTCATTTTATTATACTTTAAAAAGGTGCAGTTTATCAAAAAAATAAGATCCAACTAATGTTTAATATTTTACATGTGAATCACTTGTTACAGTATTTCAAACTTAAATGAAAAAAAAAACAGATACGTGAGACTCTCACGCGGTAGAAGTGAAACTTCTTAGCTCCTAGGAAAAGTTGATTTTATGCATTGCTTTTTTTCCATTTAACGATTTTTTTTTTAGGATTAGAAAATGGTTATGTGGAATTTAATTCAAGAAAGTCTCTCTTATTTAAGTGAAAAATGGTTATGTCGAATTTAATTCAAGTAAATCTCTCTTAATTAAATAAAAAAATATATATTTTTTTATTTTTAATAATAATTTTCATAATAATATAATATTAAATTATGTTTTTTAACATTAAATTTCTAATTTTTTTTATGTTATCATTAATTATTAAATGAATTATTTAAGTATTTATTTATTATTACATTATTTTTATCATATTATTACTGATATGTTATTTATAATATTATTATATTAAATAATTAATTAATTATATTATAATTAATTATAATATAATAATAATACAATTATTTATATTATAATAACACATGTATTATTATAATTATAAATTAAATATACATTAAATATTAAATAAATATTAAAATAAATATTAAATAAAATAATTTCATACAAAATAAAATTATTAAATATTAAATATATTAGTATAAAAGTAAAATATTGTATAACCAAAAATACTATTTTTTTTATTTTTAATAATAAATAATAATAATATAATACACTTAATAATATTCAAATAATATTAATTATTATTGACAATAAATAATTATTTATATTATTTTAATTAATAATAATTTACTAATAAACAAAATATTTAATAATATTAACATAATAATATACGAGTAATACACCGTTTCACTTTTCGTGACGTTCAGCCCGATTTGCCCTACCGCGCAAATAGAAGTTTCACTTCAAAAATAAATTAACAGAATTTGCAGAGCACTAAATGAAATAGATTACATTAGGTATCTGCTATTTATGTAGTATTTTCTAGGATGTTGAAAGAGTAACGAGGGATATCAAACTACGTGTAGCGACAGTAAACAAAGTTATTAGGGCATTACACCATAAATACTTGAATCGGACAATATCAAAATTTGCCAAGATGAGTGTATTTAAGTAGGAACTTTGCTGTATGGGAGGGAAACGAAAACGAAGAACAAGACTTGAAAGAAATCAATAAACGTTATAGAAATGCGTGAATTTGCGTGAAGAATACATGAGGGGACATCGTTTGAAGAAAATAGGTTAGGGATTTATGTGAACTCAAAGCTGATGTTTTGAATAAGATGGAGAAGAGCACTCAGAGATTGTTTGGGCACGTAGAACGAATAACTAACAAATATAGCAAATATGTGAGATGAAGGCGTGCTAGAGAAACACCAAAGGAAATTACTGTTGGATCAAGTGTAGGTTTACTCATAAATCCTAAGAAGTCTCAAGCGATCCTCATTGGCAGCCCTCAGCTTCTCGGTAAATTCAACACTGACTTATTTCCTCCAGTATTACTTGATGGCTCTATCATACCATTACATAAAACTGTTAAAAACCTAGGAGTGCTAATAGATAACACTCTCTCATGGCGAGATCAAATAAATGAGGTAAGCCGAAGGATCTTCTTCAGCCTTCATTCCCGTAAAGTGTCGCAAAGATTCCTACCAACTAAAACCAAAATTTTACTCGTCAGTCTCTGCTAGTCACTTATTTTTTCTATGTAATGAAGCTATTTGGATTCCACCTTGCTTAGGAATTTATCGGGCAGAAGTAAAACTAAATGCTTGCTTTATATCGCTCTTTTCCTCGATACCTCTGATTTCCTTTTCAATTATACTATATACCTTTACATATTTGAATTGGTGAAGTGAACATGTTGAAGAACGTTAACGAGAGATAACGGTGTCTTTGGCATCAATTTATTTATTTATATGACAAGTATTAGCATGAAGACATAATTTATGAAAAACACGACATACATCAAGTAAAAACAAATAATATAACGCTTGCTTTATTACTTGTTTTTACTTGATGTACGGACGCTTAATTGGACGCTTAATTTACAAATCTCGGTTTGTTGCCTTTCATCCCATAGCTCGCATCGTACAGTAGAATATTACGACGGGATTCGAATCGCTGTCATTTTGATCAGAAGTCCTGCACATTGCTGCCCAGCTATGTGCTTTTCTTTTTGGAGGGTACTTGAAAGAGAAATCCAATGGAGCTGGTAAAGAAATATGAGAAGTTATTTTTGGTAATCTATAGAATTTACTTAGTTAACATTGTTATTTACTTACCCGACACTTTTTTTAATCATAGCTGCCTTTCGTAATGGGCCAAAACTATTTGTGTTTCCTTCCATACAAAATATAATAGTAAACAGACACCCATTATCCTTCGTTTAAAGTTGAAACATTTTAATATCAAAGAGTTTTACGATACGGACTAATTTGAATAAAATAATTAACCTTACGTAAGGAGGTGAAAATATTTGTGAAAATTAGTTTATCAAAGGGATTTTGAAATTAATTTCAGAAAGGACTACTTAACTTGGGATAGTTTCAATTATCATATTTTCTAGTTTAAATTAACATTTAAAATAAACTTTATACCCCACTAACTTGATAAGCTCCGAGTAAATATGGTTTCAGTATATATTATAATATATTAATTGAGAATAATCTGATATTTTTAAGCTGTGATTTTTAACATATTCCGTTTTGTATACCTGTTTTAATGTGTGCGGCTCACAAGTTTAAATGAAAAGTGCAGTTTATTATTTATTTATTAAAAAAACAACACCCAACATATTTTTTCTAGATATATGTATCCTGAATGGTAAATTTTTTTTAAAGATATTGGAGTGTTATCTTTTATATATTTTTTTTATTCTTATTTATTTATTTATTTTTTTATTTAACACTTTTATTGCAATACAATCTGGCGGGTTTATTGCCAGGTGGCAGTCTCTTTCAACCAACCAGACAAAAGTAAATGAAGCTAGTTACGTGGTCGCATAAATCATTCAAATGACTATCCATCCCCACGAAATCCATAAACATATACGCGTGAACATGCCCACGAATCCCACAAAGACGGACAATCACCCGAACATTATTTTTCATACAAAGTGAGATATCATCAATCAAAAGGAAAGGAAAGGATGGGGAAGAGGAAAGGAAAAATTACTGGGATCTGAAAGATATTTAAGTGTCGTTTGTTTTGTTAAAAAAATTAATAACAACAGTAGTGAAAATTACAATAAATTACAGTATGTTGTTGCCCACCTTGAAATATGGAAGTATAACGTTAGACTGGAAGAGGGATAAGAGGAAGATTGATAATATGGAGATGCGGGCGCTTTGGAAAATTTGTTAAGTGTCAATGTTTGAAAGAACACGTTGTTAAGTGTCAATGTTTGAAAGAACACGGAATGAAGACATACAAAATAAATGTATACAAGTGAGAAGCGCAAGGTGTTAGTTAAAAAAAATAGACTGAAAGAAATGTAGCTGGACCAAATGGAGCAGATTTTGAAAGGTAGAGTAAGAAATATGAACTAAAGAAGATTGATGACATATGTAAATGAGAAGGAGGTTGTGTGCTTGGATAGAAAAAAATGGGTATCTGTTTTCTCCGCCTACCCCGCAAGGGACATAGCGTGATGATATGTCAGTATAAATAATAACAAAAGGACATTTATATAGCGCCGTTTACAAAAAAACTATTATCAAGTGCGTTTTCACTTGGTATTCGAACTCATTATTATTAAGAAATTTTTTTAAATCCAAAGAAAAACGATTAGTATTGGAAGGTTGTGTGTGGCTGAGGCTACATTGAAGATGATCTTATCTGCTACTTGAGTATACCCTGAACTCGCAGTTTGTTATCGGAAATATTTAAAACACTACCACACGTTAGAGGTAATAACACTTTCACTCTTCTAGCTCGTACGGCCGAAGATGCTACTTGTAGCATAATCTGGTAGTGAGAGCAGGCTCACTCCGGCGACCAGTCAAACGTAGCGCGAGAACGCACTTGTGCTAACACTGGTACCAAGGGGATAGAGAAGCCCGCCGGGGGGTGCTACCGGCGCTCTATCGTAGGTGTCGGACTCTTGGGGGCAGTGGCAGGTACTGGTGGGTTAGTGGACTCTCGGCAAAAAGTTCATGTGCCATCCTGTTAAAAAAATATATCAAAAATTACGCGCCCGAGTTATCCAAATTAGGGATAATCGCAGGTGTCAGCCCAACCGAAGTGCAATGGAAGAGCCTCGTCCTGGGGGAACCGCCTTAGTGATCACGGTGTCCCCTACGCCAGGTAAGTTTAAGAGGTAACAATACTTTCACTCGTCTAGCTCGCGAGAGTATTTTTATATTGTAGTATTATGCTATCGTTGTATAACAGTAAAGACAATTGGGTTTATTTCCACGTTACAATATCTTGCAACTAAAAAGATGAATGTTAAAAGGACTTGAAATGAAAAAAGGACTGATTCTCTTTTTAAAAAATAGGAAACCCGTGGAATTCGAACCCGCAACTTTCGAGTCGTCAGTCTTACCAATTAGACTACATTTTTTTACTATAAACTTTGTTCATTCTTCATTATTTCAGAATTTTATCCACTTTTTCATGTCACGCTTTTCTAAGTTGTACCAAACTTGTTCCTTCTATACTACTCGTATAAACAATTGTTCCTTATTGATTTCAACATTAAGTTGTACAACAATTTATCGGGTGTTATTGCCAGGTGAAAATCTTTTCTAACCAACCAGACAAAAGTTAATAAAATAATTGTTATTTGTTTTATCAAACACTGTTTATTCCACTTTTTGTAACGGTATAGCCCTACCGGTTCCAAGGTTTTCACCTCATCTTCCGGGGAGCACAAACAAGACTTGTTTGTGGTCCCTTGAAGATGAGGTGTGCACCTTGAAACCGGTAGGGTTATACCCTGATATATGATTCTCTTTTTAAAAAATAGGAAACCCGTGAAATTCGAACCCTAAACTATCGAGTCTTACCAATTAGGCTACATTTTTTTACTATAAACTTTGTTCATTCTTCATTATTTCAGAATTTTATCCACTTTTTCATGTCACGCTTTTCTAAGTTGTATCAAACTTGTTCCTTCTATACTACTCGTATAAACAATTGTTCCTTATTGATTTCAACATTAAGTTGTACAACAATTTATCGGGTGTTATTGCCAGGTGAAAATCTTTTCTAACCAACCAGACAAAAGTTAATAAAATAATTATTATTTGTTTTATCAAACACTTTTTATTCCACTTTTTCAAGATTTTCACCTCATCTTCAGGGGAGTACAAACAAGACTTGTGTGTGCTCCCCTGAAGAAGAGGTGAAAGTCTTGAAACCGGTAGGGTTATACCGTTACAAAAAGTGGAATAAACAGTGTTTGATAAAACAAATTACAATGTCTTTAAGCATCCATAATGTTAATGCCTTAACTATGCATAATATAATAAATAAAAGAAGTTAAGTAACTTCCTTTATTCTTAAAACAATTTAAAATTATTATTAATTTGAACAAATTTCATGATCAATGTACATATTAAAAATAAAATTGAGATATCAATCAAAAGAACTAAGAAACTGTATTGAAAAAAAAAACGAAAATCAAGAAGAAAATACGTGATATTGCTGGCATTAAATTGATATTGCTTTTTAAAACATGTCAATGACGGAGCGAGTCTAGCCTTAATTGGTTACTGGTTCCAAAGTCTCACTGCATGGACAGTAGGTGGCAACATAAAAGAAAGAGCAGTGAACTGGGAAAGTCAATAAACAATGCCCACTTGAGCCTGATGCAAATACTATACATGATCGGAAAGACTGAAGTTAAGCATACAAAAATGACGTTTTTTTTGCGGTGGAGCGTAGTAGAGCGGCGCTCCACCACCTTCTTTACAGTATACAAAAAACTTGACACGAAATGAGCTCAGGCACCTTTTTTTTTAAAAGCACTGCCCGTGCGTTTTTGCGGCACCTTTTTTACGGTATACAAAAAGCTTGATAAGAAGTGAGTTTCGGCACTTTTTTTAAAAACACTGTTTAAAAAAATATTATACAAAAGTGACACAATGTGAATTTTTCGTCTTTTCCTCACATTAAACGAGTTAATTTATTTCTGATATTAAGTAACACGGTCTTACTTTCTTCGTCTTAGACACTGAATCTTCTTTCAACCCGCATGATTTCTTAATCACCTCATTAATTATTTTGTTATAGATTGTTTTTCAGCCCATTCTACTGAACGCTCTCATTTCTACAGCATTTATCATACTTTAATGAAAAAAAAATCAAGTTGTGCTCAAAAAATTCCCAGTTACAAATTTCAGTAAATGAACAATAAATACGAGTATAATACTCTATTCAACGTTTCTTCAGAAATTAACTACAAAAAGTTTTGTGAATGTATTTTAATTAAATTATAACATTAAACCAGTTTTTTTCTAGCTTCTGAATTTTGTAAGATGAATTTTCATAGAAATTTTGAATGTTTATACGAAATTGTGTTAATTTTGTTAAATTAAATTAAAGAATTGTCAAATTAATTTTGATGCTATAAATAAAATATTAGGCTTTTATTCATTTTAATTTTTACAATACGCATTGCTTTTTCAGTGCAGTCATTCGTTTATTTGTGTGGTTTTAATACATACACATAGATACATATGGTTTGCAATCAATACCATTATGTTCTCATAAAACTCGAATGATCTTCAGCACCAACTGCAGCAATCGTCAGAGGTCATTAAAGAAGTGGGTTTAAAAATGAATATATCAAAAACCAAATATATGATGAACAGCTTTACTACCCCAAAACCAATAATTGTAGATGGAAAGTCGCTGAAATTTGTCCCGAAATTCGAGCCAACTTATTTTCTTTGTAGGTGGCATATCGGAGGAAAAAGCACGAAGGACAAAACTAGCATGGAGGTCATTTGGACGTTTGAACAAAATCATCAAAAGTAATCTGCCAATCTTTTTGAAACAAAAGTTATATAACCGGTGTATTCACCCAGTACTTACGTTTGACTGTGAGATATGGACGCTCACAGCAAAGAACACACAAAAGCTCCAGACAGCACAAAAAGTACAGTAAACGAAACATCTGGATTCCCAACAAAACAAAGGTAGAAGACATTATAAAGGTGTACAAGAAAATGAAGTGGCAGTGAACAGGACATGTAGCCAGAATGTCAGATTCATGATGAACGTCCGAAATAGTCCAATGATACCCAAGAGGCATAAAAAGGTCCAGAAGAAGACCGAAGGTACGCTGCATATAGTATATGAAATCAGGAAGCATGGCAGCATCACATGGCACAAACGAGTAAAAAACCGAACTATTTGGAGTCGACTTGGGGACACCTTCATCTAGCAGTGGATCGATACTGGTTGACAATGATGATGATGATGATATAAAGATATTTTTCCTGTTAAGAAGTCAGAGAAGACAAATTGCCAAACCTTTCTATCCCTATACAATTTCTTCACTTCATCCTCATCCATTAATATTTTAACAGATCCATCGATTTTTCTTACTCCATCTACTACTTCAAAATGTCATCTTCTTGTTCGAACCATACTTTTCTCGGTCGTCATCCACTGCGACTTCCACGTATGATTGCATTCAAAATTAATTTAATCAGTATTTCGTCACCCATCTGTTTTACATGTCAAAATAAATTTAACGTGTAATTTTTCGCCTCCTTTAAAGCACCAGTTGTAGCTCACATTATTCTTAATAATAACATTTCTTATTCTGTCATACATCGATATACTACACATTCTTCTCGGTGCATGCATTTCCACAGCATTTACTCAGCTCTTTTGTATTAATTTTCCACGCTCACGTTTTACTCTCATCAATGAATATTTGCACTAATATGGGATTTTTAACCAGATATCGACATTGCTTAGCTTAAATGTACGTCTTTCAGTGTCCAATTGACTTTTTTTTCGTATTGCAATTCACCGTTTAATATCTCTTTTCACATTTATGAACATACTTCCTAAATATCAGTATTTTAAAACTCTTTCTAATATTTTGCTGTTCAATCAAATATCGCATTCAGTTTTCCTTCCACCTTTCGGTTGCCATTTTTTTTTATTTCTCAAAATTAACAAAACCATTCTAGAATTACATTATTGAAATACAATATAAGGCATTAATCAATTTAAATATATAGTATACTCATTGCTTTTTCAACACAGTCTTTCATTTATGTGTATTAAATATATTTATCAGCGTACTGACAACCTTCGTAACTTTATTGATTTACTATTACTTATAGAATCGAGCTCGCAACCCTTGTCTTCCAAACCGGAATTTACAGGATATGCGGGTTTTAAAAAAGTTTCCTCTCTGGATATATCTGAACGTATTTTTAACATCCCTTTAACAAATATGAATGAACTAAAGACAGCGAGGAATATCCACTCCACACATTTTTTTACATGTTAAAAATATCACCCTTATTAATATTTTATCCATAAAATAATCGGAAACAATCAACACACGTTAAGTTAAGAAAATATATTGCAATGTTAAATCCACGCGTGTTTAGTTCAGTTATGTTTTTTTTTTTAAGTTTTTGCCTTTTTAGCAAATAAATATTCCTAAAACTTTGAAAGATTCCAATAAAATTTATAAAAAAAAGCTTATTCTTTCATATATATTATTTTCCGCTTTTTATATACTAGAGTTCAAGGGTTGAATACTCTTGTATTGAACTTTTTATATAAACAAAGAACGAAAAGCTTTTACAACAACCAGAATCCATTGTAATTTCTGGCTAAAGTTTCTTATACACATTTTTTAAAATCTAAAACAAAATACAGTTTTTGTCGGTCGAATACAAAAGAGTTCGATTTATTTTTTAAGAAGAGAAAATGCGATGGTTATTTTATAAGCTGATTACCAGTCGATGTTGCAAAACGGGGCTTAAAATAAGCTTTATTTTAGGCAAATTAAAACAAGAATATCGAGCGATGGCTTATATTAAAAAAGAGCTAGTCAAAGGCGGTGTTTCTTTCCATGCGAAATGAGAGTTACACTCGAGTGAACATTTAAAGAGAGCGCATTGCATATCGTAAAATATATATCAAACATGTTTATCATAACGCTTTGCCCCTTGCAGGATGAAATGGGATTTTGTACCGCTCAATTCCTAATCTTCTTATTTTACTTGTTGTCCTCTCACGTTATGTGTCCTCTCCAACCAGCTCACAACATCTGAGGTTAGTGTGTGAATGCCGCCAGGAAGCACATATAGTGGGCACCTTTTTACGATATTATCCATAGTTTGAATCTTCCCGTACTTACAAAATGGCTTCTATGTTAGGCTACATTTATGCAAAACACAGAATTAACAAATTAACTCTTTCAGACCTGAATTATTGTTAAGGGAGAAAAAAAATATTTAAGAGTGGATTAGGCTTCATCGGGGTTTTAATAGAAGAAAAATGTTTTTTTTTTTTTTTCCAAGAAATTGAACATGTGCATAATTATGCCCAACAGGTCTCAACGTACACAGACGACTGAAAAGAGAATCTTGTTGCATAGGTTTTTAAAAGAAAATTTGCCGTTATATTATGCTATTCGTTATATTACGAGTATTTTATTCGTTATATTATGCTTTGAAATAAGTGTGCATAATTATGCACACAGGGTCTGAATGAGTTAAAAAACCAACAACTGATCAATTTATTCATTCTTGTGGTAACCTTTTAACATACCCGAATTGACGATACAGGCAGGTGGTCAGTTAATATTGTCAGCAGTTCTTTTAATCCCGCCTTTGGGTTAAGATCTAATGGAGTTGGCAAATAACTTACACATTCGCCATCAATTATATAACATAACATATATAGGAAATACTATCGCTATTACTAAAATTTCTATCGCACGTTTGTTTTGTGACTACACGATTTTGGTTACTAGAATGAAGCATATTTTTTTTAATACCTTCGGACATTAAGGGGCAGTTAAGGATATTGTATAATATCCTTAACTGTCCCACCCCCTCATTTTATCTCGCCGAAAATTTTCAGTGTTTCTTCGATCATGGACTAGCGCTACGCTCAAACAGAGATTGTCTATTGGCCTTTCCAGTTCACCGCTCTTCTTTTTTTATGTCGTCCTTTACTGTTCATACAGTGAGACTCTGGAATCAGTTACACACCAATATTAGACTCGCTCCGTCTTTGGCATACCTTAAAAAGCGACTGAAAAACTCTTAATTTTTAGATTTTTTTTTCCTTTTCCTTTGATTGATGATATCTCACTTTATATAAAAAGGAATGTTCGGGGGACTGTCCATCTTTGTGCAAAACAAATAACTTTTTTTTTTATTTATTTATTTTACACACGACAAGAAATCAACATAATTGGCACTTATTACACACGACAAGAAAAAACAACAAGTAATTTAATTTGGACACACAATTTTAATGGATCTGGGTTTATTGCCTTTCATTTCGCATGTCCCCAATAAACTAGGTTTTTGCCTGTCTCTCACTGAGGACATATAGCATGAAAAAATAAATCGATTCTTCTTTCCAATTTTTGATTATATAAAACCCTGTTGCACATTCTCATCAACCTAACAAACAGTGACACTCAATTACCTATGAATACATCACGCGAATCACTCCAGATAGACCAAAACGTTCATCCCACAATATACAGCACATAATTGCAAGCCCAAATATTCAAATTCCTGTCGCTGATATAGGCTAAATCGATTGAATCGATGATATATATTTATCCCGGCCATGCTCTTCAATTTATTTGAATCACCAATTTGGATATGTTGATGAGTACCTTATGATCAAATAAACCTTAGAATAAAAAAACCTTCAGCTCTTTGTAATCTTTCATTGTTCACCAGAACACTGGATTTAACCCTTCCCTTACGGTGATAAAAATAATACGCGTGTTACGGTGTTGGGTAGTGAGTACGCAATAAAAAATTAGCGATTTTAAATCGGAAAAATAAGAACATTCATAGATAATCTCCTTAATTAATTATAATTGAAGTTAAAAATTATAATAATTGAGATTTATTTGCTGAAAACATTAAAAAACCATCTGAAAACATTAAAAAACGCTCACGGAACGGGCGTACGTCTAACCTATTTGCAAGCTTAGAAGCCACTAGTGGCGCGGAACGTCAGTCGCATACCCCGGCGCTTACGCTTAATGCTTGCGACGTTGAGACAATTCAAGTTCTCGCAATTCAGTCTAGTATGCAAGAGTGAGATGCGAATATAGTGTCGCGCTTCCCGCATACTATTCACCTATCGTCAAGACGAGGCACTCGCCGCGTTTAAATGCGAATTTGTTTTCGATCTTTACAAAACACCTCGATGTAGTCGATAAATTCTGATTATTATTAATATTATTTTTTAAATCAATGCGTAAATATATTATGAAGGAATACCTAAAATCTTAACCTTGTATTTATAATATTTATAGAGATATTGATGGTTATTAGAAGCAACGTGTAGAAGATACCCAACACAGGGAAGGAAAGGTTAACATAATTCCTTTATTCACATGGTTTTACTTAGTACACGCAGCGGGCTTATCGCTATGTAACAATCACTTACAATTAATTAACTCAGATTGCATACATTAACCATTTTTTAATCTTTACTTTTTCTTTAACCCTTTTCAGTTACATTCACTTTGGATTTTGCAACATTCATCCTTAAGTCTTTCCGTTCATATTTCACTTCAACGTTGTAGTTAATTTTCACTCTATTTGCATTATCATACTATATCATCAGCATGCAATACTTCACACACGGTTCCGTTCCACATTTTAAAACGACAGTTATTTTGATTTACCAAATTTAATTTAATAATAATAAATAAATCGTATTGAATTCAAATCAGCTTTTAATGAAGAAGCGCAATTTGATTTTTTGTTTTGAACATATTTTGTTTTGTTCATAAATGTTTTTTTTTGTTTTGATTGTGAGTTCAAATTCGACGTTTTAAATTTTGCTTTTTTCTTTTGGTGTGCTATGAAGTGAAATGAAGATGCTATGAATGAAAGGACAGCTCGTCGATGGTTTTTGCGTTTCATAGACGGTAATTTCGACCTGAAAGACATGGATCGTTCCGGACGACCAGTGGACTTTGACGAGAACCGCTTAAACCCCTCAAACCACCGTAGAATTAGCTGAGCAGATGACTTGTAGTCACATGACTGTATACCGTCATCTACCATCTGTCCTTTCATTCATAGCATTTATTTGGTTACCATTCATAGCATTTATTTATTTGGTTTCTTTTTTGTATATAATTTAAATATTGAAATTCTACTTTTCATAAAGGTTGCGTCCGTTTAAAATTAAGTCATAAATAAAATATAATTTGCCAGTATGTTAACGACATCCTCTTTTTTTTAAAGAAAATATATGACTAAAGTCATATGAATCCTTATAACCCCGAATACTAGACGGAAAAAATGCCTGTATCATTCGAGAGGAAGTAGCACAGCGCGGGGTTCGAACTGGTGACCTTCCACGCGTAAATCCAATGTGTTACCGCGAAGTCATGTACCTCTAATATTTTTAAATCATTTTAAGATATTTTATTTTTTTTATTCTTCACAATGGTTTGTTCTTGTTTTGAGGGAGACTAACTATGACCTTAATTATTATATTGTTTTTGATTTTCTGGCGGCCCAAGTCCTAAGTAACAGCCCTGAAGAGGGTGACGTAAAGAGGATGGAAGGCCATTTTTTTTGGCGGTGAAAAAGGTTTTGAAAAGGGTCACAAAAGACAGGCCACGGAAATTTTCGTAGGCTTGTTGAAAGCTTCTGAAGTTTTAAGAACACCTCCAATATCCACGACTTGTCCTGCTTTGTATAAAGTGCCTTTGTTTGAATTACATTCTTTGTATAATTTCAAGGAAAACACGAGGATCAGATTTAAAAAAAATCATCCTCGGTAAACTACGGAAGATGTGAAATATTTTTTTTCTATATTCCGTTTTAGTTTTAACAACTTTCGTGGGTTAGTTGGTAATAATAAAAAAGGAAAAATGTATGTACCTTCGTTTATAGAACGAACTCTCTTCAAGGGTGCTGCAACTCGAGATTCGAATCCACCATTATTGAGAAATACAGCAAAATAAATATTTATTAGTTGAGTGTAAAAATATGAAGATAGTAGCTGTGGTCATTAAACTGTGAAAGTTGCAACACCTCAGTTACATAATAAACAGCACAAAAAAACTATAAAGCAAAACTGTCCAACCAAGGAAAACAAATGTTAAAATAGACAAATCAAGGTACTAATGTCTTGGCTCAATCGACTGTAAATTGTTTGGGTGGAATCTATTGTCCCGGAGTACAGTTAATAAAATAAAGATAAACATGCTATGCTAGGACACAGCTGATCATCCCAAAAGGATTGAAACCAAAAAAAAAGATATCCTTGTCAAAAGTTCCAGTAATAAACATAAATCCTAGTTATTCTATTTCCATAATAACTCGCAATTTTTTGTCACATGTGTTGACAATGCTAATTCAAACGTGAAGAGACAATAACATAAATACACGTCTCGTTCATATGATTATTGTTACCAGATGACATAATTTCACAAACTGAGACCCTTTTTTTGGGTAATATCGGGAATCAAACCCATAACCCTGCGGGGAAAGTCTATCGACTTGCAAACCAGGTCACGATGTCCACCATTTCAGTTTTCCATTAATAAATGAAAAATAAATTAATAAGAAAAAGCACCCTTGAAACTCAATTTTAAGACAATTGCTTCAATTTTAGAACAAATTTCTTACTTACATTTGTGATATCTAAAATGCCCCCTTTTCCACTTTCAAGCTACCCTGTTGGCACACAGTGGATACTGATTCCAATTCAGAAGTGTATTACACTACTCGGAGTCACCTCAAGATCAGAGTTATGGAGATTGCAACGCCTGGGGAAGCTCAAGTACTAGAGGTTGAAATGCATTTTATGGTGATCTTCTTTCCATAATAACACCAACCAAATACTCCAAGCAAAATTGTCAAAGTGATATAAAATAACATAGATTATTCGAATCTCGTACTATGGAAGTTTTAAAGTGATTTTTCGTCGATGACTATAATATAGTCATGGCAAGAGAAAAGCTGATGTGGCTTCCAGACGTCATGTATTCTACTCTGTATGATTTTTTAAGTCATCTTCGTTGCTGGGTCTCGTAGTCGAGGATCTCTTCACCACTCCAACGTCAATCTTGAGTATTCCACGTCGATCAAGTGATTTTCTGTGAGAAAACGATACTAGATGCACACTTCCTCCCGCAGATGTTACAGACATGTGGATCTTACTGAGTCGCCTGGCAACACTGGTGCAGGTTCGCAACACGCTGACTGTCTCTTAGCCCGAGAACAGATAGCCCTCCATCCTCCATGGACCGCCTTTTCCTAGTCCCCATGTGCCTCGGACAAAGTCATTGACTCTTGTAGACTGTCCTTATAGCCGCTTTCTCTGCCCACCGACCCTTCGCTTACCCACAACTTTTCCGTATAAGACGCATTTTGGGATCCAATGCATATCTACTTTTATGTCTGTTTAGTTATTCTTTATTTATTTTTAGTTCCGCTAACTTAACTTATACTTATCTCAGCGTGCTAACTTAACTTATACAAATATAGGTGTGGGAACCACGGTCGTCGCTGAATATTGTCAACACATACGGTCAACGACCGACGAAACGACCTTTGGATATGTCCAAAGGTCACATACCAAAACATGACGCGGCCGGACAGCGCGCCGGTCCCGTAAACAATTTTTTTACCCAAAATACTATTTACAATACATTCCACAGTAGAGAGAGAACGCATCACGCTGTCTCGCCGTTTCCGCAAACAAATTGTTTACCCACAATACTATTTGCGATGTCTGCAATACTTCAATTAACCATTTCTGCACGCACAGAAGCGAGATAAAAATATATCGCGGGCGCACTCCCGCGCCCATTCTGAAATGTATAAATACCCACTTACCGATAAATAAAACATTCATTCACTCTCTCTTTCCGCATTGCTAATTGACGTATTTTATTTATTTATCAACAACTACTATCATCATCTCTTCAGACAAGAAGCATTCCGCTAAATAGGCTTACTTTTTCAAAATTATATGCAAGTACGATGATCTTAATTGCTAAGTTAGAAAGACACCTTACTTTCGACCCAAAGGTTGTGGGTTCGATTTTCATAAGTTATGTGCTACCCAACCTTGTTGTAAATAATTTTTCAGTCTGGTTTTCGCTGCAGGTCTTTAAAACATATTTCTGGTAGGTAATAAAAGATTGCCACATAGAAATAACTCACAAGGTTGTACTGTTTATAACGAAAGTATAATATAATAGAGCACAAATTTGATTCCTCTTACTCTTAAATATATTTTTTCTCTTTTTTAGATTGCTCATAATTTTATGAAAAAGGTAAAAAAGTAATGTTTTTTATTATTAAAATTTTCAGTTCAGTCAATAAATTTCAGGTTCATGCCAACTGAAATCGTAAAAGAAATAAGCACACATTTTCATAAATTTATTATGTAATCTCTATAAAAGGAAACAACGTTTCCCTTAATATGTAATATTATAGGTAGTAAAATAAATACAGAAGCAAAAACTTAAAAGTTTTTATTTGAAATATAAAAGCATTATCTTTGAAATGTTCAGTGCTCTAGAGGTAAAGCAATAATTCGGAAGTTTTTATCTGTACAAGCGCTATGGCGAGGGCGGGCCAGTTTACTCATGTAGAATGGCCGAGTTAAGTTGAACTGCCGTTTCAACATTAAGTTTAAACGACTGTTTTTAACTTATTGCAGTCTACGTTTTTGTGAATCAGAGTAACTGGATGCCACAACGATCAAAAACAGCCTCGGTATGGAAAAAGTCCATAACACTTTAAAATCCGATCGCATTGTTTGTAGTTTAGTGCCCTGAATATCTGCAACGACGTATCTGGCAGCAATCTTGGTAATAGAAGTCAGCTAGATTTTCCCATATTTCTTTTTAAATCAAGACGCTATGGAGAAATATATCAGATAAAGACTGCTATCAATAACTAAATGTTTTAAGGTAACATAAATGATGCCTTGGTGCAACGGAAAATAAAAAAAACGGTACACTTGGCGAGACGACTTTAGCAATATATCCTGTATCCTCAATAGAAAGCACTAAATTGTTAGCTTTGCAAGGGAAAGAGTGAATTATGTAAAATCGGACCTGCTTCAATTGCAAAAATACGTCAGTTAAAGATGTTTTGCATGATTTATTATATTGACATATTTACAGCTTTTATTTAACGGGAAAGGCAAAAATGGAGTACTTATAGTAGTAACAGTGGTGTGTATAAACTTGTATGTGCTGACTGTTATAATTTCTATATAGGAAAGACAGGAAGATCTTTTGAAAAGAGATTCCGTGAACACAAATTCTCTAATTTATTCTGAAATGGCTAATCATTGTCACCGTGAAAACCACAAATTTTCTATCGATGATGCCTAATTCTTACATATCAGTATAAACGGAAATAAATTGTACAGATTAGAGGCCCTAGAAATTTCTAAGTCAGTGTATAGATGTGAACATCTGGTAAATACATATATACCAAGAATCTCTCGCCGAGGTCGTCCCATGCCTCCACCAGCCGCCAGTCTCCAACCCAAATGTTTACCGTTAGAAGTGTGTATGTCTGTGCCAGTTTGAACAGAGTTCAATCTTGTTTGTGCTCCCCTGAAGGTGAGATGAAAGCCTTGAAACCGGTAGGGTTATACCATTACAAAAAGTGGAATAAACAGTGTTTGATAAAACAAATTACAGTGTTTTGTATTACATAATATTGCATTTTTGTTGTATACATTACAATCTGGTGGGTTTATTGCCATATGACAAAATCTTCCAGCTGACTAGAACGACGTTACAGAGGCCATAAGTGGAAAGCAGACAAAAAATATGTTTCAACGGGAATCGAACCCGAACTGGAAGACAAACGTCTTACCAACAAAACCAGGGAGGTCGTCATGGAACATCTTAAAAATGTGTACCTTAGTAAAAATAATATTATTAAAAGGGTAATTTATAAAACGCGGTTTAGAGATCAAACTATCCTCAAGGGTTCTCTTACTAAGGATTCAAACCCGCTTATATTTATTAACAGGATAAACTATCCTTAAGTGTTCTCTTACTTAGGATTCAAACCTGATTATATTTATTAATAGATTAAACTATACTCAAGAGTTCTCTTACTTAAGATTCAAACCCGCTTATATTAACAGGTTAAGCTATCCTCAAGGGTTCTCTTATTGAGGATTCAAACCCGCTTATACATATTTACAGGTTAAACTATCTTCAAGGGTTATCTTACTTAGGATTCAAACCCGCTTATATTAACTGATTAAAAATTAATTAACTTCAATTTTAATATGGGAAATGGCGGATATGATCATTTAACAAGACACTTTCTTGCATCAGAATATGTTTAAAAAACATATTTGGTAAAAAAACCACAGAATAACTACCGAGGTAAGACGAACTACATGGAAACCTTTGTAGTTCCTACGATATGTGACAGTTTCACATTTGAATTTAGGTGAAGTGTGGTGTATGCGAGTGGTGTTCACTGAAATCATAATATTCGATTAGACCTCCCAAAAAGGGTAATCTAGTTTTTTTTCTAAAGCTGAACACGCCACCCACATCTCGAACTCTTAGAGACAGATCATTTCACACCACAAGATCAGCAACGGCAAAAGCTCTGTTATAATACCCCGGATAAATACAGAATAATCTATTTATTCCATGAAAGTGTAATACATTAAAAAAAATCTACCCCGTGTGATAGAACACCTCTCAGATACAGATTTTAAATGTATACGAAATGTTTATGCGTGTGTTGTTTTATTGCACGCAATCTGTTGCACTTTAGCAATCACAGTCTTGAGAGATCCAATCCTTATTGATGATAACAAGGAGAATAAACTCCTAAGATGAAAGGTTAATATGACTGCCATTATTATATTTATTGACTAAGATAGTCATAATCTGACATAAAAAATGGCTTATAAAGTAAGGAATTTCTTAAGTTATCTGAACCCTGGTCAACCGACTAAGAACCCTGGTCAAGTCTGTTTCAAAACACCCTCGTCTGAAAGGGGTTAAAATTGAGTTATACCCTCTGTTACAAGTACTACACTCTGTTGTTGATGAACGTATAAAGTTAATTTAAGTTTTTAATGGATTGTCCGTGCATCGGACATATCTCTCATTACTGACTCGCTTAACTACTGTTTGCTAAATCGTGAGAGATACAATATATATTTCATCTTACAAAGAAAAGTTGTTGAGAAAACCTTTATGTTGGGAAAGTATTTGTAGACCATATTTATTCATTTACTATTTTTATCCTTTTTATGAGTTACATATATACCATCGCACAGTTTCCATGCTGGGGTAGGCAGAGTGCCGGGCTTGCTTACACCAAGGGAAAAAAAAGAGTTCAACGGTTTTACTTATCCTATCATTTCAAATGATGATGTGATGATGGAGAATGTAAATCACAGATCTGAATACAAATTAGAAAAGCAAAATTTGCAACGACAAGACTGACGAGGATATAGATTAAACGACCTATAGCTATAGTCAGAATATCAATATTCATTTGGTCCTCACATAGAAATTATATGCAACTCAGCTTATAAAACTCTAGGATTTGTAATGAGAATCTCCAAGTCGTTTGAAAACCATATGGTGATTAAAACGTTTTACGAGTATAATTCATTGATCCGTAACAAACTAGAAAGCAATGCTTGCACTTGGAGCCCGGTGGGAGCGCAGAACTCACTCATGATGGAGAAAGTACAAAAAAATTATCTACGATATCTCTATATGAGTGAGTTTGGTATCTATCTATGGCTTTATCCTACTCAGTTTCTGCTGGTCATGCTCGGGTATAACTCCTTGAGCGTACGAAGAGGTCTGCGTCTCCTGGTATACGTTGTCAGACTCGTTCGAGGAGTTGTGAGCTGTCCACAAAGATTAGCGTTAAATGTTCCTAACAATTAAACTAGACTGTGACGGCAACAACTGTTCTCAATAACATACGCAATAATGGGTCTTCCAGCCGCTATGCCTGTTGGAAGGGCCTTAACTCTTTTGAACGGAACTGCTTCGGATATTGACATATTTCATATCACATTTACAAAAGCAAAAGTAAATTTTCTTCTAAGATAGAACGCGATAGAAGGCACTCATCAACGGACTTAAGTGACTTTGAATATATGTATGCATATACGAGTACATTATTTTTTATATTTGTTTTTTCTATATAATTTTTCTTTATTTTTAATGTTAACACTTCTCGTATTTTTCAATTTAATTGGGCTAGACCTGTTTTGAGAAAATAAATAAATCTAGTAAAATCTCAATTATTCTCCATAGCACTGTAATCAATATATATATCATCACGCCATTTTCCCTGCTGGGGTAAGTTGAAAGAACAGAGTGCTCGACTTTCCTGTCTTGACACACATATATCGTCTCTTACACTTTACATCTTCTCATTCAGCTCTTAAGATTTCTCTCACTTCTTACTATTCTTCTTTTAAACGATCATTCACTTGATCCAACCATATCTTCATTGGTCTTCCTCTACCATGCCTCATATTGAGATTTGCACTGAATATTGGTTTTGTTAGTATTTCTTATTTGTTCTTCTTCTACGCGGCCAAACCATCTCCGAATGTTATTTTGAATTTCATCTCCGAATGTTATTTGTATGGTGGCCTAACATTCGAAATGGTGGAAGACATTGAAGAAGGTGGCTGAAAGACAACATTATTTTCGGCTCCATTTATCGAATTTTCGGATTAAGAACCACTTGAGTAGACACATGAATTATCATTATAGTTGTTAACAATAAAACTTTGTTCTTGAAAAAGCTACAGCAGACTCTAACGTTAGTGAATTTTTATTTTTACTTCTGCATGTTACAGAAATAAAATTTATAAAAAATAGTCCAGAGGAAATTTTGCAATAATACTGACAACGGGAAGCGATAAAAGTGGTGGTGAATATTCTTTTTTTAATATAAGTGTTTATTCTTTCTTCTTTAAAGTTCCTCACGTCTTCAGTGGTTAGTGATTAATATATGTATCTTGGCCTTAGAGGTGACAGCTCTGAAAAAACATACGTTATCACAATCGAATTATTCACGTTATTTCTTCAGCCAGGAGATGCGCCTTTTTCCTACACTTCTGTCTTGAATTTTTCCCTACATTATCAGTTGAAGTATCTCATATTTTCTCCTCGTATTACATGTCGAAAGTACTCTCGAAAGGTGAATAATACTTCTGTATTTTTATACATCCTTTCCAAGATGTCATCATTACGGACTGTTTTAACCCATGAGATTTTTAGCATTCTTCGATGACACTACATTTCTAAAGCTTCTAGTTTATTCTTGGTGGCCTGAGTAAGTGGCCATACTTAAACGCTATACAAATTTACTCCATCAATATCAGTTGAAGCATGTCATATTTTTTTCTCCGCATTATGTATCCGAAGAAGTATTACATTATCCCTTGATGGTGAATAATCCTTTATCATCTTTATCCATCCGTTTCAAGACGTTATCAACACGGACTTTTTCATGCTATTAGATTCTTTATATACTTGGATAGCATTACATTTCAAAAGCTATCAGTTTTTGTGGTTGTCGAAGTACGTGTTTATGCATAAACAGTATTGAAAAGTATGGAGAATATGAAGCGAAGCCAGATTCACATATAGAGGGAGTTTAAATTGAAATCATTGTTGCAAAGGAGATCCTGCATTTTAAAGTAACAACATCCTGCTATCTGTACCTTTACACTTTCGCCTTTTCATGGTAAATTATTAGTTTTATTTTATTTTACACATGACAAGAAATATACGTAATTTGCGAAAAAAACAACAGGTAATTTAATTTGGACAAACAATTTTAATAGATCTGGGTTTGTTGCCTTTCATTTGTCGTGTCTCCAGTAAACTAGGATTTTGCCTGTATCTCACTGAGAACATACAGAATGAAAAAATAAATCGATACTTCTTTCCGATTTTTTATTATATAAAGCCCCATTGCACATTCTCATCAACCTGATAAACAGTGACACTCAATTACATATGTAGGTATACATCAATCGAAATCAAACTCCTCACACTTCATCACTCCAGACAGACCAAAACGTTGGTTGGAAGAGATTGCCACATGGCAATAACTCACCAGGAAAAAAAAAAAAAAAAAAAAAAAAAAAAAAAAAAAAAAACGCTAATCTCACAATAAACCGCACATAATCATAAAATAAACAAAAAAAAAACAAAATACCACACTCAAAAGCTCACACACACCTTTGCGACAAGTCATTCCTCTTGCAAGCTCAAGTACTCAATCTCCTGTCGCAATAACAACCACGCTCCGATCGACTGTCTTAATTGTCTTCCTCCCTTTGCCTTTATTGAATTCGCCACCACATTGTATGTCATGGGAGCTAAATAGGCATATTATGTTTGGGCAAAAAATGTTTTAACTCTAGAGATGGTGAACATTGATTTGATCAGTTACCATGCGTGGAATATGTCTCTACTGAGTCTGCATCTTCCCTTCATCTCGATGATAGTGCCAGAGAATAGATTAGAAATGTAAATTACGCATCCCTATTTTGATTTACCCTATCCAAAATGTGAACAGACAAACTCGCATGCACTTAAAATAATACATGGAGTGACAAAGTATGGCAGAATACGGAATAAAGTGATTAGGCATGAATGTGAACTTTAAGTTGATGCGTTGAGGAAGGTGAAGAAGAGCGCTCTGAGGGGATTCAAGAAGGTAGAACGAAAGAATGAATAAAAAATAACGAAAAAAATTTATAATGCTTGTGTAAGTAAAAGGCGTAGTAGAGGAAGACCCAACAAAGTGTGGTTGTATCGAGTGCACATTATTTTGAAAGACGGAATTTAAAAAATCCAGAAAAATCGTACGAGCTGTATAAATGAAGAAGAGTGCGAAAGATTGGAAAGTTTAACGTTCTCTCATCTGTGCTTTCCCCGACAGGGAGACGACGGGATGGTGTGTACCAAGTAAACCAGCGATATCAACTGCAAGGCCGAAGCGCTACGGACGGAAGACAATGCTCTGTGTTTGGTGGGATCAGAAGGGTGTTTTTCTATTATGAGCTGCTAAAACCTGGCGAAACCGTTAATACTGAACGCTACCGACAACAAATGATGGATTTGAACCAAGCATTGCGTGAAAAACGACCATAATATCAAAAAAGGCAACACAAAGGGATTTTGCTTCATGACAATGCACCATCGCACACAGCAAAACCGGTCAGGGAATAAAATTGAGGTGTTTAGTTGGCAAATACTTTCGCGTGCGGCTTACTCACCAGACTTGGCTCCATCCGATTACTACTTATTTGCATCGATGGGATACGCACTTTTTTTTTTTTTTTATCCACTTTGCACGGATTTCTCCTGTTACACAAAGAGGGTTTGCTTCTAGCGTTAGCTTATTCGTTAGGAATAATATCAGCCAGGATTCTTCTCATACTGCTAGACGGTACCGAGAATATATCAACCGTGTCATTCAGTTGGTTCAATATCTCTATACCACGGGTGACTGAGTTTTTGGCCATGATATTCGTCCTGTAAGTTGCTGAGCAGCGCTTCACTTCTTACGAAAATGTATGAAAATGGCTCGATGATTGGTTTGCCTCAAAAGAGCAACAGTTTTTTTGGTGTGGCATCCACAAATATCCAGAGAGATGGGAAAAATGTGTAGCTAGCGATGGGCAATACTTGGAATAAAATATTCTTTATATTTTTCATACAACAAATGTGTGTTTACCATATAAAAAAAAAACTGTTTCATATTTACAGACCTGAACTCGTAGGTATCAGACAACGTTATACTCGTACAAGTGATATTTTAAATATATTTTTCATTTTTCCCATCCTCTTTTTTAACCCCGTTTTAGAATTCTCATTTATGATCGAAAAAAAAAATCATTTAATTAACGTTACACGAAAATTCTTCATACGCGAAGTGGAAAAGCGCTTAATTTAATTTCAAGTCCCTCAAACGGTTTTTAGCGTTTTTAATAATTCCAATAATAAAGCAATTGACAATAATTTGAATGGCATGGTATGATGGGGTGGGTGCTGGGCAGGGAGTAGGAGAACTTTAGCGCAGAAATGAAAGAGCAATAAAGGGAGATTTGAAAGCTTTCATTTATAATTATTATAATCGGAGTGTCCCGATGAAAATGGAGGCTTACTGGACCGAGGATGGGAGACTGTGGAGAGAAACAGAAAGAAGGGTAAAAGCTGAAGCAATGGAACACAGCCCGATATTTTTATCCTTAAGTGCAAAAAATTCACTGCCACTTCTTATTTAATTTTTTTGGTGTATGGTCATTCATGGTACAAATATTACTATTGATTATTAAAATAAAATAATTATTGGAAGAAGGAAGATAAGTCCATTGGTGTTGAGATGTGTCCACTAAGAAAAAAAAATTAAAAAAACTGATGCGTAAGACTCTCGCGTGGTAGAAGTGAAACTTCTTAGCTCCTAGGAAAAGTTGATTTTATGCATTGCTTTTTTTCCATTTATTAACGATTTTTTTTAGGATTAGGAAATGGTTATGTGGAATTTAATTCAAGAAAATCTCTCTTAATAAAATAAAAAGTGGTTATCTGGAATTGCATTCAATAAAATCTCTCTTAATTAAATAAAAATATATTATTATTTTTATTTTTAATAATAAATAATAATAATTTTTATAATAATATAATACAATTAATAATATTTAAAATTAAATATATTAATATTTTTATGTTATTATTAATAACTAAATTAATTATTTTTAAATAATGATTTAATTATTTATTTATTATTATATTATTTTTATCATATTATAAATAATATATTATTATATTTTTATATATTGCTAATTAATTATATTATATTATAATTAATTATAATATAATAATAACATCATTATTAATATTATAATAACATACAATATATATTTAATTATAATTACTATATATATTAAATATAAATTATGTATTTGATAAACATAAAAAATAAATATTAAATAATATAAAATAATTGAATATAAAATAAAATTAATAAATGTAAAATATATTAAAATAAAAATAATACATAACAAAAAATATAATTTTTTTTGTTTTTAATTATTAATAATAATTATTTTAATAACAATTTTAATAATAATATTATACACTTAATAATATTAAAATAATATTAATTATTATTAATAATTAATGATTTATTAATAGATAAAATATTTAATAATAATAAATAATAATTTAATAATTGTAAAACAATATTATAATACACCGTTTCACTTTTCGTGACGTTCAGGTCAATTTGCCCTACCGCGCCTATAGAAGTTTCACTTCAAAAATGTGGAGTTTCAATGTTTGTAATATAGTAAGGCGAAATAAAGACGTCAGAAATAAATGGAAGGAATTTTAAACTATGTTGGATATATGGAAATAATAAATTATGAAGAATGACTAAACGAGTATACAAGTCAGAAATGCAAGGTGTGCGTGGAAGAGGTAGACCGAGGAAATCATGACTGGACCATATGGACCAGATTTTGAAGAAGGACAAGTGAAAAGTATAAATAATAGAAGATGTGCATGACGAAATGTATGAATGTGAAAGAGGTGAGAGATGTGTGCTTGAATAAAAAAATTGAAGATCTGTTATCTTTACCTACCTCGCAAGGGACATGACGTGATGATATGTTTGCAAGTAATATTAAATCTTTACAGTTTTATTATATATTTATGTATATTGTTAGAAATAACTAATCTTACCTTAAACTTGTCAGATCGAAGAAAAATATACGACCTTACAACATTATTAAAAAATTGTCAGCTTGTATTTCGATAGTCCGAAACTAATTCAGCTTATCATGTTTGAAGTTCTTTATAGACCCACACCACGAAATGTTTTGTTCCATAGTAAAGTGGTTGCAACATTTGTACAACTGTTACATAATAATACTGTGCAGATCGGGCAATCAATATGTTCATTGTGTGGATTTTTATGTGACTTTGATAATTTATAGGAGTAGTGTGAATAAATAGTTCTTGACAAGATAAATTTATTTTATTGTAATTTGTTTTATCAAACACTGTTTATGCCACTTTTTGTAACGGTATAACCCTACTGGTTTCAAAGCTTTCACCTTATCATCAAGGGAGCACAAGCAAGTTGTTAGTGCTCCCCTGGTGACGAAACCGGTAGGGTTATGCCTTTACATTAAGTGGAATAAACAGTGTTTGATTAAACAAATTAGAATGCCTTTAAACCTCCACAACCTTAACTATAAACAATATAATTTATTATAATGTTATAAGTTAGCTTTGTTATGTTTTTTGTCTTACACTAGTTATTTTTTATTGTATTGTATAACACTACTTACATGTCAATGTTAAATTTTATTTCTTGTTTATATTTTATATGAAAAAGGTTCTCAGACTATTTATTTATTTAACACTTTTATTGCAATACAATCTGGCGGGATTATTGCCAGGTGGCAATCTCTTCCAGCTAACCAGACAAAAGTAAATGAAGCAAATTACGTGGTTGCATAAATCATTCAAATGACTATCCATTTCCACGAAACCCATAAACATATACGTGAGCATATACCCACGAACCACACAAAGACGGATAATCACCCGAACATTATTTTTCATATAAAGTGATATATCATCAATCAAAAGGAAAGGAAAGGATGGTAGAGAGGAAAGGAAATGAAAAATCAGGAATGAAACACGTTATTTTTTACTGGCTAGAAATTAAGAGTTTTTTCAGTCGCTTCTTAAAGCATGCCAAGGACGGAGCGAGTCTTATATTGGTTTGTAACTGATTCCAGAGTCTCACTGCATGGACAGTAAAGGACGACGTAGAGAAAGAGGAGCGGTGAACTGGAAAGGCCAATAAACAATCTCTGTTTGAGCGTAGCGCTAATCCATGATTGGAAAGACGCTGAAAATTTTCGGCGAGATTAGAGGGTGCGGCGGAACAGTTAAGGATATAATTTTTTTTTTTATTATTTTTTAAAACAATTTTTAAAAAATTGCTTACAATCAGCCTGCAATTCAAGTCACCTTGTATCATTACTATGTTGATGCGTGGTTGTTTAAAAGAGGTTGTCACTTGACAATAAACACGCCTAATCATACGTATTGCCTAGCATCATTGGTATTGTCGTAATCGTCGTTACTCGGCCTCGTATTCGAGGATCTCATCGCCATTCCAACGTCAATCTAGAGCTACTTCTGCACTGTGATCATGTGGTCTTCTTTGAGACAAGAGCCTGATCTTAGATGCAAACTCACTCCCGTAGATGTTACAGACACATAGATCCTGCTGAGTCACCTGGTCACGCTGACTGATTCTCGTAACTGTAGCTGTTGAGACGCCATAAGTTGAGGCGCCATGAGTTGAGGCGCCATGAGCTGAGGCGCCATGAGTTGAGGCGCCATGAGTTGAGGCGCCATGAGATGGACAACAAAGAGTTTTTCACTTCACACGATGTTGGCCACATGCTTCCATTCTTTAAGAGCATTATGGCACTTTCTCTGGCCCCATATCCTCGCTTGTACTTCTTCATGTAAGACATATTTTGAGAATCTGTAGTCACAAATGCATACCACATATCCAATCTACTACAAACTATCCTTTACAATAATATCCGTTGGCATCGTACGGTGAACCGTTAAAATAATCAAATGCATTTTACACATACATTATATATATAGTTATACATATAATATACACCATCACGTCATTTCCCGGTCGGAGTATGCAGAGATAATAGAACGCTTGACTTACCTATCTTGATATACATCCTTCACCTCTTCTACATCCATAGACCTTTTCATACGATTCTTTCTCCGACTTTTCACGTTTCTTTTGGTCAAAATATCATTCCCAACCATCCTTCCCTTGGTATTCCTCTACCACATCTTTCACTCACATTTGCTCTGTATATTTGTATTGTAAGCCTTTTTATTATTCATTCTACCTACTCCAGCCATCTTACAGTGCTTCTTCTTCATCTTACTCAATACATCAGTCAACAATTTCAATTGAAAGTCAGCGACAACCATAAAAACAACAACAAATAAATATTTGATGAAATACATTTAAGAACCTTTTTGAAAAATATAACATAAATGTGTCAAATAATGTCGTATTTTCATCATTTCAATAAATATCGTTTTTATTAACCCTTTATAGGACAAGTTTTTATTTTTGACATATTGAGTTTTCTGTGGAATAAATTATTATTATGTGTAAGTTTCTTCGAAACTGTGTTTTAAAAAAATTTTTTTTTTTTAAATGATGCAGTCGCATATGAGACCGATGCCCATTTCAGGGGGCATGTCAGTGGTTGCAAAAGTGACCAATGAATTTTTAGGTAATAATATCAAAGTTTAGGTTGTATTAGGAAATACAATTCTTATATGAGCTATAATGAATTGTGATTTACTTATAATACCTATTTATATTTTTGACAATAAATTTACCGGATGTTTAGATCGTTGCTACTGAACATGCAGCTAACTTCACGACGATCCGTCTTTAATAAGACCTCTGCCCGTCCACTACATTTGCCAATTTGACATTTGTGTTACATAAAAACTTTTCATTAAGAAAATGAATCCTTATAAGTATAACCATAAGGGTGGTCGCATATGCGACCGATTTCTGATTATGCCCGTTAAACGGTTAAACTTTAACAGAAATAATACAATAAAAAAACTGAGTGAAAAAATACATTTTATGTTGATTTATAAAAATTGAGAAAGAGAGGAAAGGTGTAGAGTGTATTAAAAAAGCGTGTTATATAGTAAAAACATTAACGGAAGAAAGATATAGAGGATCTTACAAATACGGAAACCTCCGCAGCCCAGTTTGTAAGAAGCTTGACTTCCAGCCCGGGGAGGGGTTGGGTTCGATTCCTGTTAGAACCGGATGTTTTTATGAGAAAGATTCCAGTATAGTTTTCACTCATAATCTCTTGAACATATTTCTGGTTGGCTGAAGCAGATGACCACTTGGCAATGAACCCACCTGGTCGTACTATGTGCATCAAAAGTGTTATTCAATAATACAATATTGTGTAAGATAAACCGAAGGAACTGTATTAGAAGATATATAGATGTAAAAGAGGCGAGAGAAGTTTATCTTGATAGTTTGGCGCTCTATTAGATTTGATTATCTGGTATTTATGTTGTTTATTTTGGTTTCCTTAAAAATATCGGGTTATAACAGAAATCGGAACCGCAGACTCCTGAATGAAAGATAAGCTTCATAACAACAAGGTTATACAAATGCCTGAATGACGAATAATGAATAAACCACCTCCGTGGCCAAGTCCGTTAGATACGAGTGTTTGCCTCGTTAGATAGTTACGAATTATAGTTCCATTGGACCCTAGATTTAAAAGCAAAGGGTTCCAGACTGGTTTTTGCTCATTTTTTAATTTTTTTTATTATTATTACACATGACAAGAAATATACATAATTTGCGAAAAAACAGCAGGTAATTTAATTTGGACGTACATTATTTTAATGGATCTGGGTTTGTCGCCTTTCATTTGTCGTATCCCCAGTAAACTAGGGTTTTGCCTATATCTCACTGAGGATATTTAGTATGAAAAAATAAATCGATACTTCTTTCCGATTTTTGATTACACATAAACAAACCTCCGTTGCACGTTCTCATCAACCCGACAAACAGTGACACTCAATTACAACTGAAAACATCATGCGGAATCAAACTCTTCACACATCATTCCAGAAAGACCAAACTTGTTCATCCCATGATATACCGCACACAATCATAAGAATAAAAACTAAAGTAAAACCAAAAATGAACCCAAAATGAAACAAAAATAAAACCAAAAATGTTCATCCCATAATATACCGCAAACAATCATAAGAATAAAAATTAACCCAAAAATAAACAGAAACACAAATACAAAACAATTGAAATCAAAACAACAAAAAGAAACCAACACTCAAGAGCCCACACAAATCTTTTCCACACGTCATTCATCCTGAAAGCCCAAGTACTCAAAATCCGGTCGCAATAACAACCACGCTCCGATCGACTGTCTAAATGGTTTTCCTTCCTTTATCTATATTGAATTCGGTCCGCCATTGTACGTCATGGGAGCCAAATAAGCATATTGCCTTTGGGCAAAAGAGGTTATAACCCTAGGGATGGTGAACATTTCATTATTTGACATGCGTGTCATGTGTCTCTGCTGAGTCTGCATCTTCTCTTTCTCTCGATGGTAGTGCCAGAGAATGGATTTGAGATGCAAATCAATACCTCTGTAACATATTTCTTGTTTATTGGAAAATATTGCTTCATGACAATAAGCCCACCAAGTTGTTTTGTATACAACAAAAGTGTAAAACAATACAATATAATACACAAAACAACACAATAAATACATCGTAATTTTTTTTTATCCTAAAGTGATTGAGTTTTTTTTAAAACGGGCTAATACTCATACGTTTCCCCTCATTTAGTAAAAAGGTTAATTTGCAAGGGCACTGTTAATGTTGATGGCCTACAAAAAGTATTGGCAGAGTGAGCCATCCTTTCGGATTCCTCTCATCACCCTTCTGCACCCTAAACCCTCCATCACCCTCCTGCACCCTAAACCAGCGTCAGAAAAACCCAACTCTCTGCTGTTTCTCTTTATAGCTTTTGAAATAATGAAACGTCACAGCTTAATGAGCGAATTTACAAGGCACCTTTACGTCTCGCAATTTAACTTTGCCGAAATAATCGCCCTCTAAAGCTTGAGTACGCCCGTCCATCGCAGACTGATATCTTCTCTTTTACATCACGACGTCGCCCATTGCAAGATGGATAATGGAACTTTTGATATCTGTTACTTGAATTCAGCACCCCAGATCCCGGTGCCCGATGGCTTTTGTTGTGTATAATTAGACGATTTGTAAAATCGCTCTAATGTTATGTCTTCTCAGCTTTCAGAATGTATAATTACGCTAATCTCTAGTTTTCAAAGTAGGGAGCTGTAAAATCTTCTTAAATTTATTAGTATTACGAGTTTACTCTTCGACATACTCGTTTTCTGATGTGGACTAATTGAATAGTACGGTTGGCGGTATATATTGGGACACTTGTTTTTAAACTTTTTCTTTATGGCGCTGTAAAAAAATACTTTATAATGGAGTGGATGAACCTTTTATTCACCACAAATCTTGGAGTCAAACTGCATGCAACTACCATGAGTGTTAACTCTATATTAAATGTTAAAAAAGATTTGGTTTAAATAATAATTATAACAAGTAAAGGTTATTTGATTGCAGCACAGTATGTACATATTAACTCTAAAATTACACATACTACTAGGCGTATCCAGAAAGTAAGTGTACTGATGCTCTCACGACCGGATGGATTTTATTTTCGACATGTTGGCTACGCTTCCGTGTAGCCTGACCCTTCCCCTCCGCAACGAGACCGGTTCGAGGTCAGTACGTTGAGAAGTGTCGACGCGACACCACGTTTCGTGAAAAATGTCAATCCAATCTCCCGCCAAGTGCGAAATAAATAATGCCGGGCAAGAGTTTTTGAGGCGCTGCAAACTCCATGGAGATGAATTTCTCCGCTCCATCGTTACTGGAGATGAAACTTGGGTTGCACACTACACGCCTGAAACCAAAAGGCAGTCTCTACAGTGGCGTCACACCTCTTCACCCTCCGCCAAAAAGTTCAAAACCACAATTTCAGCCAAGAAAATCATGGCATCCGTGTTTTGGGACTGTCAAGGCATAATTTTAATTGAATATATGCCTCAAGGGGAGACCATCAACTCTGCAAGATACTGTGAGACCCTAAAAAAATTGCGGAGGGCGATTCAGAACAAGAGGAGCTGACAAAAGGAGTCTGCCTGCTGCACGACAATGCCAGACCACACACGGCCAACGCCACGAAGGAACTGCTCGTCTCGTTTAAATGGGATGTCCTGAACCATCCCGCGCATTCCCCTGACCTAGCACCTTCAGATTACTATCTCTTTACCTCCCTGAAGCTGCACATGGGTGGAAAAAGGTTTTCAACCGACGAGGAGGTACAGGAGGAGGTGGAGAAGTGGACGGAGGGGTTGGCGGGAAACTACTTCGAGGAAGGCATCAAAAAGTTGATACCCCGCTTCACCACCTGCATTGAGAGGAATGGCGACTATGTCGAAAAATAGCTTACATATGTACTACGGTAACCACGTAATTTTTTTGTTTTATTAAAAAAAATTGTAACCTACAAAAATTCAGTACACTTACTTTCTGGATATGCCTCGTATATATTTCAAGGCAATGGAAAGATAATACATTTAAGAATATTTCCAACACGCACAAATGCAAACTGTGATTTACTTGCATACTCAAATATTTTTTTATTTCAGTAAGTAAGTAACTCACAGTTCACAATTGTTGTTTTTAATGATTCTTAATTCAAGTATTTGAATAATAAATTCCAATAAGAATCCAGCTACCTAAGTTCCAATAAAAAAAATGGTTCCAACAGATATTTATTTATTTATTGATTTTTTTTATTTATTTTCTCAAAACAGGCTTAGCCCAATTAAATTGAAAAATACAAGAAATGTTAACATTAAAAATAAAGAAAAATTATATAAAATAAAAAATAATGTATATGCATACATATATATATATATATATATATATATATATATATATATATATATATATATATATATATATATATATATATATATATATATATATATATATATATATATATATATATATATATATATATATATATATATATATATATATATATATATATATATATATATATATATATATATATATATATATATATATATATATATATATATATATCATACACACAAACATACGAATATATTCTAAGTCACTTAACCCTCTGATTAGTGACAAGGTCCCTGGGGATATTTTCGATTTTTGTTTGCTCACAACTTTCTCTTTGTATGTTTTGAAAACGTGATGCTGCATGTATTCCAAAAAAAAAACATATTGAAGCGATTAAAATCGGTTTCAAAGCGGTAAGATCACTCGTTCGTGTTTTATTACGGTTTGAAAACATTTTGTACGGAAATCAGGTACAAGATCTTTAGGGACCTTATACCTGACTTGTACCATTATTGAAAGAAATCGTAAATGAATTGTATTTGCCGTACCGAAGAAGAATAAATCGGTCCTGCTGTTGTATACAATGCATTATAGTTGTTCGGTAGATAGTGAAACCGATAAGCGAAAGCCAATGGTCATTCTGGATTATAATGCCCATAAATCTCGGGTGGACACAATGGATCAGATGCTCGGCACTTATTCATGCAAACGTTCAACAAATCGTTGGCCACTTGTAATGTTCTACAACATTATAGATATTGCTGCATTGACCGCATTCGTAATTTACGATGAGATGAAGCCTGTTCAAAAAACAGACAAGCGACGTTCGTTTTTGCAATTGTTGACAAAACAATTAGCAATTCCAAATATCAAAGAACGAGCAACCAATACACGCATAATGTGCTATCCCAAAATTCGAATTGCTATGGAAGCATTTGATGTAAAGGTAACGTTGAAATTGAATATTGAAACGCACAAACATAGAAATAACATTTTTTTTATATTTTCCGGTAGTAGCAAGACTAACATCAGGAGCTGCACCTTCGTTTGCAACTTATATCGTACGCAAAACAAGATCATATTGCTATACCTGCAATAAAGCGGTTTGTGCTGAGCATTCAGCATTATTGTATCGGTGCGATACCTGCATTCTAGCGTTAGCTGACCATGAATAAGCAGCACAATATTACATTTATTACCACTTTTATTTTTTACCTATCAAATAAAACCTGAATTACCAAAAAAAACTTATTTTTTTGCCTTTATACTTATATTTTATCCTTCTATATACATTAAGGCACCTTATACAACCATAAGCTAACATAACCATAAGCTACATAACCATAAGATAAAAATTGTATGGTATTATCACCATACACGCATAATGTGCTATCCCAAAATTCGAATTGCTATGGAAGCATTTGATGTAAAGGTAAAATTGAAATTGAATATCGAAACGCACAAACATAGAAATAACATCTTTTATTTTTTTTTATATTTTCCGGTAGTAGCAAGACCAAAATCAGGAGCTGAACCTTCATTTGCATCTGTACGAATCGGCCATCGTGCCAGGTATATCGTGCGCAGAACGGACGCCAGCGCAAAACCAGACCATATTGCTATACCTGCAATAAAGCAGTTTATGCTGAGCATTAGCATTATTGTATCGGTGCGATACCTGCATTCTTGCGTTAGCTGACCATGAATAAGCAGCACAATAATACATTTATTACAACTTTTATTTTTTACCTGTCAAATAAAACCTAAATTACCAAAAAAAAAACTTATTTTTTTGCCTTTATACTTATATTTTATCCTTCTATATACATTAAGGCACCTTATACAACCATAAGCTAACATACAAAACCATCAAGACACACCTGCATGATGATAATACCATACAATTTTTTGACGGTCCCTAGAGACCTTGTCACTTTTTTAACGCCGCCGGGGCTGTCACCGATCGGAGGGTTAAATACGTTGATGAGTGCTTTCTAACGCGCTCAATCTTAGAAAAAAATTTACTTTTACTTTTGGTAATGTGATATGAAATCTTTCGATATCCGAAGCAGTCCCGTTCAGAAGAGTTAAGGCCCTTCCAACAGGGATAGCGGCTGGAAGGCCCGTTCTTGCGAATGGTATTGAGAACAGTTCTTGCCGGCGCAGTCTAGTGTAATTGTTACGAACATTTAACGTTAATCTTTGTTGTAATAATGGACAGCTCACAACTCCTCGAACGAGTTTGACAAAGTATACCAGGAGACGCAGGTATCTTCTTACGCTCAAGGAGTTATACCCGAGCATGCCCAGCAAAACTTGGTACCATAAAGCCATGAATAAACACCAAACTCACTCATATAGAGATATCGTAGATATTTTTTTTGTACTTTCTCCACCATGGGTGAGTTCTGCGCCCCCACCGGGCTCCAAATGCAAGTATTGCTTTCTTGTTTGCTACGTATCAATGAATTAAACAACGTTTTGATCACTTCTTGTGCTAGCAATTTGTTTATAACATATATAAACAAGTGCGTAAATATAACGCTTAAGGAGTAAAATCTAGGTAAACCAATAAATAAATGTGGGATAAAGTAATGGGTAATATAAATGTGGGATAAAGTAATGGGTAAAATAAATGTGGGATAAAGTAATGGGTAAAATTAATGTGGGATAAAGTAATGGGTAAAATAAATGTGAGATAAATTAATGGGTAAAATAAATGTGGGATAAAGTAACGGGTAAAATAAATGTGGGATAAAGTAATGGGTAAAATTAATGTGGGATAAAGTAATGGGAAAAATAAATGTGAGATAAAGTAATGGGTAAAATAAATGTGGGATAAAGTAATGGGTAAAATAAATGTGGAATAAAGTAATGGGTAAAATAAATGTGGGATAAAGTAATGGGTAAAATAAATGTGGGTTAAAGTAATGGGTAAAATAAATGTGGGATAAAGTAATGGGTAAAATTCGTATTTATTGTTTTAAAGGTATTGCCGAATTCTCTTTTAGACTCACCCAACTATCAGGTAGTTTTGATTTCCTCTCGGATTCCATATACTAGTAATTGAGCCGCACTCTAATCTGCAGCAAACGTCCAAGAGAATCGTATCACAAATCCCGGAACTTTTTTAGCAAACTTATCAATTACGCCATAAAGGTCGTCTCAAATATCATTAAAATTACCTCAAATAAAATATTTTATTTTGTGCTAATTTATAAAATACGCGTCTTTAAAAGAAATCGAAAGAAATTCAATGTAAAAATAAAATAATGGAGGAAATTTTCATTATTCCTTTTTGAAACTGTCGGCATTTCAAACGTCGTTTTTTTGACGGGACGTATATTTGTTCATACGTTTGGGAGAGGTCGAGCGGTCCTATTGAACCGTGAGCTTCAATCATTACACACATATTTGGGAATATTTTCAAAGGGAAACACGAGAAATTGTTTCTTCATTCTTGGCACATTCTGGGACAGTTGTCTACGGATGATTCGATATATTTAACGGTTCATTTGGATTAGTTTTTGACGCACGTATTTTCTTCCATTAAAGAGTTTATAAAAAACCAATTGACAGAATAAAACCCGGGATTCAATAAATTATATTTGACACTAAATAATGTTCAAAACTTAACCTTATCGTCATGAGAGCAAGAAAAAGAATTCTGCTATTATATTAAAGTGGGATGTTCTAAGATGATGAAACAGTCATGAGAGATAACAATTTTTTTTTTTGCTTTATGATTGTGTGCAGTATACTCGTATTGTGGGATGAATGTGTTCGTCTGTCTGGAGTGATGAAATGTGAGGAGTTTGATTTCGCGTGATGTATACATATGTAATTAAGTGTCACTATTTGTCAGGTTGATGAGAATGTGTAACGAAGTTTTACATAATCTAACATCGGAAAGAAGTATCGATTTATTTTTTCATGCTATATGTCCTCAGTGAGATACAGGAAAAAGCCTGGTTTACTGGGGACACGACAAATGAAAGGCAACAAACCCAGATCCATTAAAAGTATGTGTCCGAATTAAACTACCTGTTGTTTTTTCGCAAATTATGTTTATTTCTTGTCATGTGTAAAATATTTAAAAAAAATCAATGTACCACATAAACTGAAATCGAAGTCTCAAAATCTGGTAGTTCGAGATGATAGTCCACAACTTTATTTAAGATGTATTCCTCGTGATCAAGTACGATTGTCAGGCATCCTCTAGATGGAAGATGTATGTGCGTGTTTTTACATTGTGTGCAAGCTGTTGCACTTCAGCAAATACAAAGTCTTAACAGATTAAACTTAAAGTTTCGATGGTGATGAGACTAAACTTCCATGACGGTTGTCAAGTTTTGTCTGCTGAAGTCTGTCGTTAGGCAGAGTTTTGTATATTATAGTTATATTCTTGTGTGGCTATATGGTAATCGTTTATGATAAGTGGTGTTGAAACTATACAAACTTTTAATCTGATAGTAAAATGGAATAAAACAATTAATTAAGGGTACATTTTTAGGGGTAATTTATTTTACAAAATACAATTATTATTTTAAGCCTCGAGTAAAGTAAAAACAACCTTTCTCAGTATCTGACTGGTTTTTGGAGGAATTCTTATTTATTTGAATGGCATACTAAAATTGCTGTATCTTAGTATATTTTAGGAATATTGTAATGAAATTGTGTGTATTTATTTAAAATACTTTCATTATTTTGTTTATTTTGATGGCTGTGCCCACATGCATCTTTGTAGAGACCTACTGCAAACTCCTTACACATATACTGGGTCTCACTTCTCTATTTGTGTTTAGCATATACCGTATGATGTACAGTTTTTTTTTTTGTGATTTCATGGAGTACAATGTAATGGAATACATGAACACATGCTAACACACGTTATTTGATAACATGTCTGGAAGATCCAGGAAATGTATTATTCCATTTAGACTTGGAGACTGTAGTTGGTTTTCAATATGTCAAATCTTTAAGATTTGATACTTCACTGCACACTGATGGCGCGACATCAGAAGTTCCATCATAAATCAATTCATGCATATTTACGTTATCTAGGGTACCCAAGAAATCAGGAGAACATCGTTTAACCTAACACTACACATGCTAGAAAGTATAAGACTGTCGTTTAACCTAACACTACCCATGCTAGAAATCAGGAGACTTTCGTTTAACCTAACACTATCCATGCTAGAAAGCCGAAGACTCTCATTTAATCTAACACTACCCATGCTAGAAATCAGGAAACTTTCGTTTAACCTAACACTACCCATGCTAGAAATCAGGATAATATCGTTTAACCTAACACTATCCATGTTAGAAAGCCGAAGACTGTCGTTTAATCTAACACTACTCATGTTATAAATCAAGAGACTTTCGTTTAACCTAATACTAGTCATACTAGAAATCAGGAGACTATCGGTTAACCTTACACTACCCATGCTAGAAATCAGGAGACTATCGGTTTAAACTAACACTATCCATGCTAGAAATCAGGAGACTATCATGTATCCTTACACTACCCATACTAGAAATCAGGAGACATTCGTTTAAAGGTTGAATTATTTATAAAAATATATTTGTGAGATGTTAGTAACATGTCTTTTTTTTTAGAAAAGGTATCGACCATTTGAAAACACGAACAGAGACTCAACGCGAATCTAGTTTATCACGTTTAAATACGGGGCCGGAATTCAACGTGAATTTATTTCATCATGTTTAAACACGGAACCGGGACTCAACGCAAATCAAATCACTTGAAAACCACAAGTAATTTATCAATTTAGCCAAAAAGGAAAAGAAAGGATTAATAAAATATAGCAGTGAAAAAACTTGTTTTTATTTTTAAAAAATACACTAAGCCCAACGTCCCATTACAGTCCTCAGCATTACATATGGCATTTCCTATCTAGAATATAATTTAATACTTTACAAGTTGGATAATAAATCTTTCTTCGCATTTATTATAAGCAATTTCTTTCACGACCCTCCGTAAAATCACTATTTACTTAGCAACGCGCCCTATTTATCGTACATTAATGACTATTTCATTTAAATTATTATAAATTTAGAAGCATTTTGTATTCTGACAGGGGAATTGGAAAAATGTATTGGAAAGAAGAAATTTTAAATGTCATGTGAAGTCAATTTTTGTAAAATGACATAAAACAATTTATTCACAACATTTGTGCGATATTTATACCCTATTTTAGATAAAATTTTATGCAATATAGGAATGTATTGTCTCAAAAACACTTTTTATTTTTGGTCTGAAAAAATATTGACCTTAAGACCAGTTTTTCCTTTAAATGAGGCTTCATCAAACATACATTGAATATGCATTTGTTCTTTGATAGATATATAAAACATGACCTTTAGAAGACTTAGCCTTCTAAATGACGCTTCATCAAAGGGATATTGAAATGAATTCGCTCTTTAATCGATATTTTCGTATATGTTAAAACATAGCCTTAAAAATGATGGAGGTTTGCAAGTTTGATTATCAATGGTTCAAAAAAAGGCACCAGTCTGATGAGAATTCATCTGACAACAATACTCGCACAATGTTGTCTACACGGTAAATGTAGAACCGCAAATTTCGTGCCCACTCCAGAGGTTCTAAAAACGCGAAGAATCTATTACTGGAGCCGAAGACAATGTAATCTCCTGGCCACGCTCTATACGTCCAAAACACTGATTGGGATATATTTACCCTTTTAATCCCAGCATCATCATCATCATCATCATCAATGGCACTACAGCCCATTGTGGGCCCCGGCCTCCTCCAGCAGTCGTTGCCATTCCCCCCTATCCTGGGATGCACTCCTCCAGCCCCTGATGCCAATCACGTTTGCATCATTCTGCACCCCATCCATCCACCTAAGCTTTGGTCTGCCCTTTAATCCCAGCATATTTTGCATAAAATGTGCGAAAAAAACTCCAAGCATTTTTTGCCAAAAAAACCGTAGTTTTTATTTTATTTTTTATCTCAGTTAATATTTAGTTTTAAAACCTATTTTTTGTGGAGACCTCGCTGGGGAGTTTAAAATAATAATAAATTTTCATATTTTATAAAAAAAATGTTTTTTTATTCGAAATAAAAACTTGTATGAAAATTTTGAGGCCGATGTTCGACCCCGTGGGATTTTTCACATATACCAATTCGGGCCGATGATCGGCCCCATGGGATTAAAATGGTTAAGGGGTACATACACAGAAAAAATATACATTTCTTACGAAATTGATCATAAACGATTAGAATTGAATCGTTTAGTTTGAATGAAAATTTAAAATGACATTAAAACTGTTAGAACTCGGACATATCCATGATATAAAAACAATGACTGTTAGATTGTTTTTAGCAGCCGCCGTAATGGGATCAGATTGGGCTGGAATGGTCGACCGTTGGGAACTTTCTAATTATTATTTTGGCACTTTTGTGTCGGCAAAAAGCTGTGTTTTATGCAAAACAAAATTTGGAAACAAACTTTAATCGGGTTAACTTGTTTAATTATGTAGAGAATTAAAAACTGTCAGCTTGCGGAAATGGTTCAAACTAAAAGTGGAATGTGATTGTTCTGAACGGGAGCATTTAAAGTACTGCTAAATCGACAGGCGGAATTAAACAATTTGCCAAGATGATTTTTCTTGTCGGTAAAACGTTTGTCTTCTACTTCTACTAAGATGTTTTGACTTCGATACCCGTTTATTTCTAAGAAATTGAGTTCTAGTCTAATTGAACAGTGTGAATGTACAGTGTATTGCGTGTAATGTGTTATCAATTCTTGTCAATTCCAATCGCGGTAGTGTTTTAAAATGAATTATTTAAAGCGGAGAATATAATAAAGTTTAATTAAAGTGCACATTTTACTTAAAATTCAGTTGATCTAATAATATATTGTTTTAGGGGTTGCACAATCATCCCATCTCAGCAGCCTTAAATTCAACCTCACCTGCGTGTAGTGTACCTGCTGATAACTGACAAGATCTTGGTGACCGAATATCGGTGATTAAACCGTTGGTAAAAATTCAACATCTCTCCGCATAAAAGGAGAATGGAATCTGCTGGATGGCTCTGTGGATGGCCTTGTCGTCTGCTGTCTTCTGTGTTACAGGATAACCATTGTAAAGCTGTAGGCCGAATTGGATCGGGAGTGTGGCTGGTCCAACTTAATTAATTATACGCAGCTGGCAAATTGAAGATGGATCGTTTTGAATGAGACTAAATTATTATCCGGAGATAAAAAAATCGTCCCTTTCGGATATTTGGGGGAGTGCGTCAATCCGAGCGATTCAACGGAAGAGAATTGACACGCAATAATACTGTGACCTTATTCATAAAATACCTGTCTTCCGCTTTGAGGTTTATGGATTCAATTCCCATTGCGACGCTTTTTTTTTTTCAAAAAATTTTTGAGTTTTAATTTCACTTCAGATCGCGAAATCGCTGGATTAGCCACGACTGCGAGTGACTTACCTAATACAATAGTTGTTAGTCCGAAAACTCTATTTAATCGCCGAAGCTAGTATTTACCGTTATAATTACATTTTTTACATCAACTTCAAGTGTTAGCAAAGAAAATATTTCAACAAGGGCACTTCAAGGAGAGTATTTTTTTTATCAATTTAAAAGGTCAAATTTCATTTGTTGGAATTCCATGAATACATAAAAAAAAGTTTTTTGATAAATAAAGTTAAGGCACCAGTGATCAATGACATAACATGACAAAGCAATTACTAAAATATTTCCAAGAATACAAAGTGGAAATACTAAAACAATGTATTCCAAACTTTTCTTTGTCCGTTTTGAAGAAATTTTAAAAGTCAAAAGTAACAATTTGTCTTACACAAGTATTTGTTATACGATCTAAACTTTTTAAAGCCATCAATCAACTTATAATAAATTATTGCGGGAAAATGTTTTTATTTTATTTTTGTGAAGTTAAAATAGATTTGAACAATTCAAAATAAAATCTTTTTTAACATCTTTGGATCGGAAATATATATTTCTTGGAATCATATTTAAAGAGCAGTTTGACTTATTTGAGGATGTTAATTAACCCTCCATCGGGCGCAATACAAATCCTAACACGTTCGGGCGCAACTCATCTGTGAGATTAAAAATTTAATTTCTGCTTACACTTAAGGGAAAGTTTATCAAACTGAACTTTTCACTCAAACATGATTATATTCGTATAACATTTGTACATTTCTTTGCACTTTTCTACAAAAAAATATTAATTTTCTTACACTGTTTTTCTTAAAATTGAAAATAACTAGTTTACAACATTCTCAGTCTTTTATTGGCAGCTTATCAACAAAACTAATGCAATTCAGTAACATCACAATTTTTTTGTCATTTAATACCCACAATAGGTTCGTTAAAAAGATTTAGCACAATAAAAAGTATTCGGAAATAACTGTCGCATCTTCATAATGCGGAAATAACTGTCACATCTTCATAATGCGGAATTAACTGTCACATCTTCATAAAGTAGGTAACATTAGAGAATACTATGTTATGCTAGCACTTTTTCGAAGATAATTTAGAATGTAAAATTCAAATTCACTTGTGATCATAAAACATCTTCACAAAAACAAATGAGAGTTATCAAAATATGCTTAGAAAGTTATTCCTGATCAGGCTCACGCTGAACGTTTTCGAAAACGTTCTTCTAACAATTTTCACACACCATAAATAATGATCAATATCATTGAATCAGGAGCATAGATATACGAACTATTGTATGTATATGAAAAGAAATATTGAGAAAAAAAAAAGGAAATTTCGGAAAAAATGCTTACGTAATCGGGCGCAACTCATCCAGCAGATTAAAACGTCCGTCACGGAGACCAACGGTGTACTGGAAAAATAATAAAGATACCCTTGTGTGAGGGGTAGGGATTAAGGAATCTACTATAAGTCTCACCTCTTTATCGGTAAACCTCGCCCATTAGCACAAAAAAAAACTAGGTACCTCATTTCACAGATAAGATGCGCCCGCCCAAGGGTTAAAAGAAAAAATCTACCCTTCCTTTATTTCTGGTTCTCGGTCTATCTTCAAGCGGAGATTGCCTTTTAGCTTTCCACTTCACCGCTCTACATGTTTCCCATCGTCCTCAACTCTCCATGGGCTGGCTCTGGAATCAGCTGTCTACATACATGACTCGTTCCGTCACAAACAACATATAAAAAAAGCATTGCATTTCCCTTCAGTACCGTACGGTATATCCTGGTTCATACATTAATCCTTCTTTCCTCCCGATATACTCTTTAATTTTTAAGCCATAGATGCAAGTCTGATATTTAAATCGTCAAATGATTTATATCTTATTTTTATCTTTGAATGCTTTTATCATCTAATTTTCTGATTTATGCCTTCTTTTTATTTTTGAATATTTTTATCATCTAGTTTTCTGATAAGTATGTCTTTTTTAATTTTTTAACGCTTTTATCGTCTAATTTTCTGTGCATAAAGCTTTGCTATAAATAATTCACCTAGCACTGAAAAAAATAATAAAAACAATTTTACAACTGGCGGGCTTACTTCCATGTGGCAATATCATCCAACCAACCAGAAAGATGTTAAAAGGGTGGTCTTTAGGAAAAAAATAAGACCTTTTTTAAAATTTGTTTTCTAACGGGATTTGAACCCACAACTTCCGGGTTGGGAGACAAGCGTCTTATCAACTAGACTATTTCTTGTTAAAAGAGATTATCGTTTGACAATTGGATGATGGAGCAATAGACCATGTATTTTTCAGTTGTTCTTTACGAGATAGATTTGATTTACAAAACGCTTTATCTTTGCCACGTCTAATGAATGTTGGTTTATGTTTGCCACCTCTAATGAATGTTGTTTTTCGCCAAGAAACTTTTCCACTTAAAGATCGATTGTTCATTCTTGAAGTTTAATCAGTTGGAACTTTAAATTGTGAATAATTGTATTTTTTTAAATTCATTTAATTTTTATTTACTCTTATAATTTAAAAAAGAGATATCAACCTGAATAGTAACACAAAAATCAAAGCAAATGAGAAATATACTAAAGCCATAAAAACATCAGTTGGAATCAGACAAGGCGATAGTCTAAGCCCATTTCTCTTTAACTGCATAATGGATAATATCATTTAATATCGTTGCATCTCTCAAGTTGGGATACACTATTGGTAAGGAAGCGGTGGGAATTCTCTATTATGCTGACGACGCTACACTCATAGCTGAAAATAAAAATGACTTACAGAGAATGTTCACAAGGTTCGATGAATCCTGCTCAAAGTACAATATGATTATCTCAGTAGCAAAAACCAAGTGTATGACATTCTTCAAAGACCCACTAGAGTGCAGAATTTCAGTACGTGACGAGCCAATTGAACAAGCAACCCAGTTCAGATATCTCGGCAGTGAATTGCTCAGCTCTCATGACCTCCCCAGAGAAGTAAGGCCTCAGGTAGATAAAGCTGCAGTTGTGGCGGGCTGCCTGAGAGATGTCATATGGAGGAATTAAGATATGAGAACGGATAGCAAGGTACGCATTTATAAAACCTGTGTGCGACCTATCCTCACATATGGCATCGAAGCGAGGGCGGACACTGCCAGGACAAAAAGTATGCTAAGGACAACGGAAATGAGAACTCTACGCGCTATTGCTGGGAAGACTTTGCGTGATCGTGTAAGGAACACCACAATCCGAGAGGTATGTGAGGTCCAAGATGTGGTCAGATGGGGACGACAGCGTCGACAATACTGGTACCAACATGTACAGAGAATGAATTCCACAAGAATTCTATACATAGCTCTGCGTGGGGTGCCGGATGGACGGCGTCCATCAGGGAGACCCCCGAAACGATGGAGAGATAGCTGGAGCTCAGCATCACAGGAGGACAATCCTGCAGTAACACACTCTTGAGTATATAGAAAGTTTAAGAAGAAGAAGATAATTTCTAAGTGACTGATTTGGTGGAACTAATCACCCTAGTATGAATGGATTACTTATGAGAAAACACCTGCTGCGTTTTACACTGCAAACTTCCATATTTAATGAATTAAATTAATATCGTATTTCAGCTTCATTATTTTCCTTTCCAACACACCCAAATTTGTGGTTGGATATATTGAAGAGCGAGTCCGCGAGACAATATTTTCTCCGGCCCCAGTAATCGAATATTCGGGTTTGAAACGTCATTCATCGTGTTGTGCGTGTGAGTACTATCCGTAAGTTGGGACTGTTTTTTTTGGGTACCATCAGTAATCGAGCTCGACACCCCCCGCGTCCAAGTCAAGCATTTTGCCGACGAGGCTACAGGTGTCTCCAGGCAACGCTCCAGATTATATGAGGGTAAACCCGACTGATCAGTTCTCTATACGATAGAGTTGCACCTTTATATACGAATGACAACTCAGAATATGTTACACCATAATCTTCATGGCAGTTCAAATTTATAAGGATAATCACTTAATTTATAAGGATAATCACTAAATTTATAAAGATAATCACTAAATTTATAAGGATAATCACTATATCAAGATTGCAATATCATTTACTAGGCACTTCTGCTTCTGGCTGTTGATGTAATTCTTCTTTTTCTTCTCCCTGGCTCTATCTCAACTCACTTTCTGCGAAGACTGTTGGGGTCAGCTCTCCTCGTCCTCAGGTTGTATGCTCTTCTGTCTCGGACTACGTCCCCCAGACCGTGCCTCTGCATCAGGTTATCTTTTTGCACCACCCATGAATTATTTGGTCATTCTCTGGTTGTTATTCGAGGAAAATCCATGGATATTGCCTGGTTCACAATGTGATCGGGTGATCTGCGTCCAACATGGTCATACCATCTCAATCGCCTCTCTTCCATCTTACTGTTGATGTCTGTAACACCTAGGCTTCCACGAATGCGTGAGCTTTTTATTTTGTCTCTTAGGGACACACTAACTGACCATCTTAGCATGCGCATTTCAGCAGTTTCTAGTTGCCTAGAGTAAGAGTTATACATCGGCCAGCATTCGAAGCCATAGAGGAGTGCGGGTCTGACAATTGTTTGGTTGTTGATGCAATTAATACTTGAAAAAAATCAAATCATTAATTTATCCCTTTGAAAGCTTGGTTTAATATTATAAGAATGTGTCGTGTGTGAACGGGCCACTGTTTGGTAGCTAGCTGCCTTTACAAAATGGGTATTAGAGAGTCCCGGCTGCGAGTGGGGTAAACTTTGAAACTATGTATTTTTCGGTTGTCCTTTGCAAGACAAATTTGATTTACTAAAAGAAAATGAAACTTTATCGCGTCCAATGAATGTTTCTTCTTTCTTCGAGGATTTTTTCCATTTATAAATCGATTGTCAATTTTTTTAATCTAAATCAGTTGAAACTTAGAATAATCTAGAGTTGTTGTTTATAGTTAAGGCATTAACGTTGTGGAGGTTTAAAGACATTGTAATTTATCTTTATCAATTACTGTTTATTCCACTTTTTTGTAACGGTATAACCCTACCGGTTTCAAAGCTTTCACCTCATCTTCAGGGGAGCACAAACAAGACTAAATTCTGTTCGAACTGGTACCGATATACACGCTTCAACGGTTGGGGGCTGAGGGGTGAGGGAGGCATGGGACGATTTCGGCCAAGAGCGGAGAGATTTTTGGGATATAACTGTTCACCAGATGTTCGGATCGATGTACTGACTTAGAAATTTCTAGGGCCTAATCTAGAGTTGTTAATTTTTTAAATTGGTTTTATGATATTGACTCATATAATTGCATAATGTCTTAATTTAGTGGCTAAAATCATCCTTGTTTGGGTGAATTACCTAATTAAAAAAAAAACACTTGTTAAATATTTTAAACTTTTGATAAAACTGCACACGAATGACCAAATAAATAGCAAAAACATCAAATATTTTATGGAATAGTCTATAATTTATTCGAAACCACTGTCAACTTGATTATTTTTCAACAAATTAACACATAAATATTCGTTGCAAAACAGTCATTTTGAAAAACGGTTTATTTAATTATGAACTCGAACCATTAAATCCAAAAAACCTGTGACAACATATTTAAATTCAATCACCGATCAATATAGAAAACCGCGTTCTCGTTAAGGGTGCGTACAAAACCAAATAATAATCCAACCAACCAGTTCAGAGGGGCAGGAGTGGCCTGTCAATGGACGGTCAAAAGTGTATTTGCGAAGGGGGTTTGATTATTATATTGAAAATGATATACGAGTATTTATTCACTAAGAGAAGAAATAATTAATATTTATAAATTGTTTCAGCTTTAAATTTGTGGTAATCCATATTATAATATTTAACAATAAATTACTTCATTATTTCACTAATAACATTAACCCCCGCTACTCGTGTTTCTACCTCCTATCCCGAGGCTCTCTTTTCATGCATAATGATTTCGGTTTATTATTAAAACAGTACTTAGGCTCTAAGTTTTTATTAAAACTCGGGATAATTTTTCTTAAAGAGAAAAGGTATATTAATTGACTTAGGGGAATAACAAAGTAAATTTTTGTTAAATATTCACTTATAACAGCGTTTTTTTTTAACATAAATGCCATAAAGTAATTTCTCCAACCGGGTAGGCAAAGAAGACAGAGTTTCATACTTTTCTATCTCGATACAAATTCTAAGCCTCTTCTGCATCCATACAACTTCTACAATTTCTGAGACTTTCTACGTTTCTTTTCTTTCAAACAGAGTTACATTGAGGGAAACGTGGCTGGTGCAAATGAACTAATTTTTGACAGAAGGTTAAATGAGAAGTTTGAATAATTGAAGATTGTGCATTACGATATATGTGGAGGGGGCAAAAGTTGTGTACTTGGATATAAAAGTTTGGAGATCAGTTCTCTTTATCTAGCCCGCAAGGGAACCAACAACTTTTATGTTTTGTAATTTTTTTAATATTCTTTTTATCTTTATGAAAATAAATATATTTTTGTGAACATATTTATTTTCTTTCGTTTTACTTTTGATACATGTTTGAACTAATAACATGAAGTAAAAGGTGAAGTACGGGAAAAAATATGCATGGATTAAAGTCTAAAGACAATAACAAAAGGAATGATTAATCTCTTTTGGATTTCGGACTTTGCAGACGTTTATAAAGAAAGTTAACCCTTAATTTATCCACGTATTTTACGTAATTTATTCTGATTACCATTGCATTCCACTTAAAAAAGAAGGATAACAGTCTGATTTTCACTTAAGACTTCTTTAAAAATATTTTAGGTTGGTTAGAAGAAATCGACACATGGCAATACGTCCACAAGATTGTACTGTACACAATAAACGCATATTACCCAAGATCTTACTGTTTCTTGTTGAAATTTTCTCCTGCCTCCCTCCATTCATAATCCCCAAGCAGAATTTTCACAGTTAGACGCGTATGTATGTCGAAATCAATTCGAGCATAATACAGTCTTATTTGTGTCCCCTTAATGAGGTGAAAATCTTGATACCGGTAAGGTTATACCATTATATAAAGTGGAATAAACAGTATTAGACTAAACAAATTACAAACTGTTATTAAAAAACCCTTCAACAAGGTCATTCCGTGTGCAAGTGGCGACGTTTTGAACAACCCAGTTTGTAAATATGGCACCGACAATAATTTCATCTCAAGATTAAGTAAATAATTTATGGATTCATTAGAATAAAGTATGTTGACCTGCTAGGATTTGTTTTTTTCCTATAAGTGATTTTTTACATCTATAGAATAGCCCATCAGTCGGGTTCCATTTTCGAACATTCATGTTTTTTTATATCTATAGAATAGCCCATCAGTTGCGCTCCATTTTCAAACATTCATATTTTTATATCTATAGAATAGCCCATCAGTCGCGCTCCATTTAAACAATCATATTTTTATACCCATGCAGTAGCCCATCAGTCGCGCTACATTTTCAAACATTCATATTTTTATATCTATAGAGTAGCCCATCAGTCACGCTCTATTTTCAAACAATCATATTTTTTTAATTTGAACTACTTTTTTATAATTTTAAAGGCGTCCTGAAATTTACTGAGAATTTTACAACAGAAAAACAAACGAAAGTTTTTGAACTTTATTTCGTGAATCAAAGCTTAATTATTAGAATTCAACGTGCATTTCTACTTCACTTTACTAATGAAGATTGTCCAGTAAAATCGGTGATTAAAATTTGCATTGCACGTTTTCAACAACAGGAATCTGTAATTAACTTGTCTTGACCCGGAAGACCGCGTGCAATAGGCACTAATGAAAATATTTAAAAGATACAAGACAGTGTTGCTGAAGATCAAGCAACTTCAGAGGACATTCAGCTCATATCAGAATGTCGTGAACGACACTTCAATGAGTTTCAAGAAGTAAATTTACTCTTTTTGTGTATAAAATTCAGTTTGTGCAAGAATTTAAGTTACAAGATTCACAGAAACGCCTTGAATAGGAATATTGGAACATGTCAATTGGGCCACCCTGTTCATAAAGGCGCGTAGACATCTCTTGCTGAAAAGAAGAGAACAAAATTTACATAATGAGTTCAACGAAATCAAACCATTTTGTATTTATTTAAAGTGATTTGCCGATTTCAGTAAAGACGAGATTTTTTATATTTAGTATTTCCATCACGCCCGGGCCGTGCCTCCCTTGCGCCGGTCCCCCCTTCCATGGAGCCGGTCATTACACAGGGCAGGTCATTACAAAAGAGTAAGCCCGCTGCGGCTTGACCCCCAATTTGTTTCCCATTTCACGTTACTGATTTTCTAGAACAGGAATTAGCGAAAAAAAATATATATCGTTTTCCAAACGAGTAATTTATGTTAAATAGTCGAAAAGAAAAAAGTTTCGGTTAGGAATTACAATACTCGAACTATTTAACCTTTTGGAGAATTCCGGTTAGTTTAAATAAGGGATGTTAAACCTTTTTCAACAATGGAAAGATGATTGAAAACTTACTGTTTATATCACGTATTAGTTTAATTTAACGCTCAACTAGTTAAAATCCGTTTGTTTAAGTTTAACATAAAAACATCTAAATAAATTTTTATAGTGAAGGCATTAACATTGTGGAAGATTAAAGACATTGTAATTTGTTTCATCAAACACTGTTTATTCCACTTTTTGTAACGGTATAACCCTACCGATTTCAAGACTTCACCTCATCATCAGGGAGCACAAACAAGTCTTGTTTGTGCTCTCCTGATGATAAGGCAAAAACCTTGAAATCGGAAGGGCTATACCGTTACAAAAAGTGAAATAAACATTGTTTGATAAAACAAATTACAACAACCCAATATCTTTGCTTTTTATTCTTTTTTTATTAAACAGTGTAATATATTGTACAAATATTTGTCGAGGCTATACCTATATGTTGGGTTGGTGCAAAAGTTATGACCGTTTTGTACATATACAATTAAACATTTTTTTTTAGATTTGTATTATTTATTTAATCAATTATATATTTTCCATCAGTTCTTATAACCTTCTCTCATCTTTCTATCAACTTATTAATACCATTAGTGTAAAATTCCGTGGATTTTGATGCGAAAAATGTAGTAAGGGATGTTTTTACCTGCTCTATTGTATCAAATTTTTTATCATTTAAAAATTTTTGCAGTGATCGGAATAAATGAAAATCGGAAGGAGCAAGATCTGGAGAATACGGTGGATGCTTGATAACATCCCAATTCAACTCATTTATCTTGTGTTGGGTCATCATAGCCACATGTGGTCGCGCGTTGTCGTGATGAAACACTACCCCTTTTCTGTTTACCAATTCTGGTCTATCTTTTTGAAGGGCAATGTTCAATTTGGATAATTGCTGACAATATCGTTCTGCTGTAATTGTCTGATTGCGTTCCAAGAGTTCAAAATACATAATAGTGAAAAATTAGTGAAAAACAATTAGTGAAAAATCCCCAGATCGGAATTTTGTAAACCATCTTCGTACCTGTCGAACTTTGATGACATCTGCTCCATACACTTCGCAAATGCTTTTGGTTGCCACACTCGCGGTGTTGTCTTTACGGAATTCATAAAGTAAACAATGACGAAAATGCACTTTATCGACCGACATTTTGAAAAAATACAAGGGCTCTTCACTGTACTCTGGCCAGGCCAAAACTGAATAGAAAGTAGAGGGAAAGCATCTTTTATACAATGGAATCATTTAAAAGAAGATACTATTCATCATTTCTTACCTGGGATTTTTTTTACCTGGGATCATAAAAAACGGTTATAACTTTTGCATCAACCCAATACATATTTATTACTTAACTTATCTTAATTATATGTTATAATTTATGAACTTACTTAATCTCATTTTCCTACATGTCATTTTATTTTTATTTTTAGTATATGATTTCTTAGAAATAATTATCACCTACATACTACTTATAACTAGATAACAATTCTTACAACTAATTATTTAGCAAATATCTTAACATGATGGCATTATGATATATTGACACTGTACACATATTTGAATAGCCGTTCAAAAACTTTTGAAATCACAAATATTTATCAATTATGTGGTTTCTCTTTATTTAAATAATTACAAAATAACAAGGGTTTAACGTTTTATTTAAATAATAACAAAATTGTCATAAAAAAGGATGCATTAAATTTGCTAACCCCCGCATATCCATAGCTTAAAAGGAAAAGTTAATGCAATATGTTATATGAGTGAACAATGAAAGAGTTTCCTAAGCAGGAATCCTGCTATTTGGGTATTATTTTCTCAGATAATGATACAGTTACGAAAAATATCGAACGGCTTGTAACGATAGAAAACAAAGTGAAAGGGGCATTAAAATATATATACTAGAATCGAAAAGAATCAATATCTGCTAAGATGATAACCGACAATAGTATTTTGTTGCCAAATTTAATGTAAGGGAGTAAACATGTAAGTGGAAAAAGACTGACTGGAGCCGAATTAATTCTGTGTAAATACGTGCATCGAGAATAACACATGGGGTGACAATGTATGACAGAATATGGAATGAGGTGTACGTAATGCATATATGTTGAGTAAGATGATGAAAACAACTATGAGACGATTCGGATACGTGGAAAAAATGAATGAAGAAAAACTAACAAAACAGATAAACAGTGCAAATCTGAATAAAAGGTGTGGTAGAGAACGACCAAGTAAAGCGTGGTTGAATCAAGTGAATAATATTTCGAAAGAAGAAAAAACGTGCGAAGTCAGATAAATCGAATGAGTTGTATGATAAGGTGTGTGGATGTAGAAAAGAAAAATGATTTGTGTTATAATGAGAAAGTCTGATGTTCTATCTCTTCTGCCTACTCCGGTAAGGAAATAGTGTTATGGTATATATTTACATATCCAACATCTAATAAACCTGCAACACAGATGATGACATTAGCGTAACCATATAAATAGGATAACCAGTGACAGAATCCCACACATAGCAGGACACAAGATTTCCACAGGACATCACATGCTAGAAAGGCCACCTAAAAAGTGAAAAGACAGCTGGTGTTTTCTTTCCTAGGAATTATTTTCGCAACATAACATTTTAGATTAACAAAATTCAGAAATTTATTTTATTCATCTTATGTGGTGGCATGCTAAGATGGTCAACTGGTGTGTTCCTAAGAAACAAAATAAAAAGCTCACGCATTCGTGGAAGCCTAGGTGTTACGGACATCAACAGTAAGATGGAGGAGAGGCGATTGAGATGGTATGGACATGTTGGAAGCAGAGCCGCCGATCACATTGTGAACCAGGCAATCTCCAAGACCAAAGAATTCATGGGTGGTGCAAAAAAATAACCTGATGCAGAGGCACGGCCTAAAGGACGTAGTCCGGGATAGAAGAGCCTACAACCTGAGGACGAGGAGAGCTGACCCCAACAGTCTTTGCAGACAGTGAGTTGGGATGGAGCCAGGGAGAAGAAGATCTTATGGGGTTTGCAACAATGAACTCCTTATATTTCAAAGTATTAATAATTATTTCTCTATTTTTTTTTATTTCGTTATTTATCGTAAAGCTGTTTATTGAAAAAAAAGTAAATGACTTATGGCACGCGCACCATATATTGTGAACATCTGACAGAATCAATCTATATTGAAATTTGTTTTTTTATTTTTTGTTCCACCTCAAGAGATTTGTCTTCCAGAAAACACCCCAACTTTTCGACTTTTTACGCTTCGATTCAGTTTGCAAATAGTTAATTCGGCAGTGACGTCACGGGTGATGGATTGCAAATTGCTCTCAGAGGTTCAAAGATTTCCCCGTCTAGTGTGAGCTTTCCTCTCGAGTATGTTTAAATATACTTTAATACGAGTATTGCATTGCCTGAAAGTGAAAAATCAAAGAAGAGTATTTGTATTTTTAGTGAAGTTTTCAAGACATTATAATTTATTTTATTTTTCAATTAAGATAATTTTATGATGCTAACGGTTTAAGATTTTCCTTCATCATCAGGGGAGCACAAACAAGATTGCATTATACCGAAGCTAGCACCATAGAAAATTGCCATTTCATCGCAAGATGCGAGTTGTTTATCGGAGCTAGCTCGGGCATAATTCACTTTTGTTTGTGCTCCCTTAATGATGAGATGGAAAAATCTAAACCGGTCATACCATTATCTTAAGGGGGTATTCTACTCTAGAGGCGTGAATTTCGGGCGTTTTTTCAGACTAAATAAAAAAAAACAAAATTTTTTTACAGTTTGTTTATTGATGATTTGAGAATGTACAAACAAATTTTTGAAAAAAAAATTTTATTCAAGATGTTATATCTTGTCATAAAAAAAAGGGGGTAAGCTGGTCGACATGATTGGAATCCGTTAAAATTTTTAAAACAAAAGTCATATACAGTTCCTTGATACAAAATAATGTCGTTATAGTTGGTACCAAAGAAAAAAAATATTTAAAAAATGAAAAAAAAAATTTCCCTTTTTTTCAATTTTTAATAAATAGTTTTAGTTTTGATTTTTTCAAGGTAGGAACGATAGAAAAACATTTGTTTAAGTTTTATATTAAATTTAAAGGCAATCGGTTCAATAAAATTTGATGTCGACCAGGTCGAAAAAAGTAATATATAATAGTTTCGAGAAAAACGTGTTTAAAGTTTTGAGATTATTGTCCGAGTCATACCGGTGCGGCGTAATTCCTGCCTCATTTATAGCTATAACTTCGTAAATATTGAGAAATTTAAAATTTCCTTTTGAGAACATATTGTTAAAGGTCTAAGCTTAAATAAGATGCAAAACAAAACAAGAATTTTTTCAAATTTCTAGAGTAGAATTAAAAAATCCCCTTAATTAAAAAATGTTATTTTAGTAAGTCAATTACAAATCGTTTTTAATATTTTTTTCAATATAACCTAACCTAAGCACCTGATTAAGCAAAACTATACCAAAACATATATGATGTAACTTAAAGCTGGAAAATTAAGAGATATTACGAATAAGAAAAAAAGCATTTTGTAGAAATGTGCCTCGCGGAAAGTATTTAGTATTTCAATTTTTGATAAAGTAAGGATTGCTCGACTAAAGGATAAATGTTTGTAAGAGATGAGAGATGTTTAATTAGTAGAAATATAAGCGAAATCTTCGAATATTTTGGTGATGTTGAGAAAATAGTCAAAGTTTTACTTCTTTATTAAATGTATTGTAGATCCAAAAATATTTATACCGAGAAAATTATGGAAAACTGACTGAAGGAAAGTTTAGACAGAAAAAATTATTTGTGAAAGCAACAAGAAAATAAAAGCTATGGAAGAACTATGACAAACAAAAGAGCATAATGTATGAACGAGACGATAGTCGTGTATAGAAAAGCATGGAGATCTGTCCTCTCTTCTTCTCCCTGGGTCCATCCCAACTCACTGTCTGCGTAGACTGTTGGGATCAGCTCTCCTCGTCCTCAGGCTGTATGCTCTTCTGTGCCGGATAACGTCCTTCAGGCCGTGCTTCTCTATCAGGTTATCTTTTTGCACCACTCACGAATTCTTTGGTCTTCCTCTGGTTGTTATTCGAGGAAGATGAGATTACCTGGTTCACAATGTGATAGGATGCTCTGTGCCCATACCGTCTCAATCACCTTTCCTCCATCTTACTGTTGATGTATGTAACACCTAGGCTTCCACGAATGCGTGAGCTTTTTATTTTGTCTCTTAGGGACACACCAGCTGACCATCTTAGCATGCGCATTTCAGCAGTTTCTAGTTGCCTGGAGCAAGAGTTATACATCGACCAGCATTCGGAGCCATAGAGGAGTGCGGATCTGACAATCGTTTGGTATACTTTTCCTTTTAACTTTACTGGCATTTTCGGATAACATAGAACTCCCGTCATTGATCTAAACTTCATCCATCCCACACTAATTCTACGTGTTACATCTCCTGCACATCCTCCATCGCTATGGATGAGTGACCCAAGATACTTAAAGAAGGAGATCTGTCATCTCTGTCTACCCCAAAAGAGAGACAGTGTGATAACCTGTAGAAACTTTAGTATTTTATAATTGATCCGCCCACTTGTCTTATACAATATATTACAACCTGGGCGACTAATTAATATCTTCCAACCAATCAGAATTATGATTCGAGAGACCTTACGTGAAAAGCAGACTGAAATTTTTAAGACATAAAAATTTCAGATGGGAATCCAATCTGCAATCCCCGCATTGGAATAGAGATGTATTTTCGTACAAAAAATGAATGATTCGCTCCATAAAGTTTAAAATCTACAATATGGTGTAGATATGTTAAATAGATAACTACTCGTATATACTCGTACATATATTATTTAATCAGCACTTTTAAATTTTCAACTGTAATATAAACTTGGCTTTAGTTTTAATTACAATTTTGAGTTGAGGTTGCCATTTATTTAACTTGAAAAAACTTTAGATTATGCATTGAAATCACTTTCAGACAATTTCATTAAAATTTCAATAAAGTTGGACAGAACTTTGCAATTGAATTTAAATTCAGTTAGTTTAAACATATTTTACAATGCAATGCTTTAGCGGACAAAGTTAAATTGATGCATTCAATGAGATGTGTCCACAAAACCGCGATATCAAATTGTTTTATTATTTATAAAAGATAGAAAGACTTACGAGTATATTAAAATGTTTATTTTAAATAATTTATGGATATAAATCGATAAAGCGAGTGTCAAAGTGGTTCGCTTAAAATATTGTATTTTACTGCTTTATTACATCTGGCTAGTATATTACTATGTGGTAATCTCTTCCAACGAATTAAAAATATGTTAAAGAAATCATAAGGGAAAATCAGCCTACAATCAACTATACTTCATTGCAGGTTCGAAGCCCGGGAGTTACAGGTTTGATTATCAACGGTACAGCATTCGTATCCTCACATTTAAATTTTAAACATTTATTTTGTTATATTTTTAATGCACCAAAAATAATTCATTTGAGTTACGATTTAAAAATTTGCTCTCTAAACAGAGCTATATAAAATATCATATAACCTTTTTTATCATAATATTAAAATCAAACCTGCAGCCCCCGGGATATGTCACAAAGTTCATAAAAAATTATAAATATATAAAAAGTTATAGAAATCAAAGGATATGTGTATCGGACGTGTGCCGTCACCCGTGTGTGTGTGTGTATGTTATATGAGGAAAATGACATTTAGGTGTAGATCTGTATATATATAAAATTGATGTTAACTTGTATTTGTCTATTTCATCTGTGTATGAACCTTTTATATGTATAACTGTCATGTATGTTATGATATCCGTTATGTTCCTGTATTTGTATTTGTAATCATATGTTTTGAATAATATGTAAAACCCTTGTATTCCTATGTCATATGTATGTCTGTTTGACTCCGATCGCATTCGCGACCGCATTGGAAATATGTGACTTGCAAAGCGGTACGATCGGAGTAGGTCCGGATTCAGTCGGCGTAAGCATGGCCCAGACCCCGAAAGTTGTTGTATCTCACGGACAATGGGCGCTTGTGACAGCCGACTGACCATTAATATAGAAGGACCCCTAATTTTGAATTCATGTTCTGCTTCTCACTTCGAAATATATTCTCAGTAATACCGATTTAACCGTGTTTTTACTTGAGACCCGCTACCCTACATCGTCTGCCTGAGAGGAATCTCTCCCTGCTCTTCTTCTTCTTCTTCAAACTGGATCTTCGCTGCGGAATTCGCGACGTGGATTCTTCGAGCGCTACGCGGCAACCAACAACCTATATACAGTCTTTGTACCTGTCCGGTACAATATGTATGACAAGGTATAACGATGTCAAGGAAACAAAATACGCAATTGAATGTGTATCAAAATATTCCAATAGAATTTATTTTATATTCAGCCCTGGTTGGTTGGGAGAAATATTTGGTAATAACAACACTAAACACTGGCCCTAATTTTGCAATAAAAGCCTTTTCACTGACCTCATAGTGTAAACACAATAAAGTTTCTAGCCCTGCTTGATACATGGTTGTCCAATAAATTAGTTCTCCGATACACGGATGTAGCCAACACAGAATTAGTTCCCGGGGGCATCAATCAATTCGCTACAGCTGGGATCGGCATCGCCATACAAACACATACACTATGGGCTGTCTAGCAGATAAAACACATTCAACAATAGATTAGCGCAGGGGTAGACCGTCTTTATCTTATGGGTATTTAATTCAAACTTTCCAAATGCTTCAGAAATGCGTTGACTTTCTGTCTTATGGTACATTTGACATTATTTTAAATAACGATTTTTTTTAACGATGATTCGATATAACGCTGTTTCCCGATTATTATGTTTACCTCGAGAGCGCGTTCTGATTAGCTCAACAGAAAATTTACAAGGCTGAGAAAGACACCATTGTTGCTGACAAAAGCGCTTTCTGGTTGTCTAGCAAATAAACGAAAAGCATAAATTCAGATGTAAAGTGGTTTATGAGTGCTATAAAACCAGTCCGGGATTGAACCTAAGGAATCGTCCGAAATAAAAAACTCCGCTTGCTTAACCCTTCCTTCCCTGTGATGTGTACACATTACTTCTAAAAACTTTAATATTTCTATAAATATAATAAATATTGAATTCAGATTTAAGGTATTCCTCCGTAATACATTTACGCATTTAATGAAATAATAATATTAATAAAAATTAGCACTTATCGGCCACATCAGAGATATTTTGTGAAAATCGGGAATAAATTCATCAATGCAATCAAACGTGTGCCAGCGTGTGACGTAGGTATATTCATTCTAAAAAAACTGCTATGGGTGAGGAAGCGACGCCATTCGCGTCTCAATCTCAGTTCGGTCGCTTCTCTCGCTCTGTAGCCAGCGTCATTTTTACATGTGTATTGAATACACAGCACCGGAATGGGCGGATTTTTTAGCACAGTAAAAGAAAGGTTAACATGAATGTTGATCACGCCGATGCGTGACGCGAAGTATCGTCTTGTTGGGCCGGCCCTGTCATGTCGGGTCCCCTTATCGCCGCGACTGGCCCCGCGCGGTGTTATTGTCACCAACGTTGGATGGTATTATTGTCGCCGGCTGTCGATATTACCGTGACAGGAGAACGTCGCTTTCTCGTCCACTTGTTCGTAGACGATCGCGCTTAGCCATTCTGACTAAGCGCTATGAAAACCGCAGGGTACTCATCGACCGGTTTGTGGATGTCATATTGGAGCTTCCCACTATCACATCCCGCTCAGATATCCGTCAGCTGTTCTTAAACCCCCTCGTTTCAGCTCAATCAGCACTACAAAATTTAAATCTGCCCATTAAAGAGTGTGATTACGTTTTCGTATCCATACTGGTACGAAAACTGAAAGGTGAACTCCGCTCTTTATTCGAACGTAGGCACGGGTCGGATGAACGTTTGCCTACCCTTCAACATTTAATCACGTTTCTTGAAGAACATGCACGTTGTGTTGAAACAGAAAGAGCCAACACATCTAATCAGCCCATTCACCAGCCCTCACCACTCTTTTATGGCTCAGGCGGACGGTCATCCACCCTGCAGCGTGCTCGTACTCCACATAGACAGCAATTTCGGTCCATTCGGTCTCCTCAACCAGCTTACTTGGCCCAAACATCCACCACAACCCCAACGACCGACCGTCCTTTCTGCCCTTGGTGCAACACCAGGGGCCACAGACTAATGGCGTGCCCAAATTATCAAAATCAGCCCGTTCAAGGTCGTTGGGATTTTATCACGGCGAGCGGTTGTTGTCGACGCTGCCTCGGACCTCATAATGCAAATGATTGCGAAACTACGGGGTCGTGCCGGGAGTGCAAGAGTGACAGGCATCACACTTCCCTTCACCACCCTGGTACGTCATCTTCGACGCAATCATCAGCCCACTTTCGGCCATTGTCACCCCGAGAGCGGCCTCGGCGGCAATCAGCCCGTGAATCTCCACAGCGCTCGTCACAAACAGGATATAGGTCTCCGCCGCCAACCCGAAAAAATAATCAGCAAGACCCACAATTATGACAACCAACTATAACAGAACACCAGGAACATGAAACACTCACCAACAGCTCAGCTCAGCCCGAGCTTGAGACACCAAATAACTCTCCAATATTATTACCAACGGTGTCGCTAGAGATTGCAGATGTCAATGGGCATTTTCACAAAGCAAGAGCACTTCTGGATTGCGGATCCATGGTGACGCTCATAACTCACCACATGGCTCAAATTTTGCATCTGCCCTTTCAGCGCACATCACTCAAAATTGCGGGAGTCGGAAATCAATACATACAAAACTCAAAGGCATCGATTCAAATTGTTTTTAAGCCTACACACAATGACAAACCTACGATTACGGCTACAGCTCATGTTTTAAAGAGTGTTACTGGTTATTTACCATTGAGCAAAGTTCCACATATAAGTCATATGATGGACACACCTAAAATTCCCCTAGCAGATGAGGGTTTTAATGTGCCGGCTCAAGTCGACCTTCTACTCGGCTCTGATGTTCTTGGCCAGGTTTTGGATGGTACTAAGGTCTCTTTGGGGCCCGGCAGGCCTATAGCCTTCGGCACGATCTTTGACTTTGCATTACTGGGACCTATTCAAGACCAAAATACTGCACCGGCATCACACCCAAACTCAGCCCATACTTGCGGCTCTCCCAACTCATGCACTTCAACTCAAAAGCAACCCAACCCAAACTCAGCCCATACTTGCGGCTCTCCCAACTCATGCGCTTCAACTCAAAAGCAACCCAGCCCAAACTCAGCCCATACTTGCGGCTCTCCCAACTCATGCGCTTCAACTCAAAAGCGACTCAGCCCAAACTCAGCCCATACTTGCGGCTCTCCCAGCTCATGCGCTTCAACTCAAAGGCGACTCAGCCCATACTTGCGGCTCTCCCAGCTCATGCGCTTCAACTCAAAAGCAACTCAGCCCAAACTCAGCCCATACTCTAGGCTCACAATCAGAAGCATCAGCACAAAATATTCAAAGGGCACTTGAGAAGTTCTGGGAGTCGGAGGAGCTCGCGTCCCAAAACAATGTCAGCTCGCTACCAGATCAGTGTGAAGAAATCTTCCGCACTACCACTACTCGCGATCCCTCAGGGCAATATATCGTCACATTGCCTTTTTTCAATAATGCACCTGAGCTAGGCAATACATATGCCATTGCCTTACGCAGATTTCTCAACCTGGAGAAGAAACTCCAACAAAACCCGTCCCTCCGCTCAAAGTACATTGACTTTATGACGGAATATATCAAATTGGGTCACATGTCACCCTGTCATCCAAGTACCTTCAATCATAAGGCTCACTTTTATATACCTCATCATGGCATATTCAAGGCTGGTTCAGAGAAGCTCCGCACAGTTTTTGATGGCAGCTGTAGGAGTTCCAATGGTGTCAGTATTAACGACTGCCTTCACACAGGCCCACCTCTGCAGCAAGACATTGTTGATATTATCATGACCTTCCGAACTCATGCTGTGGTATTCAGCACTGATATTCGAATGATGTTTAGAAACATTCTTGTTCACCCAGATCATAGACGGTATCAGCTTATACTTTGGAGGTCTTCACCAGATCAACCCTTACTCACTTATGCCCTTTCCACCGTCACTTATGGTCTCCGGTCTAGCCCCTACCATGCAATTCGCACTCTTCTCCAACTCGCGGAGGATGAAGGTAATAACTACCCAAGAGCCGCTAAGGTCCTCACTAAGTCCATCTTTGTGGATGACATCCTAACTGGGGATGACACTGTCATAGGGGCTCAAGCGCTGCAGAGGGAGCTGATTGAGTTACTTGCTCTGGGAGGCTTTCAGCTCAGCAAGTGGACATCAAACACACCAAACCTTCTTGAGCGTTTCCCAGATGATCAGTGTGATCTACCTAAGGACTTTGACATCAATCCAGACTCTCCCACCATTGAGGTCTTAGGGATACAGTGGATTCCTCAAACGGACGAGTTCACCTACCGCATTACTTTGCCTCCTATGGGAAAGATCACTAAGCGATCTATTCTCAGCACAATAGCCTCACTTTATGACCCAAATGGGTGGGTTACTCCTGTCATATTCCGCTCAAAACTCCTTCTCCAGAAACTGTGGACCCTGAATCTTGAATGGGATGAACCCACTCCCAAAGAAGTTCAGATGGAGTGGCAAGACATTTCAGAGGATCTTCCTCAGCTCTCAGCTCTACGCCTCCCCAGACACATCTGTCAAAACAAGCCCAATTCCGTTTATTCACTGCACGGCTTCGCAGACGCTTCAGAAGCTGGTTATGCCGCCGTCGCTTACCTCCATGAGACCAATGTCGATGGTCACGTAAATGTCCACCTCATTGCTGCAAGGTCCAAGGTCGCCCCAATAAAGAACCGTCTTACCGTACCGAAACTCGAACTCTCAGCAGCCCTTCTTTTATCTCAGCTCATGACTAGAGCCTCAACTCAGCTATCAGCCCACATCCAATTAAGACAGCACATATGTTGGTCAGATAGTACCATAGTACTGGCTTGGCTCAGCACACCGCCACATCGCCTACAAGTATTTGAGGCTAACCGAGTCACGAACATCACCTCCAACTCGTGCAATCTAGTGTGGAAGCATGTCCCTTCAGCCCTTAACCCTGCAGATTGCGCTAGCAGAGGAATGTCGGCTCAATCACTATCTGTACACGATTTATGGTGGTCCACCAGCTGGCTAAAGGAACCACCAAATACATGGCCAAGCACTCCCCCCGCCCTGGGACACCATGCCTTGCCTGGACTCAGGGCCAGGAAGGTAACAGCCCACATAGCCGTGCCAGACTTTGAACCCCTTACAGCTGGCCACTTCCTCACAGGCCGCCCATTAACTGCATTGCCCGAAGCGTCTTTCGACGATAACCCCTTGACCACACTCAGACGATTTCGGCTCATACAAGCCATCTCTCAGCGCTTTTGGTTCCTGTGGATTAATTCCTATCTACACACCCTTTAAACCCGCTCCAAATGGCTTTCACCATCCTCCTCTCCTCAAATCGGAGAGCTTGTCCTGATCAAGGAGGACAACCTGCCGGCACTGAAGTGGCGACTCGGACGCATCACCCGCACCATACCAGGCAGCGATGGAGTGACACGTGTGGTGGACCTAAACACAGCCAGTGGACAATTGAGAAGGCCGGTTGCAAAGCTGGCCCGGTTCCCGTGGGAGGTCCTCCCGGCGCCCCAGGATGATCACGCCGATGCGTGACGCGAAGTATCGTCTTGTTGGGCCGGCCCTGTCATGTCGGGTCCCCCTATCGCCGCGACTGGCCCCGCGCGGTGTTATTGTCACCAACGTTGGATGGTATTATTGTCGACGGCTGTCGATATTACCGTGACAGGAGAACGTCGCTTTCTCGTCCACTTGTTCGTAGACGATCGCCGGGAGAAGACCTCAATCCGGGCTAGCCAGTCGCAGCCGCGCTCCATCACCGAACCTGGGACGAGTTACTTGTTACCAGCCGCGCTCCATCACCGAACCACCAAGACGAGTTACCTGTTACTAGCCGCGACCATCCCGTCGCGGTGTGCCATACGAGCTGCCAGTCGTCGGCCGAGACCTCCGAATCCTGTTATCCACGCTATCATCGAACTTACACCACAACCGTGAGTAGAATTCCCTTATATCCTATTCTTTCCAGTTTGGCTAACGCCGAACTAAATGTTAACCATTCAATTACAGTGGCTGACGAGACATATTTAAGAGCGTGTCGGTAGACATGATTGTCTTTGACCCCAGTTATGGAGACTTTGAGTTGAGAGTCACTGGAATAGGCATGGAATATTTTATTTGTTTATCTGACCAAGGAAAGACTGTGAGATAGTAGAGTTGAAAATGATGTTAACCTCTAATCTTATATTGACACCCCTTTATACATGCATACTTACAACCATGCCGTTTCGTTATTTGGATGGGCAGGTAGAACAAGACGTGATACTTACCTATTTTGAAAAAACATATTACACCTTTTACATATCCATACACCTTCTCATACAACTCCTACCTTTCATTCACTTGATCCAACCAAATTTTCCTCCGTCTTACTCTGCCATGCCTTCCATTTACATTTACCCTGTATATTTGTTTTGTTAGTCTTTCTTTACTCATTCGGTCTACATTTCTAAACCATCTCAAAGTTCTCTTTGTTATCTTACTCAACATATTAATCTTAATTTCACATCATCCCTAATCCCTACCCCCTAATCACTGCCCCTTTCATCGCATTTAACAAATCTCTTTAAGTACCACCCTGTAGTGGGTAAAACTATATACTTCTTGTAACTATAAAAAAATACGTACCCAGTGGCGTAGCGTAGAGGATAGTCATCCCCTAAAGTAGGACAGAGGGGTGGGGGGGGGAGCAAAGTTAGTAGCAAAAAATAGTAGTTTATCCAAAATTCCAAACAAAGTTTGTTGTTGCTTCTGCTCGCAATTTGCACATGGATACGACACTAAAAACAAAGTTTGTTGTTGCTTTTGCTCGCAATTTGCACATGGATACGACACTAAAAACTATTTAAAATTTAAATTAAAAAAGGAGAGTTGATAGTTTTCTTTGCCTTTGAATTAAATAAATATTTTATGATTCAGCGCATTCATAATTAATTGTCTATATGTATACATTTACCACAAAGAAGAGAGGAGAATTTGAAAAGGTCTGTGCTAACAGGCAGTGTGGAAAGATGACGTGGCAGAGAAAGACTACCAGCCCGATGGACTGACCAAGTCAGAAACGCTACAGGTTCTTCAGTGATGGTTACACTTCGGAAGGCTTAAAGTAAAGAACGTGGAAAATAGCGATGATCAAAGTTGATTAGGGAAAATCGTCTAATAAAAAAAATACGTTACATTTTTGAAAAAAAAAAAAAATAGAATATAATATAGTGCAAAAAATACTATATAAGTTTTTAAATATATTCATATGGTACCCTTCATCATATTTATATGGTACCCTTCATCATATTCATATGGTACCCTTCATCATATCCATATGGTACCGTTCATCATAATCATATCGTACCGTTCATCATAATCATATGGTACCCTTCATCATATTCATATGGTACCGTTCATCATATTCACATGGTACCCTTCATCATATTCATATGGTACCCTTCATCATATTTATATGGTACCGTTCATCATATTCAAATGGTACCGTTCATCATATTCACATGGTACCCTTCATCATATTTATATGGTACCCTTTATCATATTCATATGGTACCGATCATCATATTCATATGATACCCTTCATTATATTTATATGGTACCCTTCATCATATTCACATGGTACCTTTCATCACATTCATATGGTACTCTTCATCACCGGTACCCTTCATGATATTCAAAAGATGATAAGGATATATTGAAAAGAGTGACTTCCCCAATAATCGAGCCTTCGGGCTAAGAACCACTAGTGTAGGCACGTAGCTCGCATTCGACATCTAATGTGTTTGAAATACTACATGTGGACTAGCAAAAATATTTTCACACATTTAAGAATCGTGCCTGAAACCTCCGGACAAAAAAAGTCAAGCGTTTTAATTAGGCCACGGAAGTCGTCAAATTGTTTATTGATGTATTTATTTTACATTTGGTACAGGTTTAACCCACAGGTTTGTTATTCAAATAACAACAGGTTTGTTATTCATTACGTCAAAAAACAACACGATTGATATTAATTATGTCAAATAATAACAGGTTTGTTATTAATTACGTAAAATAACAACAGGTTTGTTATTTATTACGTCAAATGACAAGAAAAAAGTGAATTATAAAAAGTCTTATATTGACAACAGGGACAATGTAATTCATGTTTCCATGTGAAATTCAGTTTTATCTATAGAACTTATTAAAAAGTTCAATATTCAATTCATCGATATTATAAAATTCATTCAACAAGGCTATTTTGTTTGCGAGTGGTGATACTTTTAACAGCTCAGTTAATAAATACGACACCGAAAACAGCCTTAATTCACAATGCCGTAAATACTCATAACTGTCCGGTGCATTAAACTAAAGTTTGGCAATCAAAGATTTTAATATTTGTCCCGTTAGCCATTTGTACATGTATATAAACAGGTACTTTGATCTCTTCTGAGGCATCAGGAATAATATCCATACATACGAGTATTTATCAAGGATGTGGGACATATTATCGTCTTCGTTGTTGGGCGTCATAGGAGGATCCCCTCACGCAGTGAAGTTGTATAGTAGAGCTTTGGTTTTTTATAAGTGAGTGTGTTGCTGCACTCCAGCAAACTCGCCAGCCACATCGCTGTACTTGATCTGATAGCACACCGAATTAAGACAATTGGATCCAATAATACTTCCAATATCGCGTCTTCGTACACTTTCGGTCTTCCGCTACGTTATTTGTCTTCGATGTCAAATTCACAGTTCTTAAGCTTTTGAAACCACTCACGACAACTTATCTCACTTAAGGCAGCCTCACCATATGCTTCTACAAGCACTCGAAGCGTATCAGCTGCAGATTTCTTCAAATTGAAGAAGTAAATAAAAAATTCCCGCAAATGACGCTTATTCGGCTCAAAACTTGACATTTTCGCACACAAAAGAATTAAAATTTAAATTTCGTATATAAAACATTATGACATGATATAAAACGTACATAAAACATAATGACATTATTATTTGATAAAAACAATAGTTAAAAATGTATATGTTTCACTAAAACATTATAACAAAATATGTCATGTTAAATATACTATGCGTATCCAGAAAGTAAGTGTACTGAGGCTCTCACGACCGGATGGATTTTATTTTCGACATGTCGGCTACACTTCCGTGTAGCCTGACCCTTCCCCTCCACAACGAGACCGGTTCGAGGTCAGTACGTTGAGAAGTGTCGACGCGACAACACGTTTCGTGAAAAATGTTATACTGATAAAAATTCACTAATATTTCAAGGTCATGTTGTTGACAGATGTCCAACCTTACGACAATGACGTTTTACATCTGACAATTTTAACCATAACTTACTGGTGGCGCCAACTTTTGTCAAACGGCGGCGGCTTAATTATACACCTGGAAGATGAAGGTGCAGGTTTTTCAATCTTGCCTCCGGTCCGGACCCTCGCTACGCCACTGCATGTATCTACAGTTTATCCCTCGTAAGTGACACAAATCCAGATGTTTTATGTATAATACTTTATTCGTTCCATTCCCTAGAGACAATTATATCTCAAGAGAGGCGTTTGTTCCAGGAGCATTGTTGTGCTCTGGATGTGAGACGCGAGTTATATATATCTCTGAGCGGGCTTTTAATATCGCGCAATGTAGCGGGAATATCTCTCTCCATTCGTCGATCTCTCGAGACCGAAAAATAAAATTCCTGCTCGCATTTCACGTCCTATCAATGGAGATATGATGGATGCGTGTTTCCCTGTTATTGGAACTTAATTAATTAACTTTGTTTTATTTTCTCTCTCTTTTGTTCGAAAGATTGATTGATTATCAAATTTTATCTATATTTTTTTCAAAAACTGGTAAAAAAAACGTTTTAGAATTAATAAAATATTGTGTCATTCTTTAATACATTCTCAAAGGGAACGGAGATCATTTTTATAGATGATGAAGACATCCATCAACTTTATTTTATCAATTGTATTTTAATTAATATGTTGGTATCATATTTGATTATACGAGTAGCTATCTGATTGAAACTCTATTTATTCATTTATTAAGTCCTTTATACATTACAAGTTTCCTCAATTTGTATAAGGACCAAATATAACAAGCACAAAAAAAATATGAAACAGTAATTTTTTTTAACTTATTTGATAAAAAAAACTATAGTAAACAATGTATACTTTGCACTACAACATTATAACAAAATATAGCATGTGTATAAAACGTTATGACAAAATATGGCATATTTGATAAAAACAATAGCAAAAAATGAATCCATTACTTACACTAAAACATTGTGACAAAATATGGCACGCATATAAAACATTATGACAAAATAGGGCATATTTGATAAAAAGAATAATAAAAATTAATACGTACTCTAAAACATTATGATAAAATATGGCACGTATATAAAACATTACGACCAAATAGGGCATATTTGATAAAAAACAATAATAAAAATTAATACCTTAATCTAAAACATTATGACCAAATATGGCACATATATAAAACATTACGATAAAATAGGGCATATTTGATAAAAACAATAATAAAACTTAATACCTTAATCTAAAACATTATGACAAAATATGGCACATATATAAAACATTACGACAAAATAGGGCATATTTGATAAAAACAATAGTGAAAATTAATACGTTACTCTAAAACATTATGACAAAATATGGCACGTATATAAAACATTACGACAAAATAGGGCATATTTGATAAAAACAATTATAAAAATTAAAACGTTACTCTAAAACATTAATACAAAATATGGCACGTATATAAAACATTACGACAAAATAGGGCATATTTGATAAAAACAATAGTACAAATTAATACGTTACTCTAAAACATTATGACAAAATATGGCACGTATATAAAACATTACGACAAAATAGGGCATATTTGATAAAAACAATAATAAAAATTAATACCTTAATCTAAAACATTATGACCAAATATGGCACATATATAAAACATTACGATAAAATAGGGCATATTTGATAAAAACAATAATAAAACTTAATACCTTAATCTAAAACATTATGACAAAATATGGCACATATATAAAACATTACGACAAAATAGGGCATATTTGATAAAAACAATAGTGAAAATTAATACGTTACTCTAAAACATTATGACAAAATATGGCACGTATATAAAACATTACGACAAAATAGGGCATATTTGATAAAAACAATAATATAAATTAATACCTTAATCTAAAACATTATGACAAAATATGGCACATATATAAAATATTACGACAAAATAGGGCATATTTGATAACAACAATAATAAAAATTAATACCTTAATCTAAAACATTATGACAAAATATGGCACATGTATAAAACATTACGACAAAATGGGGCATATTTGATAAAAACAATGGTATTAAATAAATCATTACTCTAAAACATTATGACAAAATATGGCACGTATATAAAACATTAAGACAAAATAGGGCATATTTGATAAAAACAATAATAAAAATTAATACGTTACTCTAAAACATTATGACCAAATATGGCACGTATATAAAACTTAACGACAAAATAGGGCAGGGCATATTTTATAAAAACAATAGTATAAAATAAATCATTAGGTACTCTAAAACATTATGTCAAAATATGGCTCGTATATAAAACATTATGACATAATATAAAACGTATATAAAACATAATGACATTATTATTTGATAAAAACAATAGTTAAAAATGTATATGTTTCACTAAAACATTATAACAAAATATGTCATGTTAAATATGCTATGCGTATCCAGAAAGTAAGTGTACTGAGGCTCTCACGACCGGATGGATTTTATTTTCGACATGTCGGCTACACTTCCGTGTAGCCTGACTCTTCCCCTCCACAACGAGACCGGTTCGAGGTCAGTACGTTGAGAAGTGTCGACGCGACAACACGTTTCGTGAAAAATGTTAATCCAATCTCCCGCCAAGTGCGAAATACGCGGCGTCATCCGTTATCTCGTTTGGAAGGGAAAACCTCCGGTTGAGGTTTATAATGAGGGGAAAACTGCATATGGTGATAAAGCTATGAATCGTACGAGTGTTTACAAGTGGTGTCGCGAGTTTAAAAACGGTCACGTCCCACCTCTTCACCCTCCGCCAAAAAGTTCAAAACCACAATTTCAGCCAAGAAAATCATGGCATCCGTGTTTTGGGACTGTCAAGGCATAATTTTAATTGAATTTATGCCTCAAGAGGAGACCATCAACTCTGCAAGATACTGTGAGACCCTAAAAAAATTGCGGAGGGCGATTCAGAACAAGAGGAGAGGCATGCTGACAAAGGGAGTCTGCCTGCTGCACGACAATGCCAGACCACACACGGCCAACGCCACGAAGGAACTGCTCGCCTCGTTTAAATGGGATGTCCTGAACCATCCCGCGCATTCCCCTGACCTAGCACCTTCAGATTACTATCTCTTTACCTCCCTGAAGCTGCACATGGGTGGGAACAGGTTTTCAACCGACGAGGAGGTAAAGAAAGAGGTGGAGAAGTGGACGGAGGGGTTGGCGGGAAACTACTTCGAGGAAGGCATCAAAAAGTTGATACTCCGCTTCACCACCTGCATTGAGAGGAATGGCGACTATGTCGAAAAATAGCTTACATATGTACTACGGTAACTATTTTACCTGAATGAGCTGAGCGATACATGGAACATGTCTATTTGAGGACACACACGGTTAAAAAGTATGATTACTCTACTTACCGGCATTTCCAAATGCAGGTTGGTTTGACTTAAAGGTTAATTGAATAATCTTGTCTCAGATAATTATTCAGAAAATACAAACCCACTGTTCAGTATGAATTGGTTAACTAGATTACCCCTGAACAAATAAAAAAGTAGAAACCCAATCGAAAGATATCTTCCACTCTCTAATGAGATGTAACTAAGCATACCCAGTAAGAGGACACTTGGACAAAGCCAAGAATAATATCTATGTTCTCTCAAATAGAGACAACGGAGAAACATTTTCTGAACCCATGAGGGAATACGTAATCCCTGCTTGCGCCCATATTATCGAGTATTATTCAAATGTCTTCTGACGAAAGAGTTATATACTATTCTGTGTACGTAGATAAATTGTTTGGCAGTACAAATTACAAACCCAAGTGTCTTATTTACTTTTTTGCGGACTGGTTTGATTTGCGAATCCAACGAGAGGTCACTTTCAAATAGGTCCTTCGTTAGGTCCTTCGTTAGGTCCTTCGTCATTAGGTCCTTCGTTATCCGCCCTAGACAGTTGTTGACCATTCAAAATATTACGAAAATAAGTAGTTCTTCGTGCTCTTACAAATGAAATTTTTAAAAAATAACTCATAAAACAAGCAATATTATACAATAAATTAAATGATACAATACTTAAAATTTGTATCATATCATTTAATTTATTGTATAATATAACACTTTCATTGTAAAACGTAGAAGTTTTATTGCTACGGGAATTTTTATTTCTAACGAATCTGAACAAAGTTACAGAAACCTTAAATTAACACATCGATCAATAAGTCCCGGGACTAACTACTAAAACAACATTTGTTTGCCAAAATTATTCTTCATCCATCAACATAGTCTCTTTCAAGAGCGATACATTCATTCCAACGCTTTCCTAATTTTTCTATGCCAGCCGTGCAGAAGCCGAACTTTGGTTTCGAAATAGGCGTTAGTTTCGGCAATCACTTCCTCATTGGAGCCAAATCACTTTCCCTCGAGCATCTTTTCGAGGTCTGCGAACAGCCAATAGCCGCTGGGGGGCAAATCTGGAGAATACGGGGGGTGCGGATTCGCGGAAGCAATTCGAAGTTCAACTCATGCAATTTGGTCATCGTTACCAACGCGACATCCATTTCAAAAAAAGGTTTTTCATGACCAAATGTTTATGCAAAATAGTGCAAACACTACCAAATAATATCTTCAGGGTGTCAGATATCTCACGCAACTTTGCTTTGCGATTTTCCATCACGATTTTGAAGGCTTTTTTTATGTTTTCTGGTGTAAAAGCCTCATTTGGACGACCAGAGTGTTCAGCATCATTTGTGTCTGTACGACCGCGTTTGAAATCAGCATACCACCGACAAATGGTTGTTTTCGACGGAGCAGAGCCCGGATAACACTTTTCAAGCCATCGCTGAGTTTAAACGGTATTTTTTGCCATTAACTCTTTCCCCGCTGGGAGCACAAACGCCTGTGATCTGACGACAATCCAAGTTTCAAATCACAAATACGGAATAAAAATTAAACTAAAATTTAAAATAATCTTTATTCTAGCGACATCTCTGAAAACCTTGTCAAATAATATATTAGTTTATGAGATATTGTTGAATAAACAGAGCGCCGAATTTTTTTGATTTCTCAATATTTCCAGCATTAACGACCTGTCGCGCGGATCGAGTCCTGCGATGAGTCTCTCTTACGTAAATAAACATTACTAGTGCTATATGCATTTGATTGGGTGAGTGTCATGAAGCATTGATTTGATCGTAGCATTCCTTTGTTTATTTTACGTAATGTTAAGTTTATCTCCTTTATTTAATGAGTCTCCTTAAAAGTAATGACTTTTATTTATTATCAGAAAATTACTTGAGTGTCATGTTTACTTGGTGTTGTAATCAAATATCAGTGGTTCTAAACAAAATATGTGTTTAAACTTAGAAATTAAAAAAACGTTAAAATTGTGCCGCGCACAAGATTCGTGGAATTTGATTTTTAACGCGGTGAACAGGTTAAAAAGCAATGTTTTATCAACACACGAAATTCGTTTTTTTCCATTGTTTTGAAAGTAGCCAAAATAACGTCACTAAAACCACTGTAACTCAATGACACAATGTCATGAAAATTTGACACGTTACTTTTAAAGGTTGGTACTAACTGAAAATGGTATGGATTTGTTATTAGAGGCACCATCTGTTGGTTAGTCCTGGGACTTATTGATCGATGTATTATAACCAGACTCGAATCTTTAAATTAAAAATGGGTCCAAAAGGCCATCTATTCTTTATATTCTGATCTACCTGATCCACAATATTGTAGACTTCCATCTGTTTTCAGTGCAGCTAACATACTCGTATATACTAGGCTGATTTATGCTAGTCATAAATATTGTCATATTGGTCCAGTTATAAAAACGGATTTATTTCAACGTATTTCTTTTTATATTCTAGTGTTAATGAAATATATATTTTGTATATTTCATTAACACTAGAATATAGCTTTTCAGAGAGTATCAGGTCCTGAACACAGCCAATTTACATCTCAAATCCATTCTCTGGCACTACCATCGAGAGGAAGGGAAGATGCAGACTCAGCAGACACACATGACACGCATGGCAACTAATGAAATGTTCAGCATCCCTAGAGTTAAAACCTCTTTTGCCCAAAGGCAATATGCTTATTTGGCTCCCATTACATACAATGGCGTGCCGACTTCAATAAAGGTAAAGGTAGAAAAACCATTTAGACAGTCGATCGGAGCGTGGTTGTTATTGCGACAGGATTTTGAGTACTTGGGCTTTCAGGATGAATGACAAGTGGAAAGGATTTATGTATGATTTATGTTTTAATTTTTATTCTTATGATAGCGGTATAGTGTGGGATAAATATTTTTGGTCTTTCTGGAGTGATGATGTGTGAGGAGTTGAATTTCGCAAGATGTTTCCAGTTGTAGTTGAGTGTCACTGTTTGTCAGGTTGATGAGAGCGTGCAACGGGATTTTGTTTTTGTGTAATCAAAAATCGGAAAGAAGTTTCGATTTATTTTTTCATGCTTAATATCCTCAGTGAGATACAGGCAAAAGCTTAGTTTACTGGGGATACTACAAATGAAAGGCAACAAACCCAGATCCCTTAAAATTGTATGTCCAAATCAAATTACCTGTTGTTTTTTCTCAAATTGTGTATATTTCTTGTCATGTGTAATAAATAAATAAATAAATAAATAAATAAATAAATAAATAAATAAATAAATAAATAAATAAATAAATAAATAAATAAATAAATAAATAAATAAATAAATAAATAAATAAATAAATAAATAAATAAATAAATAAATAAATAAATAAATAAATAAATAAATAAATAAATAAATAAATAAATAAATAAATAAATAAATAAATAAATAAATAAATAAATAAATAAATAAATAAATAAATAAATAAATAAATAAATAAATAAATAAATAAATAAATAAATAAATAAATAAATAAATAAATAAATAAATAAATAAATAAATAAATAAATAAATAAATAAATAAATAAATAAATAAATAAATAAATAAATAAATTAATTAATTAATTAATTAATGAATAAATAAATAAATAAAAAATAAAAGTATATTTCGAATCAGTCTCTGAGATACATTTTTTCGGAGAAGAGTAGAACTTTAAGGCAAATGTTGTATTCATCAAGAAAAAATATTGTTTATAATTTTTTTTTGACCTGGCGAGTTTTATGCCATATCATCTCTTCCGACCAACCATCATTACCAACCAATCTAGGGTATTATGATAGAGCTTTAGCCGTTGCAAGGCCTGAGGCGTAGAATGGTATATCGTTTAGTATTAGAGATATGGGTGGCGTGCACAGATTTCAGAATCACTTAAAAGACAACCCTTTTTGGAAGGTCTTAACAAGATGTATGATTGCATATGTATATATAACACTTAATTATTTTTTAAAGGAAAATCTGGCATATAACTACTAAAGCTGTATAAGAGATTAATGCACCAGTTTAAACACATATAAATACCTAACAACATAAATTGCGGACCATTTGTTGATTGACAAAGTTTTGTTATGTAAACTGGAGAATTATTTACACTTCAAGATTGTTTTTGAACTGAGCTATTAAAAGTATCACCACTCGCCCACGGAATGATCTTGTTAAATAAATTTCCTGATATCTTCCACATGTCCGTGGATAAATTGAGAATTAAACTCCTTAATAAACATTGTAGATATAATTGAGTCACTTCACAGAGAAGCATGTGTAACATTGTTCCTGTTGTCATTATCCTGTTTCTTTTTTATTTACTTTTTTCTTGTTGTTACATGTAATTGGGTTAAAACCTCAATTTATATTTAATTGATTTTCCGATATCAATTAAATCCTCCATATCTTGGATGGATAAATTAGGCTAAGGCCACACCAAAGTGATTCGCTAGGTGCTACGTGGCTTCATGCTTGGTCACACCAAAGTGACCGACTCAACCGCTCCCAAACGTCAAATTCATTTGACGTTTGGGAGCGGTTGAGTCAACACACAATGTCACTCTCAAAACTAACCAATTTCATTACACCTCACCATCTTTATTTACTTCATGTGCAACTTCATTCCAAAGTGATTTTATTACAGGTAAATTTTTGTATAATTTGCTCGATGGGTTCCACAAAAGCTCCCTTTTATACACAGCTGTTATTAAAAATTCAATCTTGTAAAATCACTAGGTGACACAATAAAATTAACCAACACGTCTGTTCGCTAGGAGACTCACTCGGTGACTAATCGTCATGTAGCGTGGCGCGAAGCGCGCAGTGTGGCCCTTGCGATAGTATGCGGTGCGTTGATTCGCTAGGATATGTCGCCTAGCTCGCAGCGTAGCTCTAAGCACCAAGCGAGGCTCCTATCTGTGTGGCCAACACCTTCATGATAGAGTTCGGTGTCTATTCATGGCTTTATCCTACTCAGTTTCTGCTGGGCATGCTCGGGTATAAATCCTTGAGCGTAAGAAGAGATCTGCGTCTCCTGGTATACGTTTTCAAACTCGTTCGAGGAGTCGTGAGCTGTCCAGCATTACTACAAAAATTAACATTAAATGTTCCTAACAATTACACTAGACTGCGCCGACAAGAACTGTTCTCAACAGACGCTATGCCTGTTGTAAAGGTCTTATTTCTTCTTAACGGGACTGCCTCGGATATTGACATATTTCATATCACATTACCAAAAGCAAAAGACAATTTTCTTCTTAGAATGAGCGCGTTAGAAAGCACTCATCAACGTACTTAAGTGACTGTGAATATATGTGTATCATATGTTTGTGTGTATATACTCGTATGTATACATTATTTTTTATTTTATATAATTTTTTATTTTTTTTCTATGTACTCGTAATTGTTCTTCTTTGTTAATATGTCTTGTATTTTTCAAAATAATTGGGGTAAGCCTGTTTTGATAAAATAAATAAATAATTGATCCACATAAACTTGTACCGTTTGTCATATTTTATGTAAACTTTTGATAATTTTATTTATTTTCTTGTTATTTGATATAATTCTGTAAAACCTTGATCAAATGTAAAAAATATACAATATATAAATAGTTCATAAAGATTTTTGAAAGCAATTGTACCAAATAGCTATTAATGAACTTTTACTGAGAAACTCTAATAAGATCATATGGAAGAAGCTTGTTTGTCTGCAGTCAACAAATAACTCTATTGTTCTTAGAAGCCCCTGATTGTCTGTTCTATGTACGCTGTTATCACTTTTGGTGCCTCGTAAAACCTCAGATGACTCTATGAGAGTTTACGAGTAATTCAGTGGAGTAGCGATCAAATAAGGCGGATTACAGCACATGATTGAACGGTTCTATGTTCAAAACTTGTTTACGTTAGTTGGTGGTTAAGCAAAAAATACTTTGGTAAGAGAGTCCAAAGTTATGGTGAAAGAAAAGTGTGAAAATCTATGCGATGTGTGTGTATGTGATGTATGAGTTATTAAAGATTCGAGGAAGTTGAAGAATTCCGATATTTAGTAGTGCTTTTTCAGATGATGGAAGAGTTACGAGGGATATTGAATAGCGTGTAGTGGTAGAAAACAAAGTCAATGAGTCACTAAAACATATATATTGGAAACAAAATGTATCAAAATCTGCCAGAATGATAATCCGTAACGGTAGTTTAATATCAACTTCGATTTAGGGAGTGAAATGGGGACGTAGAAACAAACTAAAAGAAGCCTAATATTCGTTAAATTGTATTGTATTATGATTTCGTTTTAAACAGTACAACCTGAAGAGTTTAATGCTTTGTGACAATATCTTGCAACCAATCATAAATGTGTTAAGCAAACTTAAATTGAAAACTGGGCTGAAACCATTTTTTTAAACATCTGGTGGTGCACCGTTCGTCTCCATCTTGCACGGTCCTGGACCAAATTAAATGCGACATTTAAAAAAAATCAACAAAGTCGATTTTGTTCAAAACCTTCTCCTTACTCGTTTTTTGTCACATTTCTACGTGGTTTCCATCTTCTAAACATGAAACTACCGTTTTTCTTCGTGTTACATAAAGTCTATCCTAGATGAATTATAGTGAATTCTTTGATACCTTTACTTTTCTCTAAAACTCATCAGCTTATTTAATTTTCGCATCAATAATGTAATTTACCATTATCGTCATGTCATGTATCGTCATGTAAATTTCAGCTGGTGTGTCCCTAGGAGACAAAATAAAAAACTCACGCATTCGTGGAAGCCTAGGTGTTACAGACATCAACAGTAAGATGGGGGAGAGGCGATTGAGATGGTATAGGCACGTTGAACGCAGAGCACCCGATCACATTGTAAACCAGGCATAATCTTCATGAATCTTCCTCGAATAACAACCAGAGGAAGACCAAAGAATTCATGGGTGGTGCAAAAAGGGAGGGACGTTATCCGGGACAGAAGAGCATACAACCTGAGGACGAGAAGAGCTGACCCCAACAGTCTTCGCAGACAGTAAGTTGGAATGGAGCCAGGGAGAAGAAGTCATGTCATGTAACTCATAAAAAAACATTGACTTCCATAATAGCCCTTGACAACGCCTCTCCATCCATCCCCGCACTTTGCGATTAAATGTACAGTTGTTGAGGGTTGTTCTGATTCAAATTTCACTTGGTCAACCCAACAGATTGGGTATCTTTCCTTGTGCGTTGTCTTTTCACGCTTCCAATGAGCACAAACCTCTCCAAACTGTCCCTTTGACCACGAACAATGTCTCCAAAGGAATGGAAGATTTGTCGTTAGCATATTATATAAAATCTGTTAGTAACTCTCAGTACTTCGATGTACGAGAAGAATTAGTTCCTCTTGTCGTCTGTTGAATTCGTAACATCCTCCTCCAGCATTGCATTCAAATGCAGCTATTCTTTGTCTCTCGCTTGATTTCAGTTTACATTTCCGCGCCATGCATATACAGTATATTGCAAAGACTTAACCAGACGCATTTTTGTCTTGGATTCATTACGAATCTTTGAAAAACAAGATAAAATAAATAATGATGAAACAACGTTGCCACGGTTGATCATCTCTGCGTGGTAATATTGTTTTATGGATTTATATGCTGATGTTGTCTATTCCAGTGTAACGGACCAGCCGCTGACATGGCGCTGACATGTCACTACTGTGATTAACTGTTCCGCCCCGGACATCTAATTCTCCTCCACCCCTTTACACAACCTATTTCCTACATCAGGGATGGATTTAGTATGAAAACAAATTAACCTTAATTTTTGTTTTTGTTTACTGACAAATACATCCATACTTTACAGTATGTTGGTACGACGCTTGACTTTAGCCCGGAGTTTGCGGGTTCTATTATCGATAGAACACGAAAAATAAATAAGGAAGATCGCAATCTGGTAAATTACTTTGTCATGGGATAATGCTCGTGTTTCCTGGATTGTGCGAGTAAATAATCTATTCATGTTTGGTAGTATTTCCAACAAGAGTTTGGTAGTATTTCTAACAAGAGTTTGGTAGTATTTCTAACAAGAGTTTGGTAGTATTTCCAACAAGAGTTTTGTAGTATTTCCAACAAGAGTTTTGTAGTATTTCCAACAAGAGTTTGGTAGTATTTCTAACAAGAGTTTGGTAGTATTCCAACAAGAGTTTTGTAGTATTTCCAACAAGAGTTTTGTAGTATTTCCAACAAGAGTTTGGTAGTATTTCCAACCATAACACATTTTGAGTAACGGACCTAATTAATAGTCCTAAAGCCAAAGGTTCGTGGAAGATAAACGAGTCCGAAGACAATATTGTGCCGGCATCTAGCGATAGGAAACAAAGTCTATGTGGTAATAAAATAAATATATTTACCAAACAGAATCAAAATCTGCCGAAATAATAGTCCATAACAGTATTTAGTATTAATTTCGATGTATGGGAGTGAAACATGACCATGGAACTAGACTGAAATATGCTGAATGAATGCATGTACTTGCATGATACTAAGATTGCGTGGAATGATAATGTATCACAGAAGACTGAATGCAATGATTAAATATGGAATAACTTAAAGGCGGAAATATATTATTGTGTCGTGTTGTGTCGTGGCGCATTCTGTCGAGACGGCGAGCGTGCACATCTATCTGTCGTGTTGGGGGCACGCTCTGACGTTTTTTCGAGTCAATATAGCCGTGGCCTTTGGAGTGTACGCGCCTACAATGCTTTCGTCCGATTCGAATAGTGATTTTGAAGATGTTTCGTTTCTGATTATGTTAAAACTACTTGAAAAAAACAAGAAAAATAAAAGATATTGGGTTCATCCATTATATAGACTAAGAAGTAGTAAAGGCGAATTCCATTGTCTAGCACAAGACTTAGAGAGCGATGAAGAAAGATTCCATCTTTATTTTAGAGAGACCAAAATACAATTTGAAGAAATATATTATATTCTTTTCTATTTATCGAAGAAATACTTGATTGCAAAATGTACACGTGCGCACCCAATAGTTAATGGTTGATAATGTGTCATCATACTAGAAACATATTGTCGTGGCGTGTCGTGACGCGCCATAACCCCCACCACCGCTCTGACGCAGATCAAAATCGAGTGATCGCCATCACGACACAGTGCGTTGCAACACAACACTCCATAGTAATGTGAATCTAGCCATACAAAATGTATGGTTTCGATATCATTGTGGCGCGACACGACGCACCACGCCACAATATTATGTTTCCGCCTTAAGGCTGATGTATTGAGTACGATAAAAAAGAGCACTGTGAGATGGTTTAGTCACGTGGAACGAATGAAAGAAGCAAGACTAACAAAGCAAATATACAGTGCAAATGTAAGTGGAAGGCGTGGTAAAAAGGAAGACCAAGGAAAATATGTTTGTATCAAGCGTATATTTGAAAGAAAACGTAAGAAGTCATAGAAATTGTAGGAGCTGTGTGAGAAAGAGAATGGACGTAGAAGAAGTGAAAGATATATATCGTGATAGGAAAATTTGGCTTTCTGCCTACCCTTACAGGAAGATAGCGTGATGGTATGTTTCTTTGTTTGTAAGACATTTGTGGCGGTCGTCGCACATTCAGTCGCCAATCGGAACACTGTGGGCGTTCATACATACGGTCAATGACCGATGAAGTGACCTTTGCATTCCTCGACAAATTTAAATAAACAAGTCTGAAGTTCACACGCCAGCCATTCAACCCACAGCCCGGAGCGGACCGCATTCCATACTAGAGCGAGAACGCACCACGCTGTCTCGCCAGTTTCGTAATGCAGAAACGAGACGAAGGATATCTTGCTCGCATTCCCGCACACATGCGGAAATAGTATAAATACCTACGTTTACTAATAAAAACTCTTCTTCCGCATTGCGATCCGAAACGTGTTTTATTTATCAACAAATCATCATCATCTCTTCCCTTAAGAACTAGTTCCTAAACATTATTGTGTCCCCGCCACATTCTTCGATACGATTTACCAATTCGGATATGTTTGAGGGACACGAAATTTTCATTGACTTAAGGCCCGTTCTCACGGTTCAAGTTTAGTTGACCGATTAAAGTTGATCAACAAAAGTTGAATGAAATCTGTATTGAGAACCTTTGTTTTAATAGAGTTGATCAACTTTTTAGTTGATCAAGAAAAGATTGACTCAGTCAAACTTTATCGTTCACGTAATGAGTCATCCACCATTTGCTTTCATGTTGAAACCTGTCTTGAAACATGTGAATTCAAGTTGATTGCCAGTTCACTTTCAACTCGATAAATATAAAAATAAAGATGCAAGAGAAAATGCTTTCGACGCCATTTTTAATTGAATTAAATTGAAACAGTTTATTGAATCAGTGTCTATTGAAACGTGTGAACAAAAATTGATTCAAGTCGTATTCAACTTTAATCGGTCAACTAAATTGAACCGTGAAAACGCGCCTTTAGGAACCTTTAAGATTCAACGTAAACCGTACCGCAGTCCTCCAAACCTTCCAATCTCGTAGAGTTTACTTCATGTTCTATTCACCTTGAGGGCAGCCGTATCTCATTAAATATTATCAATCCATTTCGTAATGGTACGTAGGCGAATGTATTGGCCGCCAGACAGCGAATGGCAGTCAAGGATTATTTTAATGTTTTATGTATTTTCGCTCTCTGATTTTACTTTTTGAACTTGTTACTTATGATAAAACATGTTTCTAAATTTCAGATATTATTTTCTAGGAAACAAAGTACATGAATTATAAAAACAAAACATGTATTTTTGAATATCAATATTGTTTTGAAAAACATATATTTAATATATTGACAGACTAGGGTTACCTAAAGGAAAACAGATTCCCTAATTTACTTCTATTGTCTCACCATGGTTACCACAAAAGGAAACAGACTGTATCCATTTTTATCTTTAACGCATTATATCCATTTTTATCTTTAATGCGTTATGAAACGGATATTTTCATATATCTCTGTCTCTAAGGAGATGAATAGGGAGAAGGAGAAAAAGGAACTTGCATAATGAGAGAGTTCTCTTTCTCTCTCTGCCTCTAAATACAGGGATAGGGAGAAGGAGATAGAGGAACTTGCATTATGAAATGGATCTCTTCCTCTCTGTATCTCTTAAGAGAGTTAAAGGGAGAAAGAGAAAGAGGAACTTGCATTATGAAACGGATCGTTTCCTCTCTGTGTACCTAAAGAGACTCACGAAGAGAAAAAGCGAACCCCACAAAGACGGACAATCACCCGAACATTATTTTTCATATAAAGTGAGATATCATCAATCAAAAGGAAAGGAAGGGATGGTGGAGAGGAAAGGAAAAGAAAAATCAGGAATGAAACACGTTATTTTACTGACTAGAAATTAAGAGTTTTTTCAGTCGCTTCTTAAAGCATGCCAAGGACGGAGCGAGTCTCATATTGGTTTGTAACTGATTCCAGAGTCTCACTGCATGGACAGTAAAGGACGACGTAAAGAAAGAGGAGCGGTGAACTGGTAAGGCCAATAAACAATCTCTGTTTGAGCGTAGCGCTAATCCATGATTGGAAAGACCCTGAATTTTTTCGGCAAGATAAGAGGGGGTAGCGGAACAGTTAAGGATATTATATTGTACAATAGCGACAGTATGTGAATTTGGCGTCTATTTCTAATATTCAACCAGTTCAATGCCTTCTGGTATGAAGTTATATGATCGCACTTTCGTAGGTTGAAAATAAATCTTAGACACACATTTTGAAGACGCTGTAATTTGTCCAGCTGTTCCTCTGTAACATCCAAATAACGGACGTCCGCATAGTCCAGAAATGGAAAGAGCAGAGATTGTACGAGTAAAATTTTACATTATTAGTATTACGGACTAGAAATTAAAAGTTTTTTCAGTCGCTTCTCAAAGCATACCAAGGACGAAGCGAACCTAACATTGGTTTGTAACTGGTTCCAGAGTCTCACTGCATGGGCAGTAAAGGTTTTGGTTTATTTAATGTTTTTTTCGCATTTCGTTAAAACTTGATTTCGGCTCATTTTTTGTTTTTTTTTTGCATTTCATTAAAAAAAATTAAATCTTATTTTGATTATCCGAGGCCAGACGTCATTGCGACTTCTCGTGAGGTTATTATGCGCCTCCTTATTGTGCAGCATAATGTAATGTGACGTAATACAGACGCCATTGCGACTTCTCGTGAGGTTATTATGAGCCTCCTTATTGTGCAGCATAATGTAATGTGACGTAATACAGACGCCATTGCGACTTCTCGTGAGGTTTTTATGAACCTCCTTATTGTGCAGCATAATGTAATGTGACGTAATACAGACGCCATTGCGACTTCTCGTGAGGTTATTGTGAGCCTCCTTATTGTGTAGCATAATGTAATGTGACGTAATACAGACGTCATTGCGACTTCTCGTGAGGTTTTTATGAACCTCCTTATTGTGCAACATAATGTAATGTGACTTAATACAGACGCCATTGCGACTTCTCGTGAGGTTATTATGCGCCTCCTTATTGTGCAGCATAATGTAATGTGACGTAATACAGACGCCATTGTGACTTCTCGTGAGGTTATTATGAGCCTCCTTATTGTGCAGCATAATGTAATGTGACGTCATACAAATTTATAAATCTAAGAATGACTTGTAGAATAGGTTTGTGTGAGCTCTTGAGTGTGATGTTTTTTATTGTTTTATATTTTTGTTTTTTTTTTATGATTATGTGCGGTATGTGCGGTACATTAGGGGATGAACGTTCTGGTCTATCTGGAGTGAAGAAGTGTGAGGAGTTTGATTTCGCGTGATGTATACATATGTAATTGAGTGTCACTATTTGTCAGGTTGATGAGAATATGCAACGGGGTTTTATATAATCCAAAATCGGAAAGAAGTATCGATTAATTTTTTCATGCTATATGTCCTCAGTGAGATACAGGCAAAAGCCTAGTTTACTGGGGACACGACAAATGAAAGGCAACAAACCCAGATCCATTAAAATTGTATGTCCCAATTAAATTACCTGTTGTATTTTTACAAATGATTTATATTTATTGTCATGTGTAAAATAAATAATTAAAAAAAAACAGTTAAAAATAATTATATGTTTTTGTGTACGAGTATATGGCGCATAAATCTATTTTTTTCTTTCGCCCGTCCATCCCTATCTAGCATGTGTCAGCATTGGTCCCCGCGGATCATATTTCTATAGGCTCTATGCTACCGAGTTATTCCAGACCAACCCCATTAATTTGGGACCACTGCTGCCGCTCTACGTGAATATGAATGATCGGTCCCCAGCAACATTGTTGGGGGTTATTTTATTGAAAGGGTATCTCTTGATTTACCCGAAGTAAGATTTAGGTTCATTTATTTGATATCTATAAGTTAACATTCTAATTTCAACGAAAGTTTCGGCTTTTATCCATATAACAATATTTAAAAATAAATTTCTTTGTTATTCCACTAATTACATTTAACCCCGCAACAAGTGTTTCTATCTCCTATCCCGAGGTTCTTTTCAGAACAGCAGTGCCGTGTTTCTATGGACCCCGACATCAAAAGTACGAGTATGTATGTTATGGTCTGTTGAAGGAAAATTTAATTTTAATAAATCAATTTAAATATTACATAGAATTCGTCAATGATATGACCGAATTTATCACGCGACCATGCACCTCACATTATCACGAAGTTATCGCCCGACCATGCACCTCACATTATCACGAAGTTATCGAGCGACCATGCACCTCACATTATCACGAAGTTATCGCGCGACCATGCACCTCACATTATCACGAAGCTATCGCGCGACCATGCACCTCACATTATCACGAAGTTATCGCCCGACCATGCACCTCACATTATCACGAAGTTATCGCGTGACCATGCACCTCACATTATCACGAAGTTATCGCGCGACCATGCACCTCACATTATCACGAAGTAATCGCGCGACCATGCACCTCACATTATCACGAAGTAATCGCGTGACCATACACCTAACATTATCACGAAGTTATAATGTTAGGTGGTTATGCACTTCACATTAAAGTTCACGTTAGGTTAGGTTATGCACTTCACATTAAATGTAGAATTCTTCTCGAAATTTCTACGATTTTAATGCATTCATTTAGGGGTTAATATAGTTTTTAATTCCTTGCGTCTCTAATTTATAAAAAAATATATAAAACCATCAATTCAGAGACATTACAGATACATAAAGTTATAAGAAAATACGATCAAGTATTAGGTGTACAGCCGCGCGATAACGCACTGGACTTCCGTGTGGAAGGGCATCGGTTCGAACCCCGTGCTGTGCTAGTTCACAAGCACTTTTTCCGCCTAGTGTTTGAGGGTATAAGAATACCTATGACGTCGGTCATATATATTCTTTAAAAAAAAATTAAAACGGTTTAACACCTCTAAAAAAAACATCAATACTATCGAATTCTGAGAAATATTTATATGAAATATTTCAATTAATTAATTAAAATTGAAAAGTTTCCGTCAATACGTCACACTTTTTTTTATATGGGTGGTCCATCGTAACATAACACCCGTTTTATATAAGCATTGATCTTATCATTCCTCCCGAAGAGAGCCTGGGTATACGAGATACAGACACGTGTAGCGGGGATAAATGTAATTAGAGGTGTATTACTGTCGAATATTCTAACGTGGATGCTCACAAAGTTAAAGCCAAATAAGTCCATTGATGAACTTTGTCTTTTTTTTTAAACTTGGCGAGTTTATTGCCATGTGGCAATCTCTTCCAATCAACCAGAAAGATGTTTTTTATAGGCGATCAGTGTTAACCCAACTGGAAACATATTTTAAAAAATCTGGGTTCCAGCGGGGATCGAACCCGCAACTTCCGGATCGGCAGACAAGTGTCTTACTACCAGGCCACGGAGGTCTTCTTTCATTCGTGCATTAAAATAAACCTCGTAACTTTTCCATCATCTGCGAAAATATAACCCTAATATCGAAATTCCTTAACGTATTTCATTATTTATTCATATACGAGTACGTATGAAACTATCGATTTGGGTATTTTATGCTTTTTTCTTCATGCCTCTTAAGCCCCGCGAGCCCTGGGCAATGTGGTCACTGGCATATTACCATCAGTGCCATAGCAGATAGGAGAGGATGAATGTGCGAGTGTCCGGCGCCATAAAACCGGACCCCCCCGGCTAAGGGAGGGTGACCCCTACAGAAACACCTATCAGGGAAGGCAACGGGAAACCACCCTGATTATCATTCCCAGGATATCACTATGGAGAGAAGCGCAAGACAGAGAAGCCTTCGCCAGAGTGATTGCCAACGTCGGGGGGACCTGACAGGGCACATCAAGAAGATGCTTTTTTGCGATGATTTTACAACGTGAAAAAGTTCAATAAAAAAATAAACTGACTAAATATGTACTAATTATTAATATTGATTTCATATTTTCATGTTTTTTTTTCAAACTTAATATCAATAAAGCACACGGTAAAAGTTATAAACAAACAAAGGTGCTGTAGCCAAATCAATCACGATGTGTACGCAAACATATCATAGCCTGGCATTAATCAAAACTGTAAACTGTTTTTGATTGAATAGTAATTGGTTTGCGCATTGAAATGCTTCCAAAATATTGAAAATAAATATATCACAAAAATTGATGTTTATTTTAAACAGTTATTTGTTACGATTTGTTTGCAAGTTAATTGTGTTACGCTGTTTGAAACATAAAACAATTAAATCGTGAAATAATTTGTAAAAAAATCAGTCGTTTGGAAATGTGGTTATAATCGAAATTTGTTATTTTCAAATTATTTAATTTAAATAATACCAGAAACTCGATTGAAATTTATGGTCGCAAGCTTTTAGTTATTGTAGATTCAAATAAATAACTAAAATGTATAAACTATGGAACGTAAAACTATACATAAACTGAAGAAGAAATAAATAACTAAAATACATAAACTTGAACTGTAGAACTTTTAGGAGCTAGTCCTTAAGGGAAGAGATGATGATGACTTGTTGATAAATAAAACACGTTTTGGATCGCAATGCGGAAGAAGAGAGAGTCCAATTTTATTAGTAACGTAGGTATTTATATATTTTTAGAATGTGCGCGGGAATGCGCTCGCGATATGCCTACGTCTCGTTTCTGCGAATGCAAAACGATTAATTGTTGTATGTAGGTATCTTTCAAATACGGAACTGGCGAGACAAACGTGGTGCGTTCTCTCTCTAGTATGGAATGCGGTCCGCTCGGCTATGGGTTGAATGGCCAGCGTGTGAACTTCGGACTTGTTTATTTAGATTGTCGAGGAATGCAAAGGTCATTTCATCGGTCATTGACCGTATGTATGAACGCCCACAGTGTTCCGAGTGGGCGACCGCCACAAACTAATAAATATCTAAAATATACCTGACAGTATTTAAATCTGCTAATATGATGATAGTTCACAACAATATTTTTCTACAAACTTTAATCAATAGGAGTGAAACTTGGATGTGGAAAAAGACTTAAAGAAGCAGAATAAATGTTGTAGAAATGCATGCATTGAAAATAATTCATCGAGTAACGTATGACAGAATACGTAATGAAGTGATGAAAGACGAAAACGCATAGGTTGATGTAAAAAAAGATGAAGAAAAACAGTCTGAAATAGTTTGGGCATGTGGAACGAATAATTGTAAAAACACTAACAAAACATATATAGTGTAAGTACTCGTATATTGTAATTTGTTTTATCACACACTGATTATTATTCCACTTTATGTAACGGTATAACCCTACCGGTTTAAGGCTTTCACCTCATTATCAGAAGAGCATAAACAAGACTCGTCTTTGCCCCCCTGATGATGATTTGAAAACCTTGAAACCGGTAGGGTTATACCGTTACAAAAAGTGGAATAAACAGTGTTTAATAAAAACAAATTACAATGTATTTAAACCTGCACAATGTTAATGCCTTCACTATACTCGTAAATAATATAAGGATAGTTGGATAAAATTAATATAGTTTGAAAGAAAGCAAGATTAAAATTTAGACTTATCATAGGATTTGTATTAGAAGGAGTATGGGTGTAGAAAAGCTGAAATATATCATATATGTCGCGATAAGAAAGTGTCACGCTCTCTCGTCTCTGCCTACACTAAAAGGGAAAAAGTTTATTGTGGATGTAAAAAATATCCGAAACCTCATTTTTTAATACAATCAACGACTTGGAGAGAGAACGAATAGAGAAATGAAAATTAAACGGGGAATAGAGATAGACAGGCTCTGTCATTGAGCAGAGATCGTTTTTAAGTTACTTTTTATACAGGCCAATAAAACTCCTCTACAGTTAATGCTATTAAACTCTACCAGCTACCGGTCTTACAGCAGATGATAACTGGTAGAGTTTAATAGCATTAACTGTAGAGGATGGCATTTAAAAAGAAGAGCGATGAACTGGAAATGCTAAGCGGTAATTTCTGATTGAGCGGAGGGACGTTGAATATTTTTGGTGAGATATTCGTATATAGGGGCAATGGAGCTATAGAGAAACACTAAATATTGTATATCATCAATAAAACATCCACATGTGGACGATTTTTCACATTCAACCAATTTCCTTTTTGACGATTTAATGTGATTTTAGTATATTAGGGTCGCCCATATATATTAAAAAAACCTAATTTATATTTCTACAACACATCAGAATATTGGAATTATTATTTTTACAGTACCCGGCGGTAAGTAATACACATCGGGCTTAAGAAAGAGACTGTCGCTTTGTAGAGCGTCGTCTCTGTCGCACGGTCTGTTAGCGCATCGTGCGACAGAGACGACGCTCAACAATGCGACAGTCTCTTTCTTAAGCTCGATGTGTATTACTTACCGCCGGGTACTATACTTAATGAATTAGAACATTTAAAAAAATTCACTTACTTTTTTTTTACAATTCTTTAATGAAATTGTTACATTTGATTTGTAAAAAACATTCGTACAACATATTATATTGTATTGTATTACATGTTTGTTGTATACAGTACAACCTAGTGGGATTATTGACATATGGCAATCTCTTCCAACAACTAGAAAGATGTTAAAGTGGCCTTAAGTGAAAACCACTATGGAATCCCTTTTGCAATAATCTGAAACTCCAGCAGGATTTGAACCCGCATCCTGCTGGAAGACAGGCGTCGTATTAACTAGGCCACGAAATTCGTCAAACTTATTTATTTTTTTGAGGTCCTTTGCATATTACAGGTTTCCCTAATTCATACAAGGACCAAACATAACAAGTTAAAAAAAAACATCAATAAAACAATTTAACATTTTAAGACTTATAAAAACTATTGTTAAAATATAAAAGTTACAACAAAACATAATGACAAAATGTAGCCTGTAAGATAATATAAAAACAAAATATTAATTCAATTACTACACTAAATTCAAGAGATTTTTCCTGAAGGAGCTGAGCGACACATGAAATACGTCTATATTCACATAATTGCTCTACCTACCGGCATCTCCAAAGGCAGGTTTGTTCGACTTATAGGTTGATAGAATAATCTATGGGAGCGTTGTGTCAGATAATTATCAGGAACATACCAGCCATGACTGTTTAACCCTTCCCTTACGGTGTTAAAATTGAAACGCGTGCTCCGGTGTTGGGTAGTGAGTACGCGATCAAAAATTAGCGATTTTAAATCGGAAAAATAAGAACATTCATAGATAATCCCCTTAATTAATTATAATTGAAGTTAAAAATTATAATAATTGAGATTTATTTGCTGAAAACATTAAAAAACCATCTGGCAACGCTCACGGAACGGGCGTACGTTTAACCTATTTGCAAGCCTAGAAGCTACTGTGGCGCGGAACGTCAGTCGCATACCCCGGCGCTTACGCTTATGCTTGCGACGTTGAGACAATTCAGCTCCTCGCAATTCAGTGGAGTATGCAAGAGTGAGATGCGAATATAGTGTCGCGCTTCCCGCATACTCTTCACCTATCGTCAAGACGAGGCACTCGCAACGTTTAAATGCGAATTTGTTTTCGATCTTTACAAAACACCTCGATATAGTCGATAAATTCTGATTATTATTAATATTATTTTTTAAATCAATGCGTTAATATATTATGGAGGAATACCTAAAATCTTAACCTTGTATTTATTATATTTATAGAGATATTGATGGTTATTAGAAGCAACGTGTAGAAGATACCCAACACAGGGAAGGAAAGGTTAAGACTGATGGGTTAACTAAATTACCTCTAAATCGGTGACCTCTGTAGCCTAGTGATAACATACTTCTACTCGGGGATTTCAGGTTTGATTCCCGATCATTATAAAAAAGAAGGGTGCCAGTCTTATAAACAGAGTTCGTCTGATACCAATACTAGCACGCGCCGATCAATAGTGTTGTCAATATGTTCAACGTATAACCGCGAGTTCCGTGCTTACGTTAGAGGTTCGTAATCCAAAGGCTCGTTGCTGGGACGAAGACAATATTTTCTTCTGGTCACCCTCTTCAATTTATCCGAAATACTAATTCGGGTATATTTAAGGGTACCATACGAAATAAAAACGAAGTCAGCGAATTTAACCCTTCTCTGTGATGTGTAACTAGTACACATTGCTTCTAAAAACTTTAATATCTATATAAATATAATAAATACTTGGTTCAGATTGAAGGTATTTCTCCGTAATACATTTACGCATTGAATGAAAAAAAAATATTTTTAATAATTAGCACTTATCGGCCATGGGTGAAGTAGCGAAGCTATTCACGTCTCACTCTCACTCTACTTCGGTATATGGGAACGAAAGAAATAGAATCTCAGCTCACTCGCTTCAGTAGCTCGCGGGCATCCATTTGAAGTGGTCTCTTCGCCCGTTTTATGGACGTTGGCCGATGTTTTTTTCATGTTTTCAGCAATTCTATTTAAAAAAGATACTTTTGATATTCCTACTGACGTCTTCCAGCCACTATCAGCCTGTCGCGTTCATTCTGTTGAGAACAAAGCAGTTCTGAAGCTGCAGAACGCGATCGCCGTGTTTGCAACCGTGCATCCTCAAGTCTGGCTGCACGTCGTTCTGCTGCTTCCCCGGCGTTTTGATAACTTGAATATTAAAAGTAAACAATACAAATGTACATTATGGCGACGTATTGTCTCCAACGGAGTTACAAAAGAATTTACCATGACATATTGTCGCCAACGGAGTAGAAAGTGTTAAAGAATAAACCAGATAAATTTTAGCTAGAGAACAATACGAGAGATAATACTAGAGAATTAACCAGACTGATTTTAGGTAGAGAATAATACAAGATGTAATATTAGAGAATAAACCCGACAGATTTTAACTAAAGAATAATACAAGAGGTAATATTAGAGATTAAACCAAACAAATTTAAGCTAGAGAATAATACAAGAGGTAATACTAGAGAATTAACGAGATGGATTTTAGCTAGAGAATAATCTAAGAGTTAATACTAGAGAATTAACTAGACATATTTTAGATAGAGAATAATACAAGAGCTAATATAAGAGAATTAACGAGATTAATTTTAGCTAGAAAATAATCTAAAAGTTAATACTAGAGAATGAACCAGACATATTTTAGCTAGAGAATAATACAAGAGGTAATATAAGAGAATTAACGAGGTGTATTTTAGCTAGAGAATAATCTAAGAGTTAAAACTAGAGAATTCACCAGACAGATTTTAGCTAGAGAATAATACAAAAAGTAATATTAGAGAATTAACTAGATGGATTTTATCTAAAGAATAATACAAGAGGTTATATTGGAGATTAAACCAGACAAATTTAAGCTAGAGAATAATACAAGATGTAATACTAGATTAACGAGATGTATTTTAGCTAGAGAATAATCTAAGAATTAATACTAGAGAATAAACCGGATAGATTTTAACTAGAGAATAATACAAAAAGTAATATTAGAGAATTAACCAGACAGATTTTAGCTAGAGAATAATACAAAAGGTAATATTAGATAATTAACCAGACAGATTTTAGCTCTTCTCAGTCAAGACCGATTAGTTCACATATATTTGTTTATCCATACTTTTAAATTATATGAATCCAGTCGGAGAAAATTGTGATATATCCGTTCCAAAAAAATATTAGTACACCCATCAATTGCCGACTTTTGTTAGGAAAATGGCTTCTCGTAAAGAATATACAGCCGGAATAAATAATGGAAAAATAGCGCAATATATTAGATCACGTTTTGAAAACTGGGAATTTAGCGCCGCCCGCGTTGCGCTATCCACGATCGGCGCTCGATGTTCGCGCGTCATAAAGTATATATAGCGCGCTGGAATAAAGCAATAGCACGCTGGAATTAAGCAATGGCGCGCTATCGGCCCGTATATATATAGTCTACATATAGCGCACAATAGTCGGCTGTAAAGAGCAGATGTTTTTAGTTTATTGTAATAAATATTTGCCAAATCCATTTTGAATTAAATGAAACGTCGTTTTTAAAAATATTGATCTTCTTAATATATAATACTTTTTATTATTATACATACCTATCATCACGCCATTTTTCTGAGGCATAAATAGAGTCTCAAATTCATATTGCGACACTCATACTCCCTCTCGTTTACATCCAAACATCTTCTCATAGAACTCCAACGATTTCTCCGACTTTCTACGTTTCCTTTTTTTCCAAATATCATTGACTTTATCCAACCATACTTTCCTTATTTACTGGAATATTGAAACCTCAAAATAGAGGGTCGAAGAGGTGATAGCAGGAGGCAAATCTCCTGGCTCCGCAATTTACGTGATTGGACTGGTAAAGGGAGTGTTGGGGATCTTTTTCGGGCTGCCGGGGACAAAGATGCTTACTCTCAAGTGATAGTCAACGTTCGGGGGACCTGATATGACACTAGAAAGAAGAAACAACTTTAAAAAAACAGAATGAAAACAAACCAAAATAAGTAATAATCTAGGTTGAATAATATTGGGTGTTAACATAAGTTGTGTCCGTTTTTTTTTTCAATTTAAAAATAAGCACCAAAAGTAAAACAAAATGTTAAAGGTTATACGTCATTCGAAAGAAAATTGTCTGCTCTACAAGATATTGTGCTTGCTTTTACGTTATATACAAGCCTTCAAAATGGAATGTCAAGAAGACGAAAGTGAGCATTTTCGACACCTCCTTCTGTTCGCGTTCAATCGAGGGAATAAAGTTGCCAAAGAGCTGCTCGCGATATTTGCGAAGTGTACGGTGAAGATGCGATGGCTTAAAGGACTGCACGTCGATGGTTTTTGCGTTTTAAAGACGGTAATTTCGACCTGAAATACATGGAGCGTTCCGGGCGACCAGTGGACTTCGATGAGGACCGCTTAAACCATATTATTCATGAAGATCCCCTTCAAACATTTTTCATCACCATTTTTTCATCACCATTAACGGGAAACATATATGGCAAAGGACTGTTATTGAAATTAACTCGAGAGTTTATAATATTAAGACTTAATTTAATTCTTTCCTCTACTTATAACAATTAGAAAAAAATATATTTTAGACATAATTGTATTCAACTTCACCTGACGAGGAAGACGGAGGTCTTCAAAACCGGTAATCGATTTAAATAAAACAGTGTGAATATAACATTAAATATAAGCATTCTATTTATTTGACAAAAAATTTTGAGAACAATATTCTGTTTTACGAGTATTAATTAATTTATAGTTTATATTTCAACAATTATATCTTCTCACATTATATACCCAATTCAGACGTCCACAATTGTTACATTGATTGGCACCTGGGATATCTCTCGGTTTTATGCTATAAGAAGTAGCTCATCAGTATTCAGTCCGGTCCATTGTCGAATATTCCTTAATCATGACTCATTCATCCTCTTTATAAAATTTCTTCCTTTCATTTTGCATAATAAGATCAATCGAAAGATCTCGTATTTGGATTCTCACGTCATTTGTTAATTGGTTACTTTAGCAATATAATTAAATTATATTATTTAGAAAATCTTTTGTCTAAAGGCAATATCCGGTCCCCATGATATACAATTATATACCGTATTTAACCCTCCGTCGGGCGCACTGCACATCCTAACACGTTCGGGCGCAACTCATCTGTGAGATTAAAAATTTAATTTCTGCTCTTACGCTTAATGGAAAGCTTACCAAACTGAACTTTTCACTGAAACATGATTATATAACATTTGTACATTTCTTTGCACAATTACAATTTTTTTAATTTTCTCATTTTTTTTTCTTAAAATAGAAAATAACTAGTTTACAATATTCTCAGTCTTTTGTTGGCAGCTTTTCAAAACAACTAATGCAATTCAGTAAGATCACTTTTTTTCCAGTTATTTAATACCCACAATAGGTTTGTAAAAAAGATTTAGCACAATAAAAAGTATGTGGAATTAACTGTCACATCTTCATAAGGTAGGTGTTCACGTGACAAAAATAAACGCAATAACTTAATATTAGAGAACACTATGGTAGCACTTTTTCAAACATAATTTAGAATGTATAGTAAAATTCAAATTCACTTGTGATCATAAAACGTCTTCACAAAAACAAAAAGGAGTAATCAAAATATGATTAAACAGGTATTCCTGATCAGGCTCACGCTGAACATTTTCGAAAACGTTCTTATAAAAATTTTCACACACCGTGCGTGCATGTCCGTATTCAATTAGTAAATAGCGATCAATATAATTGAATTAGGGGCTACACCATACGAACTATTGCAGGTATATAAAAAAAAATATTGAGAAAAAAAAAAATTCGGAAATCAAAAATACTAACGTAATCGGGCGCAACTCATCCAGCAGATTAAAACGTCCGTCACGAAGACCAACGGTGCACTGGAGAAATAACAAAGATACCCTTGTGTGAGGAGTAGGGAGTCATGAAGCTACTATAAGCCTCACCTCTTTGTCGGTAAACCTCGCCCATTGGCACAAAAAAAACTAGGTACCTAATCTCACAGATTAGATGTGCTCACCCAAGGGTTAATAAAGGCGAAATGTGGGAAACATTAAGGCATCAATTCGTGGATCAAAGAGGGTTTGTTGTTACAACAGAAGTTTTAATACTTAAGATGGAATAAGCTGCAATTAAATTTGCATACACGTGTTTTGAATTGATACGTGAAGGATATTGTGAGACCAACTGTTGATTTCTTCGTTATGATGAAAGACACTAAAAGTGGACTCACATGGTGCATCCTTATAATTTAGTCTCAAAACTTACAAAGTTGATGAGAATTTACGATAGAGGTATTGAATAAGTTATCCACAGTCGGTAAAAAACAACATTTTTTCTCAAGTGTAAAACATATTTTTCATGTTCATATATTCTCAGTAAAACGCAAACAAACGCTTAGTTTACTAGGGACTCGATAAATGAATAGGAACAAATTCAGATCCATCCAAGTGTTCATTTTAAATAACCTGTGTTTTTTATCACAAATGGTGAATTTTATCACAAATTGTGTATTTTATCACAAATGATGTATTTTATCACAAATGATGTATTTTATCACAAATTATGTATTTTATCACAAATTATGTATTTTATCACAAATGGTGTATTTTATCACAAACGATGTATGATATTTTACCACAAACGATGTATGATATTTTACCACAAATGATGTATTTTATCACAAATGATGTATTTTATCACAAATTATGTATTTCATCACAAATTATGTGTGGTATATTTTATCACAAATGATGTATTTTATCACAAATTGTGTATTTTATCACAAATTGTGCATTTTATCACAAATGATGTATTTAATCACAAATGATGTATTTTATCACAAATTATGTATTTTATCACAAATGGTGTATTTTATCACAAACGATGAATGATATTTTACCACAAACGATGTATGATATTTTACCACAAACAATGTATGATATTTTACCACAAATTATGTATTTTATCACAAATGATGTATTTTATCACAAATGATGTATTTCATCACAAATTCTGTATGATATATTTTATCACAAATGATGTATTTTATCACAAATTGTGTATTTTATCACAAATTGTGCATTTTATCACAAATGATGTATTTTATCACAAATGATGTGGTTTATCACAAATGGTGTATTTTATCACAAACGGTGTATTTTATCACAAATGATGTGTTTTATCACAAATGGTATATTTTATCACAAATGGTGTATTTTATCACAAATTATGTGTTTTATCACAAATGGTGTATTTTATCACAAATGGTGAATTTTATCACAAATGGTGTATTTTATCACAAATGATGTATTTTATCACAAATGATGTATTTTATCACAAATGATGTATTTTATCACAAACGATGTATGATATTTTACCACAAACGATGTATGATATTTTACCACAAACAATGTATGATATTTTACCACAAATTATGTATTTTATCACAAATGATGTATTTTATCACAAATGATGTATTTCATCACAAATCATTTATGATATATTTTATCACAAATGATTTATTTTATCACAAATTGTGTATTTTATCACAAATTGTGCATTTTATCACAAATGATGTATTTTATCACAAATGATGTGTTTTATCACAAATGGTATATTTTATCACAAACGGTGTATTTTATCACAAATTATGTGTTTTATCACAAATGGTATATTTTATCACAAATGGTGTATTTTATCACAAATTATGTGTTTTATCACAAATGGTGTATTTTATCACAAATTAAGTATTTTATCACAAATGATGTGTTTTATCAAAAATGATGTATTTTATCACAAATGATGTATTTTATCACAAATGATGTACGAGAATACGAAAAAAATAACTGAAAATAAATAAAAGAGTAAAATAAAGTAAACATGGTTTTGCATTAAATTCACGTGTTCTGTGGGTTTCAAATCTATAACTGATATATAAAAGTGTTAAATGAAGTCTCAACACTAGAACAATCTCTTCCATCCAACCAAAAAGATGTTCGGCCCTAAGGGAAAATCAAACTGGAATACTTTTTAAAAAAATCTGGGTTCCTGCGGGATTCGAATCCACAACCTCCGGCCTGGGAGACAGGCGTCTTACCAAGTAGATCACGGAGGTCGTCCGTTGTCCAACGTCGTCGTCTATCAATTTAAAAGAAAATTTGTAAGCAAAAAAATGGTTTGTATCTAAAATACGCAGATAAGTTTTTAGTTCACACAGTTTTCAGAGTCAGACTAGAAAGTATTATGTAGGGTATTTTTTGGGTGTGATAGGATTTTTTTTTGAAATAAAACACATATAAATTATTTAAACGGCCGTGTATTTGTGTTCAATTGATAGGTTGTTTAATGACAATTATTGTTTGAAGATAATTTTATTAATATGTTGACCGCGGCTGGCTGTATGCTTCTGTACCTTAACCGATCATGAGATGAGTTTCCCATTAAGAACGATAGAACTTTAAAATAAAATAAAACAACAATTAATAAACCAGAAATTAATTTGAAGGTTTAATTTGAAAGAATATTTAATGCGGTTTATGATTTAAACCAGATATCGTTCAAATGGCTCCCACGACTTCTTTTGCGCTGGCCAATTCGATCACGCCAATTTTCGATGACTCGGTGGAGCATTTCCGGCTGTATGGCGCCAATACCACGACAAATGTTGGCCTCAAGTTTATCAAGAGTCTTCGGTTTGTTGGTGTTAACTGTGATTTAACATAACCCCAAAGAAAATAATCCAGAGGCGTTAAATCGCACGATCTTAAAAAAAACACCCTTTATATACGACGTTTATAACATATATACCACGGCCCTGTGAGGGCAGACAGTGATAAAAGACCGCTAGACTTTTTTATCTTGAGACACATTTTTCGCCATTTCTACATTCATACACTTTCTTATACAACAACTCCTGCGATTTATCTGCCTTTCTACACTTCTCTATTTCAAAATAACATTCACTTTATTCAACCACACTTTCATTAGTCTTCCTCTACCACGTATTTTACTCATATAATATAAGCATATTCGTGATATTAATTTTTTTTTTCATTCATTTGTTGCAGGTGCACAAACCATTTCAAAGTGTTCAAATTATTTTACTCAACACATCACCCATACGTTCAAATGCATTTCTGTGGGATTAACGTGTTAACAATATTATCTATCTGTTTTAATACAATACTACTAAAAAAAATCGATAATATGTTTTTTTACGTCCGATGGATTTGGTCACGGTTGAATTTTACGAAATCATATTATGATATCGCACTAGTCGGGTGCAGATAGCAAATGCTATATAGTATAGCCGAGCTGGCAGATGCCACCTGCTACAATGGCGGGTATTAAATATGATTGCAACGTGATATTTGTTATTTCCTTGTGGGTTGTTCCAACGCACGAGATATGTGTCTATCTCCTATTTAAAGATTTTGTAGTAAAAGAGTTACGAAAAATGTTTATGGATTAAAGCAGCTAATACACGATCATGAAAAAAGATGTAAAATGAAACAATTAGTCAAATGAGATATTTTTTAAAAGTTACTTATATTTTTAGTATACGTTTAACAAATAAATATATATTTGAAGCTGTCAAAATACTAACATTCCATTTTTCCTAACCTCAAAAGTTTAAATAGTAAAGCTTTTTAAGTATTTTTTTTTCTTTCCTGTACTCGTACTTGTTTGTACATAAAATATATAGCGAGGTTTACTGTACTTGTTTATACACACTACATACCATATAGCGGGCTTTACTGTACCTGTTTATACATACTACATATAGCGGGCTTTACTGTACTTGTTTATACATACTACATATAGCGGGCTTTACTGTACTTGTTTTATACATACTACATATAGTGGGATTTACTGTACTTGTTTATACATACTACATATAATGGGATTTACTGTATTTATTTTTACATACTTCATATAGCGGGCTTTCCTGTATTTGTTTATACATGCTACATATAGCGGGATTTACTGTACTTGTTTAAACATACTTCATATAGCGGGATTTACTGTACTTGTTTATTCGTACTACATATAGCGGGATTTGCTGTACTTGTTTATTATACGAGTATATACTACTTATGGCGGGCTTTACTGTACTTGATTATACATACTACATATAGCGAGCTTTACTGTATTTGTTTATACATACTTACATACATACAGCGGGCTTTACTGTACTTGTTTATACATACTACATATAGCGGGATTTACTGTTCTTGTTTACTGTTTTCGTCTTTTTGGGGATTATAAACTTATACACACTTATGTGTTCATTCATTTCATGAGGATGGGTAGTCATTTGAATGCTTATGAATGCTTATGCATGTAATATGCTTTATTTACTTTTGTCTGATTGGTTGAAAGAGATTACCGCTAGGCAATAAGCACACTAGATTGTTTTTTATATGAAGTGTGAATAAAAAAAATATAATTAATACATCTGAAGGGTTTGTTGGCATTTGAGACCTCTTCAGAAAAATGTTTTACAAGCCTTAGATAACCAGACTAGAACACTCTTTTTAAAAACATTAAACAAGCCAACTGATTCCGAGTTCAATAACAGGTATCATATCAACTAATCCACGAAAGGTGTGTAATAGATTAAATTATTAATACATTTTTGTTAAAACGTGTAACAAACCAACTAATTCCGAGTTTAAAAACAGGTATCATATCAACTAATCCACGAAAGATGTGTAGTAGATTAAATTAATAATACATTTAGTTTAAAACGTTAACAACTCAACTAATTCCAAGTTCAATAACAGGTATCATATCAACTAATCCACGAAAGATGTGAAGTAGATTAAATTAATAATACATTTAGTTTAAAACGTTAACAACTCAACTAATTCCAAGTTCAATAACAGGTATCATATCAACTAATCCACGAAAGATGTGAAGTAGATTAAATTAATAATACATTTAGTTTAAAACGTTAACAACTCAACTAATTCCAAGTTCAATAACAGGTATCATATCAACTAATCCACGAAAGATGTGTAGTAGATTAAATTAATAATACATTTAGTTTAATACTGCAATGATTTACCTTGTACAGGAAACTATTATTTTAAAACATGCCTTCATTAGACTTTAATTAAAACGTGTTTCCTGTTTAGACTTTAATTAACTTCACTTTAGACTTTAACTTCAAGTTTAGACTTTAATTAAAACGTGTTTCCTGTTCCACTTCTTGCATCCATTTCCACACTCTATTCATCACCTTTAAACACGCCAATGCCCCCCTCATCTCACTGATTATATCGTTACCATATTTAAAGTAAGTTTGTGTTACAGCTTACCCTGAAAACTGTGTGAACTAAGAACTTATCTGCGTACTTAAGATTCAAATCAATGTTATACTTTCCAAATTATTTAAATTGATAGACGATGACGTTGAAAGATGGATGGCCTCTGTGGCATACTTGGTAAGACGCCCCCCCAACCCAGAGGTTGCAAATTCCAATCCCGCTGAAACCCAATATTTTTAAAAAGATTTCCAGTCTGCTTTTGACTTAGGGCCCCTTTAACTTTTTTTTGGTTGGATAGAAAAGATTGCCATATGGCAATAAGCTGACTTAGTTGCACTGAAAACAAGGAGAGTGTTATATAAAATAATACAACAGCTAAGCACTTTAGAATAATATCAATCTTCCTATAAATAATATATTAATAAATTACAGGAAAAGAAAATGCGATATATTGGTGAATTAATTAAAGATTGGAGCAAGTTGAGGAATTCTGACATTTATGTATTTTCTAAGATGATGAAAGAATTAAGAGGGATATCGAACGGCGTGTGGTGATTAATTACAAAGTCAATGGGGCACTAAAACATACACGTATATACCCCAACCGGTCAGTAACAAAATATGCTTAGATGATAGGCTAAATTTAGATAATATTTTGTAATATGCTAGGCTAAATTTAGATTAGTCCACAAGATGATAGGCTGAATTTAGATACTATTTTATAATATGCTAGGCTAAATTTAGATTAGTCCACAAGATGATAGGCTGAATTTAGATAATATTTTATAATATTCTAGGCTAAATTTAGATTAGTCCACAAGATAATAGGCTGAATTTAGATAATAGTTTGTAATATGCTAGGCTAAATTAAGATTAGTCCACAAGATGATAGGCTGAATTTAGATAATATTTTGTAATATGCTAGGCTAAATTTAGATTAGTCCACAAGATGATAGGCTGAATTTAGATAATATTTTATAATATGCTAGGCTAAATTTAGATTAGTCCACAAGATGATAGGCTGAATTTAGATAATATTTTATAATATGCTAGGCTAAATTTAGATTAGTCCACAAGATGATAGGCTGAATTTAGATAATATTTTGTGGTACGCAAAACCTTATTGGAATACTTATTATTTATAAAAATAATTTTGAATGAAAACTAAAGTTTTATTATATATTCATGTTTGTTTAAAAAAAATGTAAGTAATTTTTAATAATTTCAAGCATTTAAATTAACGTATTTTGTATGCTATTGTTTTCGTGTTATATAAAATATATTTTTGAGACGTGAATCAAAGAAATAAATATACGTTTTGCAAAACAATTTACCTTATTTTTTTTGCATATTTCTAAAGTAAGAAATGAGAATATTGCGTAAAATGTGTAGAAAACATTGTATGATATAATAAAGATTAAGACGAAGAAGGTGTTATGATGGTGCGGCCAAGTAGAAAGACTGAATGGTGGAATATTACAAAAATAATCGATACGAAAAATTAAGAAGAAATGACAAATTTAATAATAAATATCTTGTAATTCTAATCGAAATAGAGTTTTTCAAAGTTAAACTAAAATCTTCGATAAACGAAGGGGTACAATAAATTTGGAGCTACCAAATTAATTAAATTCTGAAAGAGAAACGTGTGAGAATCCTTTATAATATTACAGTTACAACAGGACCTTGACTCCCTAGTCTCCTGGAGTGAGCAAAATCATCTTCTGTTCAACATTAATAAATGTGTCTGTGTATCTTATAGTCGATCGTTTTCACAAATCTACCATCAGTATACTATACAGGAGAGGCATTAAACAGAGTTTCTGAATTCAAAGATTTGGGCGTAACCTTTGATGTCAGACTCACGTTCGTTAACCATGTCTCACGTTTGATATCGGACTGTTACAAACTACTCGGTTTTGTAATGAGAATATCAAGAGAATTTAACAGTACCGATATCCTCCGAAACTTATATAATTATCTAATTAGAACCAAATTAGAATATGCATCTACGGTTTGGGCTCCTCATTAGCTAAAATATTAAAAAAATATAGAACAAATACAAAAAAAAATCCTCAGATATCTATGGTACAGAACAAAGGACGATTATCCAAAATATGCTCACCATACCGAACTTCTCACGGTATGTAACTATAGAAGCCTCGAAACAAGAAGGCAAGAATCCATTGCGATATTCCTAATAAAGGTTTTCCAAGGTTGCTTTAACTGTCCCGTGATTCTAGAAGCACTAAGTTTATATGTAGCCAATAAATATAGCCGTGCAAGGAATCACCCTCTGTTCTACATACCAACTTACAGGACGAATATCATGGCTAAACACTCAGTCACGCGTGGTATAGAGATATTGAACCAACTGAATGACACTGTTGATATATTCTCGGTACCGTCTAGCAGTATGAGAGGAATCCTGGCTGATATTATTCCTAACGAAAAAGCTAACGCTAGAAACAGACCCTCTTTGTGTAACAGGAGAAAACCGTAGTAGATAAAAAAAATTAAAAAAATATATGAAAATATGCATATCGAGGATTGTGACGTAGTACGAAAGGTGTGTCCTAGGATAAATTGAAGTGGATAGTGTTCTCTCTGCCTACTCCAATAGGAATAAAGCTTTATGGATATATAATGATGGTTTATGGATATATATCTTTCTTCAGAACCTCGAATTGACAAAACTTTGTGTTTTTTTGCGAAAAAAAAAAACTATTTTTATTCCGATAACTTTTTGCGATTTTTTTATAAAAAAAGTTGTAGTTTAAATGAAAACATAATCGAATTACAGAAAAGAGAGATTCCCCGAATAAATAAGTTAAGATGTTGAAAAATTTTAATTCAAGTGGGGACAAATAAGGCGTGAATTTTTCAGATGAAGGCGATAAAACAAAATGTGACCCCAGAGACACATTACACTTTTCTTTTTAAGGATCTGAACTTAATCTTAGCCCTTCCTTGTAATTTTCAGGAATTCAGCGCTCTGTTTCCTCGTTGTTAAAGTTTCCAAAAGGGAAAAGGCTTAAATAGAAAGCTTTATGACAACAAACTTTTTTAAATTAACTTTCATTTGAAAAAAAGTCTTTATTATATTTTGTCAAATAGTAATTTTAAAATAATTTAGTAAATATCCTTTTCTATATTTTGTCAAAAATTAATAATAAGACGAGGTGGAAAACATTGAGAAATTATTTATATTTGTTGGACCCCGGCGCAGGGACAATTAATATGATATTTTTCTTACATTTCGACAGTCTGGGTTTTACGTAAACTCGCCAAAATTTTGGGAGATTAAGTGAAATAACGCCAGTTTTTAATTTTGTTGAGAATCGTCAAATGTCTCAACCGACGGTGACTTGGATTTTTTTTAAGTTTATACGATTATGTGCTATATTATTTATAGTTAAGGTATTAACATTGTGGAAGTTTAAAGACATTGCCATTTGTCTTATCAAACACTATTTATTCCACTTTTTGTAACGGCATAACGCTACCGGTTTCAAGGCTTTCACTGCATCATCAGGAGCACAAACCAGACTTTTGTTTGTGCTCCCCTGATGATGAGGTGAAAGCCTTGAAACTGGTAGAGTAATTCTTCTTATTTTTATTAATATCATATCAGGTCACCCCAACATTGTCTATTAACTGAGAATAGGCATCTTTGTCCCCGGAATCCCAAAAAAGATCCCCAACGCTCCTTATACCAGTCCAATCGCGAATATTGCAGAACCAGGACATTTGTTTCCGGCCAAAACCTCTTCGTGTTTCTATTTTGCCTTGGATGATCAGGTGCAGTAATTTGTACTTTTCTCCTCTAAGTGCATGACCCAAATAGGACACCTTTCGGATTTTAATATTAGTCTGCAACTCTCTATCAACTTTGGTTCTTTGAAGAACCCTTATGTTGCTGACCATATCCGTTCAGGGTATCCGTAGCATTCTCCGGTGCATCCACATTTGGAATGCTTCCTGTCGGTTCATACTACCAACTTTGAGGGTTCATGATTCCATTCCATGTAATAACTCTGACCAAACGTAGCTTTTTACTAACCATTGTCGATGTTTCAAGTTTAGATTATCATGGTAGGGTTATACCGTTACAAAAAGTGGAATAAACAGTGTTTGATAAAACAAATTACAACGAATATGTGCCTTTATGAATTTTGCAAATATAAGTCAACTATCTCACGAAAAGCAATGAACCTAGTAAGATGGCTAATATAAAACAGTTAATCTTTCATAAATTATGTTAACATGAAATAAACTTAATTTAATTTTTATTTATTGCAGTGTCTGATCAAACAAAAAATGTTCTTTAAGGTCTAAAGGTCAATAAAACTACATACTCTAAGGTCTGAAGGTCAATAAAACTACATACTGTAATGTCTGAAGGTCAATAAAACTACATACTCTAAGGTCTGAAGGTCAATAAAATTACATACTTTAAGGTCTGAAGGTCAATAAAATTACATACTTTAAGGTCTGAAGGTCAATAAAACTATATACTTTAAGGTCTGAAGGTCAATAAAACTACATACTTTAAGGTTTGAAGGTCAATAAAACTACATACTTTAAGGTCTGAAGGTCAATACAACTACATACTTTAAGGTCTGAAGGTCAATAAAACTACATACTTTAAGGTCTGAAGGTCAATAAAACTACATACTTTAATCTCATAAACGTTGTTTTGGTTACTGAATATCAACTATTAAAAACGTCTACTTTTGAAGGCTCATTAAAAACACGTTAGTCGACAGCATCCATCTCATTTGACTTGCTTTAAAGGCTTCCTCACAAATTATTACGTTATATAAACAATGTTAATCTGGTAAATAAAATATAGTCCTCGTTCTTGTTTTTCAATAAGTTGACTGATGAATTTTGTACGTAACCATTAATATTGGAATATTTGTACGAGTATTGTATTATTTTTTCACTGTGTACAAAACAACCTGTAAGGTTAATTGACATATAAGAATAGTTTCTAACTTACCAAAAATATATTATACAAGCCTTATCATTTATTATCAAATCCTCTTCACGTGTGATAGTATTGGCAAAACGTGTGATGACGAAGAGCGAATTTCGTTAATTTTTCCACTGCCTCCTAGATTAAACTTAATATGTCTGAATATTCTTTCTTAATGTGTCTGAATTGCCAATTTAAGTATGCTGAAAGGTGAATGAAAAAAGTAATAAACTACCTTTTGTTATATTTTGAATCATATTACCCTTCTGTTATGTACATTGTAACATGGCGGTCATCTCTTGCAGTCAATCAGAAATATGTTCAGCAACCCTTAATTGAAAAATAAGCCAACAACATTTTTTTTTTTTAAATTGGATACTAAAGGGAACAACGAACCCGCAATTGCCTGGACTGCATGAAAAGTTTCTTACTTACCAGGTCACGGAGACTATAAGGTAACTATTTCGTTTAATAATGCTTTCAATTTTCAATTCGTAGAACTCCAATATTTCTTAGGTAATCAAAAACGGTTCGATGCGGGTAGTTAAGTATTCTTTATTTATTTACACATTGGCAATCATACAATGTCCTACGGTGACATTAGTTTTATAGTTAAATAAGGTCATTGTTTGATGAAACAGCTGTCTCTCAGTACATACACACACATGTGTCCATTCATTTAATAAAGCTAAGATATACAGCTTAAACCGAATTACATATCAAACTTACGGAGAATTACTCGTTCATACAAAAAATATTAAATCATTTTCAAGCCGAAACAACTAGCTCCCGTTACTTCAAGTGTTCAAATGATTTTTTTAAAAATATTTTCTTAAAAATGTTGAAAATGTCAATATTAAAAAAAAACAGGGCAGAAAATAAAGGACTAGTACTTGGCAAGTTAGTTTTAAATCGATATTTATGTACCCCAAATAGTTGTTAGGAACCTTAAACCGTATATTTTCCAGTATTATTAGATAAGATATCACTCCCGTCAGGAACTTGAATGTTGTTTTTACTTTAATAAAATAAATATCTTTATAGTAGGGACATAGGAGAATAATAAAGATTTCCTAGTTTGACAGAATGCGCAACAAAGAGATCCTCAGACACATCTTGGCAATATCTTCCAGCCAACCAGAAAAATGTAAAATAGGCCTTAACCTTTCCCTTCCTGTGCTAAAAGAATCCTCACGTTCCGGTGCTGTGTATTCAATACACATGCAAAAATGAGCGATTTAAAATCGCAAAAATTAGAATATTAATAGCCAATCGCTTAAATTATTTAAATTTGAAGTCAAAAGTGATATTAATTGAAATTTAATTGCTGAATGCATGAAAAAAAACATCGGCTGACGTTCACAAAACGGACGAAACGACCACCTCAAACGACAGCCTACAAGTTATTAAAACGAGAGAAGCGAGCGAACTGAGATTTTATTTCTTGCGTTCCCATATACCGAAGTAGAGTGAGACATGAATAGCGTCGCTGCCTCACCCATAGCGGTTTTTTTAGAATGAATATACCTACATTAAACACTGGCATACGTTTTATTGTGTTAATGTTGCCGATAAGTGCTAATTATTTTTAATATATTTTTCTATTCAATGCGTAAATGTATTACGGAGGAATACCTAAAATCTAAACCCAGTATTTATTATATTTATAGAGATATTAAAGTTTTTAGAAGCAATGTGTACTAGTTACACATTACAGGACAGGAAGGGTTAAAAAGAGAAGGAAGCATTTACTAACATAAGGAAAAGATTTGAATATTTTGAGCATTTCATGAGAGGAAACATATGAAATTATCCAAGTCATATCGCAGGAGAAGACACAAAGAAGACGTCGTCTAGGAAGAAGAAGAAACTCTTCGATGAAGAGCCTATGAGAATGGTTCCACTATAGCACAATGACATCGTTCAGAGCAGATACAAAGAAAGGTAAAAAAATAATTATATTTGCCTAAGTAGAGAGGAATGTTAGAAAATCTGATATATGAAGAACTATCGAACCTTGAATCTTCGAAAAGACTACAGTTTCACTTTGTGGTGCCATGTTTTATGTAAAAGGAAAACAAAAAACTTATTTTATATTTTTGTGTTCACCACAAGTTTATGAAGGGTTATGTCGAGATTAAAAAATGTATAAAATTAAGTCTAAATATCATCAACAACCAAACCAATTTTAATAATAGCCCTCTGCTTAATATGTTTCCTATTTAAAATCCACCCCCTTGGATATCCAGACCCTGACCTGCCCGAAAGATTCATTTTCACTTTTTCTCCGCTCCATTTACCATTGAATCCCATCTCTCCCCCTACCTCATTCCTCTTGTATTATTTACACTTGTACAGGAAATGTATCATATGTTTAGCAATGTAGTTTATCTTTCCCTGACGATGAAGATGGTGGTCTTCGAAACCAGTAGTAAACCCCAAAAATAAACCTGTGGTCAACACAAAAATATAAAATAACTTTTTTATTTACTTATTTTTCCTTTTATATAACTACTAAACCGTTTAATTTTGATTTTTCTAACAACGTCTTCGTTTTAATTTAATTTTCAAATTTTGGATTTATAACATGAACGTTTTTGATGTTATTGTTTCTCACTATTATTGATTTGAATATTTCGGATCAAGGATCAGTCCCTTTGCAAACATTTTATGTGATAAAGCTGAATATAACAAAAAATATATGTTAAAGAAAAAACACATACAAAGTACAGCTATATATTTCCATGGTAATCGTGTCCTTTGAATAGAATATTCCTCTCAAAGGATTTTAAATGGAAATCGTCTTCACTAGAAGAACGGATGGATTTACTTGAAATAACAAAAAAAACGATGAAAGAAAAACGAGGAACGTTCAGAGAGTTATTTTATATTTTCAAACGAAAAACTGCAAAGTTAAACGATTTTAAATTTTGTAATGAGATTTTATTATGTTGGAATTTCTTTTTTGGTTGTTTTTTTAATTTGTATTAATTCTTAAGTTTTAAAAATAATGCGACAAATAAAGGATAAAAATAATATGACAAATGGAGGATAAAAATAATATGAAAAATAAAGGATAAAAATAATATGACAAATAGAGGATAAAAATAATATGACAAATAGAGGATAAAAATAATATGACAAATAGAGGATAAAAATAATATGACAAATAGAGGATAAAAATAATATGACAAATAGAGGATAAAAATAATATGATAAATAAAGGATAAAAATAATATGACAAATAAAGGATAAAAATAATATGACAAATAAAGGATAAAAATAATATGACAAATAAAGGATAAAAATAATATGACAAATAGAGGATAAAAATAATATGACAAATAAAGGATAAAAATAATATGACAAATAAAGGATAAAAATAATTAGACAAATAAAGGATAAAAATAATATGACAAATAGAGGATAAAAATAATATGACAAATAAAGGATAAAAATAATATAACAAATGAAGGAAAACTTATAAAGCGCTGTCAAGATAACAAATTTTTCTCTAGGACGCTCTTACTCGGAATTTGAAACTACTATTTTTGCCGAATTAATTTTTTTACAAAATAAATACATCTTAGTTGAGCGTAAGTATAGGATAGTGGTGGCTGCGGTTATTAGATCAGGTACTTACGCATATCTGCATATGTTCAGGAAAACATATTTGGTAAGAAAACCGTTGAAAACTTGTAAAGACGAACTACAAAGAAACCATTTGGAGATACTGATTTAAAGTGTTTGAATAAGATTTGTTTTTTTATCATTTAGCTCCCAGCTTGTAGTTATTGACTGACATCGGTTAAAGTCCTTTGCAGTTTGTTAACTATTAACTTCGCTTTATTTAATTTTCATTGTACCGCGCTGCAGCTGAGGGTAAAAGATCTAAGAGGAAAACTTTCGTCATTTAGACAACTTCATTTCAGAGTTAATGGTGAATATTCAGAGATGAAAACTTTTTCATTTAAACGTTTCAAGAATTTTATGAAAAGCTTACGTTATAATAAGTAAGTCGAAAAGTACTTTCGTATTTCTTGGGAGGATTATATTGTATTGTGTTATAACACTTTCGTTGTATACAGTACTACCTTTGTTGCGATATCTTCCAATCAAAAAAGAGTTTTTAAGAGAAAAAAATATGGGTTCCAACTGGAATTGAACCCACAACCTCCGGACTGGAAGATAGACGTCTTACTAACTAAGCCACTAATGCCGTCAACTTGGGCATAGATATCGTAAGAATAAACTTTTTGACGCTTACTTCATTACAAACGTTCTGAATGTATATTCTTATGAAAGGTAATTGTTAAATGTATTTTTTATCATTTTTAACTAAATTAATTCAATAGATTTTTGACGTTATTTCTAGATGAAACAAAATAAGTTTTTTCATCGGTTCTTGATGCTTTTCAAATACCAAAAAGGAAAAATGTGACAAATAAAAAAAAGGTGCAGTATATGGTGATTATGCTATTAGGTATGATGACGAGGTGTGTGTCAAATGGGATTTAAAAAAATCTGTCGTTGTATAGCCGATTATCATTGATGTTGACTAAACTTGATCAAGAATAACCAGCGTTCTACAATACAAGAGATTGCTGAAATACTGAAAATACAAAAAAACCACCGCTCATGAGCATTTCCGAACAACCCAATAATACTTATAAGTGTTGAAAATGTGTTCATTTTTATACAAATATTACTTGCGTCATCGGCGTAGAACATATTTTTTTAACATTTAGTGTCATTAATATAACCCTCTCATCAGGTTATATGGGAACCCAAAAAAAAAACACGATGTTGAAGAAACCAAAAATAAAAACTCTGGGAGGAAAACAATTTAGGCAGTCGATCGGAGTGTGGTTGTTATTGCGACAGGAGTTTGAGTACTTGGGCTTGCAAGAGGAATGACTTGTAGCAGAGGTTTGTGTGAGCTCTTGAGTGTTGTGTTTTTTGTTGTTTTTTTATGATTGTGTGCGGTATATTGTGGAATGAACGTTTTGGTCTATCTGGAGTGATGAAGTGTGAGGAGTTTGATTTCGCGTGATGTAACATACGCATATGTAATTGAGTGTCACTGTTTGTCAGGCTGATGAGAATGTGCAACGGGGTTTTATATAATAAAAAATCGGAAAGAATTATTGATTTATTTTTTTCATGCTATGTGCCCTCAGTGAGATACAGACCAAAACCTAGTTTACTAGGGAAACGACAAATTTAAGGCAACAAACCCAGACCAATAAAAATTGTGCGTCCAAATTAAATTATCTATTGTTTTTCGCGAATTATGTATATTTTTGTAATTTATTTTTAACAAACACTGTTTATTCCACTTTTTTGTGACGGTATAACCCTACCGGTTTCAAGGCTTTCACCTCATCTTCAGGGGAGCGCAAACAAGATTAAATGCTGTTCGAACTGGTACCGATATAGACGCTTCAACGGAAACTCTTATTTAATGGGAAAGGCAAAAATGGAATACTTAGCAACAGTGGTGTGTATAAACTTTTATGTGCTGACTGTGATAATTTCTATATAGGAAAGACAGGAAGATCTTTTGAAAAGAGATTTCGTGAACACAAATCCGCCTTAACAAATCCTTTAATTTATTCTGAAATGGCTAATCATTGTCACCGTGAGAATCATACTTTTTCCATCGATGATGCCAAATTCTAACATCTTAGTGGTAACGGAAATAAATTGGACAGATTAGAAGCCCTAGAAATTTCTAAGTCAGTATATCGATCGGAACATCTGTTGAACAGTTATTTCCACAAAATCTTTCCGCTCTTGGCCGAAATTATCCCTAGCCTTCCTCACCCCCCAGCCGCCTCCAACCATTGAAGCGTCTATATCGGTACCAGTTCGAACAGCATTTAGTCTTGTTTGCGCTCCCCTGAAAATGAGGTGAAAGCCTTGAAACCGGTAGGGTTATACCGTCACAAAAAAGTGGAATAAACAGTGTTTGTTAAAAATAAATTAAAATGTCTTTAAACCTCCACAGCGTTAATGCCTTAACTATAAACAACATATATTTTTGTCATGTGTAAAATAAAGAAATATAAAAAATGGCCTGAATCAGATGATATCACAGAGTTTAAAAAAGTGACTTTTGATTCTAAATGTTAAAAAATGCACTGTTATTCATATTGGCATAAAAAACCCTTACATCACATATAACAATGTAAAGCCAAATCATAAATATTCAGAAGAATATAGGAATCATTATGTCTAATGACCTGAAACGGGGTCAACATATCACTGGTATTGTAAAAAGGGCCGGTACACTTCTCTACATTATAAAGAAAGCTTTCGGTCAGATGACGCCGCAGATATTTCAATGAGTTTATAAGACATAAAAAAGTTCTTGAAAGTAAAACTTCTTGAAAGAAAACCAAAATCTCAGACGTCTGACTTACTCGTACTTGAATTATGAAAATAGACAGCGGTTATTGAAGTTACTTGCCCTGCAACAGAGACAAAATGGTGGTGATTTAATTGATTGCCATACGATTATAAGCAGTTATTGTTCCGAACTCCATCAACATTTTTTTAAACTCTATCAAACCTTACGGAGGGCATTAATAAAACTTTTCAAAACTGAATTCTACAATTATCCAAGGAAACAATATTTTGCTAACCGAGTTGTGGAATCTTGGAACAAACTGCCTAAGCTCGCAAGTATTTCATTTCGTATTCCCACTAGATCCACAAGACAGCTCAATCCCTTTTATACCGAAAATTTCTATACTAACTATAAAATCAACTCCTCTATATTTCGTATGCAAAGACTTGGAAACGAGTTTTACAACAATTTAGATAGTTTTAATATAAGTATATAGTATTCACCAGAATATCACAACAATATTTAGAAATATCTACTAACTTTGTGCTCTCCTTTATTAATATAAATAACGTAATATAAACCAAACATTAAGGACAATACTTTGCCTCTGGAGTTGAGTAACCCTGTAACAACATGCATGAAGCTTTTAATTCTGCAAAGCAACTTGCATCTCGTTCTACTAATGAGGCCATGTATTTTCTATATCTCAATATCTATCCATAAAATTCCCACAAAATTCTCAAAGATTATTAAATAATTTTAAAACGATGACTGTAATTTATTATTACTACCGCTTTTTTATCTTCATGTTAGTTAAAGATAAAGTTTTGTATTATTTGTCAATAATTTTAAGTACTTTTATAACCTGTCAGATGTTCATTTGTATATAAAGACACTGTTGTGTCGTTAATTAAATAAATAAATAAATAAGTAAATAAATAAAATTAATAAATATAGTGTAGTGAGTGCTGTGAAATCGAACCAGTTTGAAAACTGTCCTATAGTACTCGTATAGTGAGTGCTGTGACAATGAACCAGTTTAAAAAACTCGTATATCCTATTTGAGTTTTTTTTTCATTTTAATCATTAAATTAATTATTGTTCTTTGCATATATTTTGATTTTTATTATGAACTATGACAGTTAAAGTTGGTTGAGATATTTATTTATGTATTTTTATAATTTTAATTTGTTTGCGTACTTTGTTCAACGTGGATATCTGGCGAGTTTATTGATATACTGTAACTTCTTCCGATCAATCAGATCATCTAGGATATATTATATTAAACTACAATTCCTTGACAGATTTTAGAAAAACACCCAAAATATATTTGTTTAAATTTAAGCAAAAAAATTATGGTCAATCTCCATCAATAATAATAGAACTCAAAGAAGGGAGTTCAGTCAAGGATAAGTAAATAATAATGTCATATTTTTTCAATTGTCTCTTTAACGTAATTAAAGATAATGCATATCTGATAGAAAGTCGAAGAGGGGTTGGCAGAAGGCAAATCTCCTGGCTCTGCAATATACGTGATTGAACTGGCATAAGGGGCGTTGGAGATCTTTTTCGGGCTGCCAGGGACAATGATACCTACTCTCAGGTAATATTCAACGTTGGGGGGACCTGACATGACACTGGGAAGAGCTCCACAGACGTGCCGAGTGAATTGAATCGCAAATTAAAATGTGTTAAGTACGGATTGGTGTGTGCAAAGAAGACTCGCAAAGCCTGACCAAGAAGAAAGTCCGTGTTTTAAAAGAAATTGTAATTCTCAAACGTTTTGGAGTCAACCTTATCCAACAATTCCTCGTCAAACCATAAGATACTAGGACAGCAGTATTCGACTCGACATAGACAGAAATTTATGCATCATATTAAGAGAATGTAGAAAAGTAAAGATCTTGCGACTTAAGTTTGAGATATGATTACGTCAAATCTAATTTTCAACGAAAAAACAGCATGCTTCCTGTCTATAACGGTACTAATTTTAAGCAAATTATAAGCTTTTAGGATACGAGTATCATTATTTTAAGCAAATAATAAACTTTTAAGATACGAGTATCATTATTTTAAGCAAATAAGAAGCTTTTAAGATACGAGTATCATTATTTTAGGCAAATAATAAGCTTTTAAGATACGAATATCATTATTTTAAGCAAATACTAAGCTTTTAAGATACGAGTATCATTATTTTAGGCAAATAATAAGCTTTTAAGATACGAATATCATTATTTTAAGCAAATACTAAGCTTTTAAGATACGAGTATCATTATTTTTATCAAATAATAAACTTTTAAGATACGAGTATCATTATTTTTATCAAATAATAAGCTTTTAAGATACGAGTATCATTATTTTAAGCACATAATAAGCTTTTAAGATACGAGTATCATTATTTTAAGCAAATGATAAGCTTTTAAGATGCGAGTATCATTATTTTAAGCAAATAATAACCTTTTAAGATACGAGTATCATTATTTTAAGCAAATGATAAGCTTTTAAGATACGAGTATCATTATTTTGGCAAATTCTCGACCCTTAATCATAAGGAATCAACTAAAAAATGAAGATTATGAAACTACATTGAATATTGAAATCCCGCCTACCCCTAGAGTTATTAGCATTATAATGTATCTCATTTCAATATTTCACGTAATGATGAAATAACTTTTCTTTAGGTAATTTTTATTAAGGTATAAATTTGTAACCAACCAAATAATCTCATTATAAATTATGATATTGGGATCTACGGCGTTTTTTTTTCTCCGCGGTAATTATTTCCTTTTGGTATTTTATTACTTTATATTTTATAATGGCATCGAAGCGAGGGCGGACACTGTCAAGACAAAAAGTATGCTAAGGACAACGGAAATGAGAACTCTGCGCGCTATTGCTGGGAAGACTTTGCGCAATCGTGTAAGGAACATCACAATCCGAGAGATCTGTGAGGTCCAAGATGTGGTCAGATGGGGACGACTGCGTCGACGATACTGGTACCAACATGTACAGAGAATGAATTCCACAAGAATTCCATACATAGCTCTGCATGGGGTGCCGGATGGACGGCGTCCACCTGGGAGACCCCCTTAACGATGGAGAGATAGCTGGAGCTCAGCATCACAGGACAATCCTGCAGTTACAGACTCTTGAGAGTCTACAGGAAGTTTAAGAAGAAGAAGGTATTTTATTAAATCCTTTCGTATCTTGTCTAATGGGATAGCCCTTTGCTACGAGGACTTTATGCTCTTCATGATAGATATGCAAGGATTTTGTATGAATTTTGTGGAGATAATATTTTCGTTTCTTTTTAAAAAATTACGTTTGTAATAAAATCTTGAACCCAACATTATGATACGCCATGGAAATTTGGACGTTACAAAAAAAGCTATAAATATCAGAAAAATGCGATAGAAATGAGAGCGTTGCATAGAATATAGAGACAAATATTATATATTATTAATAGTTAAAAGGCATTAACATTGTTGAGACATTGTCATTTGTTTTATCAAACACGATTTTTTCCACTTTTTGTAACGGTATAACCCTGCAGTTTTCAAGGTGCACACCTCATCATCAGGGAGCACAAACAAGTCTTGTGTGTGCTCCCTGATTATGAGGTGAAAGCTTTGAAATCGGCAGGGTTATACTGTTACAAAAAGTGGAAAAAATTGTGTTTGATGAAATAAATTAGAAATATTATACTATACGATTAAGTGTTCCTCGTGATCCAGTATGATTGTCAACCATCTTGTGAATTAAGGGTGCGTGAGCCTATTTTGATGTAAAGTGTGTAAGTTGTTGCACTTCAGCAAACACAATTTTGACATATCAAACCCAAAGTTTCGATGGCAAAAAGATAAAATTTCAAAGCGATCGGCTGATTTAATTTGGTGCTGTATGTTAAAAGGCATGGATAGCTTTATAGAGCGCTATTTATATTGTTTTTAAAAAATGATATGAGAGTTTATATTTATCTGAGTTTATATTTTTATACACAGTATAAAAATATAAACTCAGATGTACAATGGACTTACAGTAAAAAAATAAGTAATGAAAAGGAACGAAGACATTAGGAATGAACATGGATTGAAAAAATATGCAACACTTAAGATGTAAAGAGAAATGTTGAGATTGTTCAGCCACGTAGAATGAATAAATAATAAACTATTTACAACAAATATCTACACGAATATTAGAGAAGGTTCGATATATTTGAGAAACTCTAGAATATACATGGAACGATCAAATTAATGAAATTCTAATAGAGGAAATAATTTAAATTCTTTATAATAAAAGAGTTGCATGACAACACATATAGACGTGGTGGAAGCCAGAAATATACTCCACAATAGAATGAAGTGGAGATATGTTCTCTTTGTCTATCACAAAAGGGGCATGGCTTGATGATGATGATGAACTGGCATTTTTTCAATTGTCATAAACAAAAATGTAAAAAAAAATACTTCAGAGAATCCAGCTTTAAGGTACGAACATTTCGAAAGCACTAGTTTATATGCATGCAACTGAACACGTGCAGTTTGTTATATGTACTTAGATATAAAATGTTGCTTATTTAGGGGTAGAAGACTAGGGGTGCTAATCCAAAATTATGCAACGTTCTTAAATTAACTATTTATAACGTTTACTTTTAACTGGGAAATATTTTTTTTGATCCAGTTAATATTTTTCACGAAAATTAAGTGATAATGTATTATTGACCACTGTAGCCTAGATAGTAAGACGACTGTATTCCAGCCTGAAGTTTACGGGTGAGATGCCTGTTGAATCCCAATTTACGGGTGAGATGCCTGTTGGATCACAATTTACGGGTGAGATGCCGGTTGGATCCCAATTTAAAAAAAAAATTCTGGTTGGTTCTTCAACATCTTTCTAGTATATTACAAGAAATTGCCATATGGAAATTAACATGTAAGGTTGATTTTGTTACACAAGAATGGGAATAAATCTGTCGAACAGGGTATTATGAGAGAGATTAGCCGTTGTTGATTATGTGGCGTGGAAAAATCTGCCTCTGAGTATTAGTTAAAGACAGGGATGGCGTGTGCAGCTTTAGGAAGCACTTGAAGACATCCCGTTTAAGAAGATCCAAATTTACGAAAATATATTAATACTACACAAATACACTGTACTACAACCAAACCTAAATGTGTTAATATCACATATCGTTTCGTAGTAGTTTGTCTTCCGTTGGTAAGTTTGGTGCGATTTTCTTAAAAGTTATGTTTTCTTTAATATAATTTATGCAGATGTGGAGAAGTTCTTAATATAATAGTGATCATCACCATCTACCTTTTCTTACACTTCACTTATTTACATTTATTTTGTAATATTTTTTATTTGTCAATAATAGTGAGTTTGCAGCGCCCTTGAGAAGAGTCTGTCATCTAAACTGCGTTGTATAAATTGTCATTTTATTATTATTGAGACGTGTTATTTTGAGGGTAGGCACAGAGAGCAGATCTTTATTTCACTCTATAATTTGCTATCCTGACATATACGAGTATGTTTCGTTTCCTGGCATACATATTTCGCTCAGCTTCTTCATATATGTATTTTGACACATATTTTATATATCATTCAGTCACAAGAGTCATTTTGCAATAGTGTTACAGTGGGTTTACAAAAACTTGTCACTTTGTTTTTTTTTTAATGAAATAAAAAAGCTAAAAAATATAAAAATAATATTTTATATTCAAACATTGAAATGAACACACACGTTTTGTAAATTAGAAAAGCTGTCAGCTTAAATTGTAATAATCATAAAAATAAAATGAAAGTAAGTTTAAAATAAAACAGTAAATAAAAAGAATGAAATTTTTCAAGATTAAAAATAAATATAAGTATAAGTATTATAAAGGAAAAATGTTTGTCAGCTTTAATAAGATTGCACATAAAAATAAAATGAGTATAAGATTATTTAACATATTAATATACTATATATTACAATGCCAAATAATAAAGTTTTAAAATAATACTGGATGAAGTGATGCTTAATTTTAGGAAACTTTAAATTATAACAAAGTACATATTAAACTTTCAAAAAAATTTGAATTATACAATACATTAGACAAAAATCGCACTCCTAATTTCGACATGGTAGTGTTTTCATTATCACCGAGCATTTTAACAACAATACAAACGTGCGCTCTGCGCAAACCAATCGTGTGGCATTCTAAAACCAATACCACTTCATAAGTTGTGTAATACAGAGAGTGTTACTCACACTATTGCAAAATGACCCTTCTGGCTGAACGATCTATACATTTGTTGCAGAAAGCAAAACAATTCTTAAATATTATTTAAATTCTCCTATTATAGTATTTTACTCTTCCGTTATTTAAAATTTAATTTGTTTGATAGTGGCTATGTTTGTCTAGATCTTTCCCAACTTCTCGTGTATTTTCCATAAAATGTAGCACATCGCTAAAATACAATATTTTCAAAAACTATGATTTATCTTCCACAGATTCGGAATCACTGCATTCAGTAAATTAGATAAACAAAATGATAAGTCAACCCTTTCAGTCGCATAGCTATTGCATTGATACTCCGTCTGTGACTGCATCTCGCTGCAGCGAGTCGAGTTTTACAACTCTTTTTTCCTCTCCTGATTCAAATGCATGAGTTTCGGTGGGCTTGCTAGTGTCTGGCTGCATTGAGCATTCAAATGGGAAAGGGGTAGATTAGTTCTGGATGTTTTCAAATGGGACAAAAAGATTCATTTACACTATCTTGTATTTATTCAGTATGCCATGTTGTAGCTTTGCATTTGCTTTGATAAAAGCATTCTGTTGTCAATTACGAGATAAAATTGGGGTGTTTTGAGAAATGTAATTTTATTGTTTTGACATTGTTATTTATCTCCTGAAATGACTTAAACTAAAAAAAATATTTCTTGAATCTTCCAAAAGACTTTAGTTTCACTTTGTGGTGCCATGTTTTATGAAGAAAAAAAAATAATGATTAACCCTGAGAGCGCTACGAGAAAAAAATATAATTGTCTATCTAGTGCTGAGATATATTTACGATTCGGACGTTCGTGATAAATATTTATTTTAAACAACAAAAAAACAAAAAACAAATATTTTTACAACATAAATATATTTTAGAATATGTCCCCTTGTATTGCAATGAATGATATTCAATTAAGAATACAAGGGTTGAACGAATTTCTTCCACTGCTATAGCAGTGCGCCGATCTCTCAGGGTTAAAACACTTATTTAGTATTTTTGAGTTCAAAACTAGTTTATTTTTCACCCTTAGACATCCAGACCCTGGTCTACCCGTAAGATTATTTTTTCCCCGGCCCATTAACTATTGAATCACAACTCTCTCCACTTCTCTCCCCCTACCTCATACCTCTTATACTATTTTCACTTGCAGAAGAAATATATTGTGAACAATTAAGTTTATCTTCACCTGACGATAAAGACGGAGGTCTTCGAAACCGGTAGCAAACTCAAAGTAAACCAGTGGTAAACACAAAAATATAAAATAAGTGTTTTAATTATTTATTTTATTTCTTTTTTACATAAATATTTAAGTCAATAAATTTTGTAAAATGATAGTCTTCAATATTATTTTAGTATCAACTTGATGTATAGGAATAAAACGTAGGCGTAGAATATTACTGAAAAGAGCCAAATAAATGCTACAAAAATGTGTGCACTGAAAAAAATATACGTGATAATAATGTATGACAGAATATTGAACTAACATATGTTATAAAAGGGGTGAATGTGAACTTTAAGCTAAAATGTAAGTAAAATAAAGAAGAGCATTTTCAGATGGGATAGACATATAGAACGAATGAAAGAAAAAAAGAAGTATATAATACAAACATGAGTGGAAGTCATGAAAAAGAATGACCAAGGAATGTGTGTATAATTAAATCAAGAGAAAGTAATTTTGAAAGGAGGCATCTTAGAAAGTCAAGATAAATCGTAATTGTAAAGGGTCTTTCAAATTGAGCGGTTTTTTTAATTAAATTTTTTTAAATTCTTGAATAAAACACAAAATTTGCTTTAATTTCAAAAAAACTTTTTATTGGTCATTAAAGTATAATGTATGACATTTAAACACAAAAAAAAATATTTACCAAATGTCCACTTCTTGCAGCTCGACAGATGTCCACTCTTTTGTCAAAAATTTCGATGACATTTTGGCATAATTGCGGTTCTAGCTCACCAATAACGAAAATAATTTCGTCTTTCAGCTCAGAAATTGATCGGGGGTCATTCTAATAGACCTGGCTTTTCACGTAGTCCAACGGTGAGAGAAAATAGTCCAACGGTGTCAGATCACATGATCTTGCAGGCCATTTAACATCACCGTTTCCGGAGAATCAATATATAAAATAATTCAACAATTTGAACGCGTTGTTGTATTGTATACGACTCCATTTTTATAAATGTCATACATTACACTTCTCAAATGTCACAAGACCCAGGCAAGTTCAAGACACCATCTTTGTTTTATCCAAGAATTAAAAAAACCGGTCAATTTGAAAGATCCTTCATGATAAAGTGTATGAATGTAGAAGAGGCGAAATATGTGTGTCAAGATATGAAAGTCGGGTGTTCTGTCCTCTCTGCCTACCCCGAGAGCGAATTACATGAAGGCGTCTTTGTATATATTTCATCTTAAAATCTTTATACTCTCAGTTTTATCATTATCTGGAGTATATTTAACATAAATGTCAATCGAGAGTCATTCTTAATATTCGGAATCCAGATAATGGCCTTAACACAGTCTCCCGAGACTGACGAATCTGAATTCGGTCTTAAGGTTATCATTGGAGTATTTTTAAAGTTAATTCAAAAATTGTAGTTCGAGGACATTTGTCTGTAGAAAAGGGGAGACCGGAGCCATTAGTAAGTAATAGACCCACCCCTTTAATTTTTTTAAACTGTACCAAAGTGCACTAACATCATATTTCTTAACCAAAAGTTAACAAAATACTACAATATAATGCTGGATGATGATTATAAACAACAATGTCTTTCTTGACGTAATTTAAAAAATTTGAACTTCAGCTGCAGACAAAGTTAAGGTAAAAAATAATTTCTCCTCAACGTTAATGCCTTAACTATAAACAACACAAAGATAATTTATTGTGAAAAAGTTTAACGATGTTTTATTGATGTAAGCCTATTAAAACTTAGTTTAATATTTTTCTCATAGTTTTATCATACTTTGTGGTTGAGCTTTTTGTTTTGCTTTTGTAAGTATTATTATTAACACAAAGATATATTAACAAATGTTAATACATGCATTAAAACGGAAAAATTGTAGTGTCAATGTATGAAACATCATAAATAAAATTCATGGATGTTTTAAGTAGGATGAAGAAAGGAGCTTTAAAATGGTTTGGTCATATGGAAAGAATGATTGACAAAAGAATGACTAAGTTTGTGTACAATTCAGAAGATGTGGAGCAAGGCCGCGCTGTAACGCACTCGACTTCCTTGCGGAAAATCTCCAGTTCAACGCCGCGCTGTGCTTCTCCCTTCAAATGAAACAGACATTTTGTACCGTTTAGTATTCGGGGGTATAAGGATACCTATGACTTTGGTCGTATCTATTCTTTTGAAAATATAAAAAAGAAGATCTAGGTGAGCGGAAGAGGTGGGAACATATAACTGGATAAAATGGTCCAGACTTAGTCGCCGATTTATAATAAATTGTATCTCACTTTGACCTTTCCCTTCCTGTGCTAAAAAATCCAAGCGTTCCGGTGTTGTGTATTCAATACACATGTACAAATTTGCGATTTAAAATCGGAAAAATAAGAATATTTATAGCAAATCGCTTAAATTAATTAAATTTGAAGTCAAAACTGATGATTTTACAGACATCAACAGTAAGATGGAGTAGAGGCGATTGAGATGGTATGGGCACGTTGGACGCAGAGCACCCGATCACATTGTGAATCAGGAAATCTCCATGGATCTTCCTCGAATAACAACCAGAGGAAGACCAAAAGATTCACGGGTGGTGCAAAAAGATAACCTGATGCAGTGGCACGGCCTGAAGGACGTAGTCCGGGACAGAAGAGCATACAACCTGAGGACGAGGAGAGCTGACCCCAACAGTCTTCGCAGACAGTGAGTTGGGATGGAGCCAGGGAGAAGAAGAGCAACTATCAGATAATAAATGACAAGTGTTGTAGGTTCAGTATACTATTTAAAGGGTTTCTTATTAAGATGACGCACATTCGGTGGTACGTGACAGAATGCATGTACAGGTTGAGTGGACTGGATGAATAAACAGGATGTGTGGGATAGATATTTTAAAGTATTGTTAAAATTGATAATTATGGATTTCAAACCAAGATGTGACTAAATGAAATCAGACTTCCTTTCATACCCACGCAGTGTGATTTAGAAATATTAGGAATCGATAAGACAAATTATAAAGTACTCATGGGTTATAACAGGGCAATGCGACCAACTCAAATGGGTGCCCGAAAGCTACTGAAGCGAGAAAAGCGTGCGAACTGAGATTATATTTCTTGCGTTCCCATATACCGAAGTAGAATGAGAGTGAAAAGTGAAAAGCGTCACTTCCTCACCAATAGCGGTTTTTAAGAATGAATACACCTACGTCACACACTGGCACACGTTTAAATTGTATTGGTGAATTTATTCCCAATTTTCACATAATATCTCTGATGTGGCCGATAAGTACTAATTATTATTAATATTATTTTTTCATTCAATGCGTAAATGTATTACGGAGGAATACCTAAAATCTGAATACAGTATTTATTATATTTATAGAGATATTAAAGTTTTTAGAAGCAATGTGTACTAGTTACACATCACAGGGAAGGAAGGGTTAGTAACTTAATGTGTTTGTCACATTTTCTGGTTATTTACATAGCTCTTGTTAATAGCTCAAATATTTTTAACATTTCAAGAAGACGACATCCGAGAAATATGGTTAAGATTCTTGACTTTTACCCGGGAGTTTCGGATTTGATTCCTTACAGTATCCAAAGGGTGCCTGCCTGGTAAAAAAATCGTTTGATAAAAAGTTTGCCGCGTAACAACACTCACGAGTACTCAGCAGTAGTGTTTCCCACACATTCAGTGCCTATTCCAGAGATTTTAAACCCAAAGGCTTAATCCCTGGAGTCGAAGACAATATTGTCTCTAGGCCACGTTTTTTAGTATGTCCGAAACTCTAATTCGGATATATTGATGGGTTACATATGGAAAAAAAAACGCTTCAAGAATTATTCAGTTAATTTTTTTTATTTGATAATTAACACATAACTGGCACATGTGTACGTAACTCTTTTATTTTACACTTTTATTACAAATACAATCTGGCAGGCTTATTGTTAGGTGACCATCTCTTCCAACCAACCAGATAAAAGTAAATGAAGCAAGTTACGTGGTCACATAAATCATTCAAATGACTATCCATCCCCACGAAATCCATAAACATATACGTGAGCACATGCCCACGAACCCCACAAAGACGGACAGTTACCCGAACATTCTTTTTCATATAAAGTGAGATATCATCAATCAAAAGGAAAGGAAGGGATGGTGGAGAGGAAAGGAAAAGAAAAATCAGGAATGAAACACGTTATTTTACTGACTAGAAATTAAGAGGTTTTTCAGTCGCTTCTTAAAGCATGCCAAGGACGGAGTGAGTCTTATATTGGTTTATAACCAATTCCAGAGTCTTACTGCATGGACAGTAAAGGACTACGTAAAGAAAGAAGAGCGGTGAACTGGAAAGGCCAATAAACAAGCTCTGTTTGAGCGTAGCGCTAATCCATGATTGGAAAGACGCTGAAAATTTTCGGCGAGATAAGAGGACGCGGCGGGACAGTTAGGGATATTATACAATAGAGACAGTATGTAAATTTGGCGTCTATTTCTAACGTTCAACCAGTTCAATGCCTTCTGGTATGAAGTTATATGATCGTACTTACGTAGGTTGAAAATGAATTTCTGGTTTGTTGAAAAATATTTCTTTATAAAAAAACTATCTGTTAGTTAACTTTAAAATAAACGATCTAAATAAACAAGACTAATACAAAATAACACCATAGTAAACAAAATAGATAAGCAAAAAACTTATAAAGCATCATGCTGAGAGGCATTATACTGAGAAATACGTATCGGTTCTGTAATAAATTGTGTGGTATTGAAAAACGAATATAAAACACATGATTTATGGCAGTGGAGGCTCGAAATGGAGATGCCATCTCTTCTATAATATAATATAAATCTCGATGTAGAGATATCGTTGTAGATATATATAATATGTTCCGTACGGCCGGGAAAGGGAGAACATGGCCCAGCCTGTTAATTGAAGATTGTATCGAATGGATTTTGATTCCGAGTATAAATGCTCGAAAATTCAGTCAGCAAGATTTGATATTTTTAGTCTAAATCTCCAGTGCCGTGGAAAAATATTATAATACATACATTTAATTTATACATTTATTTTATACTTCATTCATAAATATGTTACAACTGTATTTCTTTATTTCGTAATTGTTTTTAAGCTTTTATTTCGTAGTTGTTTTTATTAATAATAATAATTAAAGGGCCATTTATTAAGCGCCGTTTAGAGAGCAAACTTTCCTCGAGAGCGTTTCAATTCAAGACTTGAACCCACTATTATTGACATATTAGAAAAACGCTCAATTTTCAAAAGACCCTTTACATACATACTCGTATATGTAACGTTGAATGTAAGGATAGGAAGGTATTGTCGATATTCATGACCGTGTCATTACACGAATGTACTAAAATGGCTGTGATTTAACTGTTAATATTCACGCTAAGCAAGCGGGCATTTCAAGTTCGATTCCTAACGGATACACTTTTAGACTTATTTTACACTTAGATCATTTTAAAATTGAATTTATATTATCTTATTACTTTAAAGTAATGCAAAATATCGCTACATAAAACTTCTGAACAAAAGACTGCAGCGGATTAATAATATCGATCGTCATGTTAGTTAAACATCCTTCGGTTTGATCTATGAAGATGTGTACAGTATCCGGCGGTAAGTAATATACATCGGACTTAAGAAAGAGACTGTCGGCCATAATCGGCTAACTTCGGCATTATAGAGCGTCGTCTCTGTCATTTATACACGTGTTCCGTCGCGATTTGTCAGTCATTGTCAAGCGTTATTAACGCATCGTGCTACAGAGACGACGCTCTACAAAGCTGAAGTTAGCCGATTATGGCCAACAGTCTCTTTCTTAAGCCCGATGTGTATTATTTACCGCCGGGTACTAAACAAATCCATCGAAAAAATGACTGACAATCATACTCTATCGCAAATAATAACTTATCGACAAAAGCAATATTTGTAAAAACTAACAAAATTTTTAATAAATACAAAATCTCTAGGAAAAATGGTTATAGTTGAAAATTGTACAGGAGGCAAACTCTGTTAAACATTGTATAAACTAGATATTCTACAAAAAGGGCACATTTTTACCGCATTAATCTACTCTTTTTAATCCCTTTCAATGCCCACTATAGAAATATGCTGGTGAAAATAATAATTATTGAATCAACATATTTTTTCAATCTTCGTTAAGTTGACTTAACATTTACCCGTCTTAGTAGAATGTTTAATTAATAACTTGAATACTCTCACCCCCTGCCACTGTCGTAAGTAAATCTAACAATGTGAACTTAACTTAAGCGGATAACAAGGGTACATTGACAACAGAAATAATTGCTCCGCGCTTTACTTATCTGAGTACTTGGGGACCCAGTGCTCCTTGCTCCATACTCCATACATACCCATTCTTGGCAAACCCTTACTCCATACAAACCCGTAGTCACTCCATACATACACGTTATATACTTTAGAGCAGGGGTCAGCAAACGTTTAAGTCCTAGAAGTAAGATTGAAAACTATTAAATATTGAAGACATACACTTCGGAGTTTTAAACAATCCAAGCTTGCTCATATCTGTGAGAAAAATTGAATTTTCTTTGGGTGGTCCTTTCGATCTTGTGATGACAAGATCTTTTCTAATCAAAGGCATCACACGTTATGTGCTCAGTCAGATGCACTTCATCCTTATGGATATTTAAATATAAAACATCACACGTTATGCGCTCAGTCAGATGCACTTCATCCTTATGGATATTTAAATATAAAACATCACACGTTATGCGCTCAGTCAGATGCACTTCATCCTTATGGATATTTAAATATAAAACATCACACGTTATGTTCTCAATCAGATGCACTTCATCCTTATGGATATTTAAATATAAAACACCACACGTTACGTGCTCAGTCAGATGCACTTCATCCTTATATATATTTAAATATAAAACATCACACGTTATGCGCTCAGTCAGATGCACTTTATCCTTATGGATATTTAAATATAAAACATCACACGTTATGCGCTCAGTCAGATGCACTTCATCCTTATGGATATTTAAATATAAAACATTACACGTTATGTTCTCAATCAGATGCACTTCATCCTTATGGATATTTAAATATAAAACACCACACGTTACGTGCTCAGTCAGATGCACTTCATCCTTATGGATATTTAAATATAAAACATCACACGTTATGCGCTCAGTCAGATGCACTTTATCCTTATGGATATTTAAATATAAAACATCACACGTTATGCGCTCAGTCAGATGCACTTCATCCTTATGGATATTTAAATATAAAACATCACACGTTATGTTCACAATCAGATGCACTTCATCCTTATGGATATTTAAATATAAAACACCACACGTTATGTGCTCAGTCAGATGCACTTCATCCTTATGGATATTTAAATATAAAACATCACACGTTATGCGCTCAGTCAGATGCACTTCATCCTTATGGATATTTAAATATAAAACAAAGATGCGTTATTCAATCCTTAACTCCTGTAAAGTTCCTATTCTACTCCTTATTTTCCTTGGTATTTATTTTTGTTATTTTTTCTCAAATATTATTTTCATACACTATGTGGGATTAGAACAAGTGGATGAGTTTTACTTTTTCGGTAGTATTTTGTCAAATGATGAAAGAATTACGAGGGATATCGAACGGAACTTAGCGATTAGAATCAAAATCAATTGGTCACTAAAGCATATTGTTGGCCTAACTATAAAAACACGTAACTCCATATGAGTAACTTTACATGAGAGTTAACTTTACAAATATAGGGAACCATGACGTCCTGTCCTCTCTGCCTACCCTGATAGGGAAATGGTAAATTATAAATATTTCATGATTATTGGGGTTCGTTATAGTTGTAAATTTGTAATTTATTTTTATCAAACACTGTTTATTCCACTTTTTTATGACGGTATAACCCTACCGGTTTCAAGGCTTTCATCTCATCTTCAGGGGAGCGCAAACAAGACTAAATGCTGTTCGAACTGGCACCGATATACACGCTTTAACGGTTGGGGGCTGGGGGGGAGGAAGGGAGAGAGGCATGGGATAATTTCGACCAAGAGCGGAGAAATTTTGGGTAAATAACTGTTCAACAGATGTTCCGATTGGTGTACTGATTTAGAAATTTCTAGGGCCTCTAATCTGTCCAATTTATTTCCGTTACCACTGATATATAAGAATTTGGCATCATCGATAGAAAAAATATGATTCTCGCGATGTAAATTTATCGAGATCCAATATTTGCTGACTCCTGTTTCGAATACACTTTGGACATCGTCAAGGCCGCAATGATCCCTATCGACTAAGTTCTAGGGATTAAAGTTAGGGGAATCTAATATTAGATTTACAACTTCTCTAATATCACGAATCTATCATAACACAATATCACGCCATTTCCCTGTTGGGGAAGACATAAAGAACTAAGCACCTTTTTTAATATTTTTTTTTCTGGGTTACAATCCTAGGATTGGTCTGCACCAAGCACTCGATCCCTCCACTCATCTCTGTCATCCGCCAGTCTCTTCATCTCCTGGTAGCTGCCACAGCGCACATCCCGGATCACCCGGTCCATGTAGTTATATCTAGGGCGGCCTCTATGATTATTGCCCTCAATCATTCCCTCGACGATGGTAAGGAGCAGGCCTGGGTGTCTGATGTTATGGCCTATCAAACTGGATCGTTGTTGGGCAACTCTATTTAGAAGATGCCTTGTTTCTCCAACCCCGCTCAATACCTCATTTCGGATGTGATCTGACCAATGGACCCTAGCCATGCGCCTGTAGCACCACATCTCAAAGGCAGCCAGAAGCCCGGACTCGCTCTGGCTGATGGTCCACGTTTCGCAGCTATACAGCAGCACACTCCAGATAAGAGTCTCCACTAAATAATTTTCACTAAGCGTCTTACTGCCATATTAACATTTTTAGAATCAGTTAAAGTTTTGTTTACAAAAGACATTGTTAAAAAAATTATAGGTGCGCTGAACAAGTGATACTCAAATGGGATTCTGTGCACCGGTGCTGACCGCGTAGCTTGCGGCCATCTTCGAGGCTGCATGAGGTATATTGTGTTTCTAAGATTCATTTTCAACCCACGAAAGTACGACCATATAACTTCATACTAGAAGGCATTGAAATGGTTAAATGTTAGAAATAGCTAAATTCACATACTGTCTCTATTGTTTAATATTCTTAACTGTCCCGCCGCCCCCTCTTATCTCGTTGAAAATTTTCAGCGTCTTTCCAATCATGGATAAGCGCTACGCTCAAACAGAGATTGTTTATTGGACTTTCAAGTTCACCGCTCCTCTTTTTTTACGTCGTCCTTTAATGCCCATGTAGTTAGACTCTGGAATCAGTTACAAACCAATATAAGACTCGCTCCATCCTTGCCTTGCTATAAGAAGCGAATAAAAAAATTCTAAATTTCTAGTCAGTAAAACAACGTGTTTCATTCCTGATTTTTCTTTTCCTTTTCTCTCCACCATTCCTTCCTTTCCTTTTGATTGATGATATCTCACTTTATATGAAAACGAATGTTCGGGTGATTGTCCGTCTTTGTGGTGTTCGTGGGCATGTGCTCACGTATATGTTTATGGATTTCATGGGGATGGATAGTCATTTGAATGATTTATGCAACCACTTAACTTGCTTCATTTACTTTTGTCTGGTTGGTAGGAAAAGATTGCCGTCTGGGAATAAGCCCGCTAGATTGTATTTGCAATAAAAGTGTTAAATATGCACTGAACTTTTGTAAGAAAGCTCGTCGTTGAGCTACTCCTCTCAAATGAAGCAGGCATTGTTTCCGCCTAGTATAAAGATACGTATGACTTCGGTCATGTCTATTCTTTCCAAAAGAGGAAAAAAATCTTACTGATGTGCTTCAATTGCCTCACTTTCGGTTGTTTCCGGATCCACTGCAACGGTGTGGCCAGTGAGTTTGCTGGTATGCGTCGGCTTACTAACTTAAAAATAAAACAACTTTAGGGTACAGCTTTGCTTTCTAAATAAATTGACGTTTGAATGGCGAGGGAAGCTATGACCACGAGGTTCAGCAACGATCGATCGGTAGTCTTAGAAGCCATTGACTGTTACCTTATAAAAGGTCTTAGATCGTGACCTACCAAAAAGTATTTACATATTGTATTTTTTTTATTCCTCTTCTTATTCTTCCTCTTCTTTTAGGAATGTTGGCCTGTTATGGTCCTGCATCATCGTTTCCCTCTTGTGACGTTGACTGCCAGCTGTCTTTCCATATTTTGGGAGGTCGTCCTGGAGGTGTGCTTGCTTGGGGGATACTGTCCCTGGCCATTCTTACGGCTCTTGGTTCCGCCATTCTGGATATATGTTCGTTTCAGAACATTCTTTTCTGTCGTCACCATCTGACAATATCTTCAACTTCGCACATCCTTCGGATTTCTGTGTTTCGTACTCTATCACGAAGGGTTTTGCCAGCGATACTCCTGAGTACCTTCATTTTGCTGGTTCGAAGGAGATTTTTGGTTCTGACAGTGTCGGCTCTGGACTCTGTGCTGTATGTCATTATGGGGCGGACATAGATCTTGTATATTCTCACCTTGCTTTGGATGTTCATATACTTGTTTTTCCAGATAGTGTTCTTTAAACATTCGGAAATAGCTGCGGCCTTTTGTGATTGTTCAAGTTCTTCGCCATAGAGGTCATTATTGCACATTATGCTAGCACCCAAGTATTTAAATTTTGTATCTTGTTCAATTGATGTGTCGTTGATCGCCACACTTCATCCAACTTGCTCTCTAGCTAGAGTCATGCATTTAATCTTACTGATGGAGAAAGACATGTTGTATTTTTTGGAAGCAGTGTGGAATCGATGTAGCATTTGTTGCAGGTCTTTCTCTGATTCGGTTATGATGGTGGCGTCATCAGCATAGCATATGATGTTTAGAATATTGTCACCCATCGTATATCCCAGGTTAAGGTTGGCAACTTCTTTATTTTTTTTAATTCAATAAATGTAAGTTAACAGGACCTCTTATATTTTTCACCCTGACAAAAAAAAAGGAAACTGATACCTAGGTAATACTGAAAAATTTATACTGGGCCAGCCTACAAAAAAAATTGAGTAGCGACTACTAAACACCACAAGAAATGGCTCGAAAATTTTTAACTCCTTACATTTCATTTAAATACGACCGAACTCCCCATCGGGACTAAATTTAATTCCCTTTGTGTCTGAAATCTGTCAGGACATTACGTCCCTCAGGGTGAAAGGAATTCCAGAAGGAGAAGCAGAGAGAAGAGCGTGGACTGTGAGGTCAGGGATCACGGGACCGGCCGGTTGAGGCCGACTTTGTCATTTACATTGTTTGGTTAACATTTCTCATGCAAATACTTAGCCACAATGTATTTGTGCGCTTAATTAAATGCCTCGGGAGGGGAACATGTAAAGGGACTGGGGTCGGGCTCAAGATGATGGATGGGAGATGAGAGACGAGAGAGGAAAGACGAGATTGTTACAATAAGGGATGTTATGATAAATAATTATTAAGGAATGATAATATAAGGGAAAACGATGAACGATGAATTGGGTGTCTCTCATAAGGTGAGTGGAAAATTAAGAAAGAGTTGGGGTAGTCTATTTACATTTAAAACAACAATAAAGGGAAAAATATTATTTTTACAAATCAAAATTTAATTTTTCAAAACTTATGATGTAATATAAAAGGTGCAATCTTTTACATTTATTTTCTGTGTTGATTGATACAAAATAAAAGTCTTAAGATAACAAAATATATATTGTGAGAAGGAAATTAAAGATATATTCAAACAAAATAAAATATTTTAACATGTGCAAAGTTTCAACGTTATAAAAATTAAATGTAGTCCTCCCGATAAATAATATCTAATGATAGTAAAAAAACAAGAGAGAAAAAATAACACGAAAAAAAACTTTGATATACTTTCAATAAACAAATAACTAGAACAGTATGTTTGACAATTATCTAGAATAAAATCCATTTTTTTTACCACAAAAGAGATCAATCATACTCGTATGTAAACGTAAGAAATATTAAATATACGATCATTAATTGACGTATATATGATACTCGTGAAAATGTTCACAATGGATTTGGCATCAATTTAAACACTCACCATTTTGTATTGACGAGCACGCAATAGACTTGAAAAAATATTTTTTATATAATAAATAAAAATGAGATTGAAAAAACAAATTCACGAGAAACTTAAAATTTATTTAATCTTCAATCAGTCTTTTTATAAATTAACAAAGTATGGAGAAAAAAGTTGGTAATTTTACCAAATGTATTCCCCAAAAGCCGTATTTTGTTTGAATCATAATTCTGTTCGTAATAAGTATAACAAAGTTGACTACAAGACATTTCCTAACAGTGGGTGTGCATTAAAGGTTTACGAAAACTCATCATCCCACCGTGTAGCTCATGACTAAGCATTATAACTTCCATCATAGCCATTGACAACTTCTCTGCAACGCGATTCATAGTACTGTTGCGTCTCTCTGTTGTTCAGTTTAACGCATTCCGCGCCCCTGATTCGTCCTATCTTGACCTATGCTGCACCCGTTTGGGGTAGTGGGAGCAACACGAACCACTTGAACCTCCAGCGAGTGCAGAACAAGGCATTCA
>OX463859.1:32864137-33037277 GCA_949825065.1 Odontocerum albicorne | reverse complement strand
AAACCTGCGCCAGGTCAAGGCTCAGGCCCTTACAAACAAAAAGAATGAAAAAAATTATGGAAAATACCAAAAATATCCATATGCATAATGGCGTGTTCTCACGGTTCAAGTTTAGTTGACCGATAAAAGTTGATCAACTAAAGTTGAATGAAATTTGACGTGAGAACCTTTGTTTTAATAAAGTTGATCAACTTTTTAGTTGATCAACTAAAAGTTGACCCAGTCAAACTTTATCGTTCAAGTGTCGCCATTTGCTTTCAAGTTGAAACTATTCAGTTAATTAAAAATGGCGTCGAAAGCAGTTGTGTGTGAAGTTGTGCAGACAATAACTATTTTGTTAAAAGAAGAACTAAAAACAATTTTATTTAACATGAGCAAAAATCGTAAGAAACGTCGTTTTGAAAATAACATTTATAATTCCAACATTGAGTATTTTAAAGCACTTTATAGAGATGATAATATTTAAAGGTTATGTTTTTGACCGTATTATGTTTATCCCACCTTTAAAAAGCTAACATATTTTAATTATTTATCTAAATATCACATATTTAAAACGTTAAGTTAGGGGGCATGAAATTTGTTATTATACTATTTTTTAGATGTATCTGAGGGCGAGCAGATGTCAGGAATAAACCAACAAGCTGATGATAATCAGGAAAATGAAGGTCAAGAAAACTAAGAAAATGTTAAGACGTCCAGCTACGTGGAAAATTAATCAACGTAAAAGATTACGAAACCAAGAAAGCAAATGTGATAAAAAAAATATTTGAAAACAAAGATTGCAAATGCATAAAAAATGCATTGAAAAAATAAAAGAAGACGAGAGGAAACAAAATTTTAATTCATTTTGGAAATTAGGTGATTATGGTATTCAAAATTCATTTATTTTCGGCCTGGTCCAATCTAAACTTGTACACCGCACCGCAAACGTCCCGCGGATAACTCACGTTAAGGGAAAACAATTTCATTTTCTTACTTTTTGAAATTGGAAGATAAAGGGTCGAAGTATGCAAAACGTTTTTCTTAAATACGTTTCAAATAAGCGATGGCAGGCTATATAGTAAATATGTATTTCCAAGAAAAAATGTTCAGGAAACTGTTGACGAACGCTGAAAAACTTCCACCAGAAAACTAGATGATTCAGATATAGTTGCACATATTAATTCCTTTCTAGCCTACCTAAGCCATTACTACAGAGTACAGAATTCGAACAGAAACCATTTGAATCCGGCATTGACTCTCCGCAAAATGCACGATTTGTATAAGGGACAATACGAAGAAAATGGAATCGAACCGAAAAATTCAAATATTATTATCATATTTTTAACATAAAGTTTAACCCAAGTTTTAAATTACCTAACCGAGATACTCATCGTTTGTGTGATGAATTAGAAATGAAAATGAAAGTAGAGGTTAATCCGGAGTTGAAGAATGTTACGAGTATCATAAATGAAAAACATCTACATTTGCGGAAAGCAGGACAAGCTAACATAGAGAATGTTTGAAAATGGATTATAAAAATGAAATAACTCAAAGTTACGTTATTACTTTCGATCTCCAAAAAGCTCTTCCATTCACAAAGCTCACAACATCTATTACATATTACAAACGAAATCTTTATATTTACAACTTTGGCATTCATTGTTTTAATAATGGAGTGGGGCATATGTATACTTGGGGTGAAACAAAAGGTGGGCGTGGATCTCAAGATATTGCGTCAGTGTTAATAAAACACATAAAGAAAATGGTTCGTCTAACAAACACATTATTATGTATTCAGATTCATGCACTGGACAAAATAGAAATATAAAACTTACTTTATCATTAATGAAGTTACTTCGGGATACTAACATTGCCATAGAAACTATTGATCACAATTTTTTACTTCCTGGGCACTATTCCTTGCCCAATGATGCGGAGTTCGGGATTATCGAAAAATCAAGATGCAGTCATAATTATATTTTTGGGCCCAAATACTGGATATAAATGATAAAAAATGCAAAACGAAAACTGCCCAAGTTTAAAGTGGTAGAAGTACACAGAACTGAATTTCTACCTACAAAAAATCTGGAGGATTCTGTTACAAATAGAAAAAAAAACAGTTTGTGGTTATGATTTTAATTGGCTAAAAATACGACGGCTTCGATATGAGACGTCGTCTCTCATGATTTTTAAATTTAAGGAAACTTTCAATACAGAGGTAGATTTTTATTCAGTGAATTTAGACATAAGAGGTCCCGGAAGACGATTCGATGTTCTATCAAATGTTCACCAAAATTTATTATACAATTCCAGAAGATCCATTTCTTCTTCCAAAAAAAGGTACATGATGAATTTACTATCGTTCATCCCACCTAATTTTGCTAATTTTTATAAAAATCTACCTACTGAACTAGCAACACGCTCATTTATGTCAGAAATCAAGGATAGAGATTCTGATGATGAGATAATATACGATTAATAATGCTCCAATAAAATTTTTATATTAGTTTCAGATAAAATCATGCCACAATGCTTTGTCATGTTTTTGTTAACATATATACTATATTTTCACTTTTTTTCAGAATAATAGTGAAGTATCTCCATTTATTCACACGATTTAAAATGTTTTTGTACTTAATAAAAACTTTTATTTTCTCTTAATTATTACGTTCCAATATTGTGAAATAATTATATTTTAAAAATAAAACTGCTTCTAAAATGATAGCAATGGTATTTATTTAATCTAAGCAAATTTTACAAAATCTTTCCTTTACGTGGATATACACCACTATTATTCTGACCCACACATATGTTAGAGACACAAAAAAGTGTGAAACTGCGTAATTTTTTAGCAAAACAAAACACTCACGAAGGGAACACGTGCACATATAAAAAAGTGCGGAAAGGAAGTTTGAGGTGGGCGGGATATCCCGGCCGTTACCTTTTAAAAAGACATCTGCAGGTATGAAAAAAAGTGCGGTGAGGAACTTTGAGGTGTGAAGCGGGCGAGTTGTTGGTATCATCTGGCGAGTTTTTTTGTATCATTGTTGACTTTTTTTTTTCAGCTTCTATAATTGATTGTTGACTTCTTTTTTTCAGATTCTATAATTATGAAAATGGAATCTTCCACGCAAACAGTGGTGCCATAATACTGCACTGACGAAAATTAAATGCAAATGCAATTCTAGCAAATGACGAATGACTCATAACTTGAACGATAAAGTTTGACTGGGTCAATCTTTTTAAAAAGTTGATCAAGTCTATCGAAACAAAAGTTCTCACTAGAGATTGCATTCAACTTTTGTCGGTCAACTTTTATCGGTCAACTAAACTTGAACCGTGAGAACGGGCCCGAAACGTGTGAACATGTGAATTCAAGTTGAACGGACCGATTAAAGTTGATCAACAAAAGTTGAATGAAATTTGTAGTGAGAACCTTTGTTTTAATAGAGTCGATCAACTTTTTATATCGTTCAAGTTATGAGTCATCAACAAATCGCCGGATGCCCGCTGAGTTTATCGATTTGTCGTATTCAACTTTTGTCGATCAACTTTAATCGGTCAACTAAACTTGAACCGTGTGAACAAAAACTGATTCAAGTCGTCTCGATCAACTTTAATCGGTCAACTAAACTTGAACCGTGAGAACGGGCCTTAATGAATCCACTCCAATACAAAATTAATCACATCGAAAAGTTTGAGAAAAACAAAGTTAACGAAAAGAAAGAGAAAAAGATTGTTGTCATTGGATTTATGATTTATTTTATTTTGAGAGATTCTACTTTCCTCACAGTCCCTCAAAATGTAGTCTGCGGGTCGATCTAGATCAGGGGTCTCCAAACTACGGCCCGCGAACACCACCAATCCGGCCCGTTATAGTTTATTTTGATTACATTGTATAATTTACAAGTAAATCATACAAAATAATAATCAGGTGTTTTTATTTAACGACCAATTAAGAAACACAATAACTGACATACATAATGAAATTGAACATTTTAACTGTAATTACTGATATGAGACTTATCCTAAAAACTTATAAGTGACATACATAGGTAATTCACATAATGAAACTATTGGAACTTTTACTATAGTTCGGAAATTCTAGGATGAGTCCTGCGACATCTCACAAATTTGCCCCAATACAACCTAACGTAATGTATTTACCTAAATAACTTGCTATTTATTAGAATTGAGGCTTATATTAAAGTTGATAAAATAATTAAAATAACTGAACATCGTTACAAGGTTGTATTGGGGCAAATTTGTGAGCTGTCACAGGACTCATCCTAGAATTTCCGAACTTAAGTGGAAATTATTAGCAGCGACTTCAAATGCTCATCAGTTAATTTGGATCTGTAAATATTTTTTGTATATTTCATTTTGAGGAATGTTTTTTCACGCAGATAAGTAGTGCCGAAAGTGGAAAAAAACCACGAGCAAATTTATTCAACTGATCAAACTGTGTGAGTGGAAGGCTTATAAAATTCCAGCAATGATGACTTTAAATATTTTTCTTTAAAAATATCCCTACACCAACCGTAAGTACCCACGGAAATTGTGAACGGAACGGAGTCCATCCCCGCACCCTGCGCCATAGATATCTCACTCGCCGGCTAGTCCCAATATGAAAATTTGCGCGTAATTCAAAACTACATTATGTTGGTATGATGAGCTAGCTAGGTCTTGGCCCTTGGAGGAGTCAGTGTGGCCCTTAGGTTTGGAGACCCGTGATCTAGATGACTACATAAATTACAAGGTGAGCTTTTGAAATTGTTGACAAGTGACGGATTGGAAAGTCAAGAATAATCTGTGACCCAGAAGATGACCTCTATTGCCTCGTTGATAAGATGTTCATCTCCCAGTTTCGGGTTCGATTCTTGTTGGTGTCCAATTTTTTTAAAAAGGTTCGAGTCAGGTTTTCACTTAAAGCCTTGTCAATATATTTATGATTGATTGGAAGTGATTGCTAGATGGTAATAAAACCGATTAGATTGTATTGTTTTCGTTGTACTGGTCATACAATGAAAATATAATACAATACTATAAAATACATAGTCAGATGAGATAGGCATCAAAGAAGATATTGGTTCAACGTATGGAGAGTATATAAGAAAGGTCTTCCTTGTATCGCTCTCCATTGCATACCTGCTGGATGTCGACTTCTAAGCAGACCACCCAAAAGACGGAGAGACAGTGAGCAGTCCAGGTCTTACGAACAATGCAGGTATAGATCATTCAGCCAGAAGAGTCATTTTGCAATAGTGTGAGTATTACACAACTTGTGTAGTGGTATTGGTTTTAGAATGCCACAAGATTGGTTCGCGCAGAGCGCACGTTTGTATTGTTAAAATACTCGGTGATAAGAAAAACACTACCATGTCGAAATTAAGAGTGCGATTTTTGTCTAATGTAACGTACTCGTATAATTCAAAAATTTATAACAAAAAGAACATTTGAAAAGCAAACACATATATTTATGAGTGAGTAATGAAAGATTGTAGTAAGTTGAGGAATGAAAGATTGGAGCAAGTTGAAGAATGAAAGATTGGAGCAAGTTGAGGAATGAAAGATTGGAGCAAGTTGAGGAATAAAAGATTGGATCAAGTTGAGGAATGAAAGATTGGAGCAAGTTGAGGAATGAAAGATTGGAGCAAGTTGAGGAAAACTATTTGGGTAGTATTTTCTCAGATAACGAAAGAGCCCACCAGGTTGTACTGTATACAATGAAAGCGTAATACAATACAAGAGTTATGATAGATATCTTTAGCGGATGTCCTAGTAGGACGTGCTGATGATTTTGATTGTTTGGTATTTAAATAAAATACGTCGATTAGCAATGCGGAAAGTGAGAGTGAATAATCAATGAATAGTAAACAGTGATGAATGGTCAAATGATTAATAATAAGTGATTCTTTATTTATCGATAAGTAGGTATATATACATATTCAGAACGGGGCGCGTGAGTGCGTCCGCAATATATTTTTATCTCACTCCTGCGCGTGCAGGGGTGGTTGCAGACGTTGCGAATAATATAGTGGGTAGATAATTTGTTGACGAAAACGGTGAGACAGCGCGATGCGTTCTCTTTCTACTGTGGAATGTATCGTAAATAGTATTTGCGGGTAAACAATATAAATGTTCTGGTATGCGACCTTTGGGCATGTCCGAAGGTCGGTTCGTCGGTCGTTGACCGTGCGTGTTGACAATATTCAGGGACGACGGTAGTCCCCACATATCTAACAGGAAACGAAGTCGACGGGGCATTAAAACTGATATAACATACGAGTACTTGAACAGGACAGTATGAAAATCTACTAAGGTGATGCTTGAACAGGACAGTATGACAATCTGCGAAGGTGATAGTCAACAACAGTGTTTTAGTACCAACTTTGATGTATGGAAGTGAAACGTAGATGTGAAAAAAAATACTGAAAGGTGCCAATAAAATGTAGAAATGCGTACACTAAGAAGAATACATGGAGTGACAATGTATGACAGAATACGGAATGTAGTATTAAGTATGAATATGAACTTAAGACAAATGTATTAAGTAGGATGAAGAAGAGCACTGTGAGATGGTTTGGACATGTAGAACGAATGGATGAAGAAATAATAACAAAATAAATATATAGTGCAAATATTAGTGGAAGACCAAGGAAAGTATGATTGGATCACGTGAAATAAATTTTGAAATGAGGAAATATAAAATATCTGAGAAATAGTTACATGAGTTAAGGAGTCACATGAGAAAGTTTAGAAGATGCAAAAGATATAAGTGTCGTGATAGGAAAGACTAGCGCTGTCTCGTTTCTGCCTACTCCGATAGAGAAACGGTGTGATGGTTTGTATTTATTAATATTACAATCGGACGATCTAGAAAAATTTCTTTATATAGGGTCTTTCAAATTGAGCGGTTTTTTTAATTACATTTTTTTTTTAATTCTTGAATAAAACGTACACTTTACTTTGATTTCAAAAAACTTTTTATTGGTCATTGAAATATAATGTACGAGGCGTATCCAGAAAGTAAGTGTACTGAGGCTCTCACGACCGGATGGATTTTATTTTTCGACATGTTGGCTACACTTCCGTGTAGCCTGACCCTTCCCCTCCGCAACGAAACCGGTTCGAGGTCAGTACGTTGAGAAGTGTCGACGCGACAACGCGTTTCGTGAAAAATGTCAATCCAATCTCCCGCCAAGTGCGAAATACGGGGCGTCATCCGTTATCTCGTTTGGAAGGGAAAACCTCCGGTTGAGGTTTATAATGAGGTGAAAACTGCATATGGTGATAAAGCTATGAATCGTACGAGTGTGTACAAGTGGTGTCGCGAGTTTAAAAACGGTCGTACGTCTGTGCATGATGATCAGAGGAGCGGAAGACCTTCAATTGTGACTGACGAAATTGTTTTGGGACTGTCAAGGCATAATTTTCATTGAATATATGCCTCAAGGGGAGACCATCAACTCTGCAAGATACTGTGAGACCCTAAAAAAATTGCGGAGGGCGATTCAGAACAAGAGGAGAGGCATGCTGACAAAGGAAGTCTGCCTGCTGCACGACAATGCCAGACCACACACGGCCAACGCCACGAAGGAACTGCTCGCCTCGTTTAAATGGGATGTCCTGAACCATCCCGCGCATTCTCCTGACCTAGCACCTTCAGATTACTATCTCTTTACCTCCCTGAAGCTGCACATGGGTGGAAAAAGGTTATCAACCGACGAGGAGGTGGAGAAGTGGACGGAGGGGTTGGCGGGAAACTACTTCGAGGAAGGCATCAAAAAGTTGATACCCCGCTTCACCACCTGCATTGAGAGGAATGGCGACTTTGTCGAAAAATAGCTTACATATGTACTACTGTAACCACGTAATTTTTTTGTTTAAATAAAAAAAATTGTAACCTACAAAAATTCAGTACACTTACTTTCTGGACTTACCTAGTATGATATTTAAACACAAAAAACAATATCCGCCAAATGTCTACCTCTTGCAGCTCCACAGATGTCCACTCTTGCCAAAATTGCGGTTCTAACTCACCAATAACGCGAATAATTTCGTCCTTCAGCTCAGGAATTGATCGGGGGTCATTCTTATAGACCTGGCTTGTCACGTAGCCCCAGAAAATATAGTAAAACGGTGTCAGATCACATGATCTTGGTGGGCAATTAACATCACCGTTTCCGGAGATTACAATACATAAAATAATTCAACAATTTGAGCACGTTGTTGTATTGTATACGACTTCATTTTTATAAATGTCATACATTACACTTCTCAAATGTCACAAGACCCAGGCAAGTTCGCGACGTTATCTGTGTTTTATCCAAGAATTAAAAAAACCGCTCAATTTGAAAGACCCTTTATAATTGTGTGTCTTCTTGCTGTAAGTTTTCTTACCAAATATGTTTATCTGAACATATGCAGATGTGAGTAAGTACCTAATCTAATGGCCGCAGCCACTACTTTCCTTTCCTTTCCTTTCCTTACACTCAACCTATTTATTTTGTAGTATTTTAATTATTTTCAATAATAGTCGGTTTAAAGACCGAATCGGAGCTCGCTTGAGGAGTGTTTTCTCTCTGGACGGCGCTATATAAATTGTCATTTTATTATTCTTACTTCAAGTATTTATGGCATGCTTTAAAAAGCAACTGAAAAATATCTAGTCGGTAATATGCCGTGTTTCATTTCTGATCTTCTTTTCTCTCCACCATCCCTTCCTTTTCCTTTGATTGATGATATCTCACTTTATGTGAAAATAAGTGTTCGGCTTTGTGGGGTTTATGTGCGTATGCTTACGTATATGAGTGGCGAAGTGCCAAACCAGCCTACACAACGAATATGTTGAAATGAGATAATGTAGCTCAAAGTCTATGGGTTATTATAAATTAAATGTGTAATTAATGTTTTTTATTCATTGAACAGATACATTCTAAAACTTCTACAATAAAAATAAATAAATTAATCTAATATTATGACAAGATTATTTGATGATTAAAGTTTTTTTGTTTGATAGGCAAATTTGGCATAAAAGTATATCAAGAAAATCGCTTTGCCAAAAAAAATTATAGATGTCAGCAGTAAGTAGTACCTAACATTTAGAATTTTGAAGTAAAGGCACTTCTGGCTTATAAAGAAACGTTATGTGACTGAAATTTTAACACTTACTCATTTTTTGGTTTTGTTGGATAGGCTGGTTTGGCTCTATGGCACTCATATGTTCATGGATTTCGTGGGGATGGATAGTCATTTGAATGTTTTTTTTGCGATCATATACCTTGCTTCATTTACTTTTGTCTGGTTGGTTGGAAAAGATTGCCGCCTGGCAATTAACCCGCCTGATTGTTTTTGCAATAAAGTGTTAAATAAAACAAAATAAATCTATGTATCTGAAAAACAAATTGAATGTATTTTATTTAAGACTTAGATGGTCAGACTCGGGCTTAAAATACTCGTAGGCTCGTGAAATCAGTTGAGACTGTCTCATTTTTAATCTCAAATACTTCGCATAGCCCTCCTTTTATTTATCCTACTTACTATTGTTATTCTATCAAGATTCTTATAGGAAAGATGGCAAAAAGATTCGATCTATCTTTATTATTGTATATTTTCTAATTTGTTTCAAATCGGTTATTAACTCTAAGGCCGAGGCCACACAGGAACGAGCCTCGCTTGGTGCTTAGAGCTATGTTCCGAGTTAGGTGACATATCCTAGCGAACCAACGTACCGCATACTATCGCTGTGGCCACACTGCACGCTTCGCGCCACATTGCATGACGATCAGTCATCGAGTGAATCTCCTAACGAACAAACATGTTGGTTAATTTACAAGATGGCAGAAGTTTTAATGACTGCTGTGTATAAAAGGGAGCCTTTGTGGAACCCATCGAGCAAATTATAGAAAAATGTACCTGTAATAAAATCACTTTGGAAGGAAGTTGCACAGGAATTAAATAAAGATGGTAAGTTGTAATGAAATTGGTTAGTTTTGAGAGTGAAATCGTTTGTTGACTCAACCGCTCCCAATTGTCAAATGAATTTGTGCGAATCACTTTAGTATGGCCATGTATGAAGTCACCTAGTATATTAGTCACGTAACACCTAGCTTAGCACCTAACAAAGCACTTTGGTGAGGCCTCGACCTAAGAAACTCAGTGGCAGCTACACACCATGTCTGCCGTAACCTTCAGTTTCGTATATTATGTTTTGAACAAAAGGGTTCCGGAATTTAAAGGGAATCGGCCATGCTTTGTTGGGCACAAAAGACCAGACACCCTTCTCTAACGCCCCTTTCCGTGCTCCCCAAACCCCACACTGTACACCCCACGCTGAACAGTGCATAGTCACGATGAGTTACTAGTATTTACGCTGCACGAAAATATTTATTTTTGAAAAGGATTCAAAAGCAAATATTTAGATCCCTTAATGGGATGTATCCATTGTATCTTTCGAATATGTGTCTGAGAGATGTTCCGCCGGAGATAATGTTGGAAGACAGAATCGTAAGATATCTGATATCTTACCAGCTAGGTCATGGAGGTTGTCGTACGTTCATCCATCCATCACAAATGAATATATATTTAAAGTAGATCCCGCTTAATGGAGACACATTCATTTCAAACTTGTCTCTTTGTATTCCAGTCCCTTAATGGGATGTATCCATTGTATCTTTCGAATCTGTGTCTGAGAGATGTTCCGCCGGAGATAATGTTGGAAGACAGAATCGTAAGATATATGTGATATCTTACCAGCTAGGTCATGGAGGTTGTCGTACGTTCATCCATCCATCACAAATGAATATATATTTAAAGTAGATCCCGCTTAACGGAGACACATTCATTTCAAACTTGTCTCTTTGTATTCCAGTCCCTTAATGGGATGTATCCATTGTATCTTTCGAATCTGTGTCTGAGAGATGTTCCGCCGGAGATAATGTTGGAAGACAGAATCGTAAGATATCTGATATCTTACCAGCTAGGTCATGGAGGTTGTCGTATGTTCATCCATCCATCACAAATGAATATATATTTAAAGTAGATCCCGCTTAACGGAGACACATTCATTTCAAACGTTGTCTCTTTGTATTCCAGTCCCTTAATGGGATGTATCCATTGTATCTTTCGAATCTGTGTCTGAGAGATGTTCCGCCGGAGATAATGTTGGAAGACAGAATCGTAAGATATCTGATATCTTACCAGCTAGGTCATGGAGGTTGTCGTACGTTCATCCATCCATCACAAATGAATATATATTTAAGTAGATCCCGCTTAACGGAGACACATTCATTTCAAACTTGTATCTTTGTATTCCAGTTCCTTAATGGGATGTATCCATTGTATCTTTCGAATCTGTGTCTGAGAGATGTTCCGCCGGAGATAATGTTGGAAGACAGAATCGTAAGATATCTGATATCTTACCAGCTAGGTCATCGAGGTTTTCGTACGTTCATCCATCCATCACAAATGAGTATATATTTAAAGTAGATCTCACTTAACGGAGACACATTAATTTCAAACATTGTCTCTTTGTATTCAAGTCCCTTAATGGGATGTATCCATTGTATCTTTAGAATCTGTGTCTGAGAAATGTTCCTTCAGATAGGAGTTGAACTAAAAGGTCGATTTCGTTTTCATCGAATAAATTGATTATTCCAAATTGACTCAATAGGACGAATCGATCCATCACGAATTAATATATATATTTAATGTATTTAAAGTAAATCCCGCTTAATATTCTTCTTCCTAGTGGCATGTCAGGTCCCCCCAACGTTGAATATCACCTGAAAGTAGACATCTTTGTCCCCGGCAGCCCAAAAAAGATCCCCAACGCTTCTTATACCAGTCCAATCACGTATATTGCGAAGCCAGGAGATTTGCCTCCTGCCAACACCTCTTCGACCCTCTATTTTGCCTTGGATGATCAGGTACAGTAATTTGTACTTTGCTCCTCTAAGTACATGACCCAAATAAGACACCTTTCGGATTTTAATATTCGTCGGCAACTAAAAATCAACTTTGGCTTTTTGAAGAACCCTTGTGTTGCTGACCATATCCGTCCAGGGTATCCGTAGCATTATCCGGCGCATCCACATTTCGAATGCTTCCAGTCGGTTCATACTACCAACTTTTCGTCGACATATTAATTACAAACTTGGTCTCTTTGTATTCCAGTCCCTTTAATGGGATGTATCTTTCGAATCTGTGTCTGAGAGATGTTCCTTCAGATAGGAGTTAAACTAAAAGGTCGATTTCGTTTTCATCGAATAAATCAATTATTCCGAATTGACTCCATAGGACGAATACATCCATCCATCCATCATGAATTAATATATATATTTAATGTATTTAAAGTAAATCACGCTCAATCTTGACACATTAATTACAAACTTTGTCTCTTTGTATTCCAGTCCCTTGATGGGATGTATCCATTGTATATTTCCAATCTGTGTCTGAGAGATGTTCCTTCAGATAGGAGTTGAACTAAAAGGTCGATTTCGTTTTCATCGAATAAATTGATTATTCCGATTCGACTCAATAGGACGACGTATTAAGACAAGACTTTTCCGTTTCGGGTTCTGTGTGGTAGAACGGTCTGCCTCTTCGTATTAGGGATATGGGTAGCGTGTACAGCTTTAGGAAGCACTTGAAGACAACCCTTTTTTGGGAGGTCACTACACACATACAGTATGTACACTACACCTAAATCCGTCTGCGTTACTTTCAAATATCGAAAGTTCTAAGGTTTCTTTGTAGTTCGTCTAACTTTTGTAAGTCTTCTGAGGTTTTCTTACCAAATATGTTTTGTATGCACAAACAAGACTTGTGCTCCCCTGAAGATTAGGTATAAGCCTTGAAACCGGTAGGGTTATACCGTTACAAAAAGTGGAATAAACAGTGTTTGGTAAAACAAATTACAATATCTTTAAACCTCCACAGTGTTAACTTTAAATAATATATAATATCTACATGTAAAATCTGTCATGGATTAAACAGTTTAATGTACTCAGGATGAGCTGGTTGGCTAGATGAAATTACTGTTTAGCAATAAACCCGCTAAATGTACACAAAACTATTCAAATGAAATAAAATAAAAATATAGAAGTTATTAGGTTAAAATATATTTAAGTACATTTTTTTAACTGAATAGATTAAAAAAAAGAGTGGAAACCCTTAATTAGAGAAGAGTATGCATGACGTGATGTATGGACGTGGCAGAGGCAAAAGATGTATGTTAGATAAGAGATATTTTATGGAGATCGTTTTCTCGTTCTCCCAATATGGCGTGATAGTGATGATGAAACAATACCAAACAATTGTATTGTATTACACTTCCGCTGTATACAATACAATATGGTGGACTTATTGCTATGTGGCAATCTCCTCCAACGAACCAGAAAGATGTAAAAAAGTGTTAAGTGAAAAACAAGCTTGAATATTTTTAAAGAAAATCTGGGATCAACGGCAATCGAATCCGCAATCCCCTAGTTGAAAGACAGAAGTTTTACCAACCAAACCATAGATGCCGTCATTGTATGATTGGTTGGAAAAGGTTTTGACTTGACAATAATCGATAAAATGTTTGAAAAAAAAAACGTTTTTTTTCGTTGAATACTAAAAGTTGTAACCGTTTGCAGAAACCGTTGCTATACAATAACGAACATATTACAAATAAACCAATTCGCAATTCAGCAAATGTGTACAACGGTCAATTCGCAACATTCAAAAGGGGGTGAGAGGGGTAAACCAGTCTGCAATGTCTATATTCTGTACTACCACCGTCTGTCTGGGGGGCGCGAGTTGACCTTTAGATCTATTCCAAGATATCAGGGTACAAAAGATAAAACACCCCTCAACTAAATATTTATTCCAGGGCTGTGAATTGCGGATGGACAACCCCCTGGAGTAGGGACTATCCGGGATTTTATCGTACGGTGTACAATATTGCAAGTTTATCTGTTGCAAGTTTATCTGTTCCAAACAAACATTCAATTATGTTTAGAGTGCCAGTTAAGTTTAGAGTGCCAGTTGGGATCATAGTATAAATAGGCCAAAACCTATACGATGGTTGTCGTCAAAGAAAGAATACGAGAATTGAATTTTGAATACAAGAGATCGAGAGAGGAATACTTGGATTCTCTCCGAAAGTAAATCGAAATTTGAATTTCGGTGGGTCCGTGATACTGAACGAATTTTAAATACCGAGCTCACAATTTTTGAACCGGTGTAAAAGGGGACGATGTATAAATGATATACTCGTATATATACGAGTATATAAACAAATTCTATATTTATGAATATATATTTTCATATATGTAGAATTTTTTTTACTTCCTTGAATATTTCACGCGTTGCAACTATCATAGTATTTTTATATTTGTATACAGTACAACCTGGCAGGCTTATTGCTATGTGACAATCTGTTTCGACCAACCATTAGTATGTAAAAGAGACCTTAAGTGAACGCCATACATATTTTTTTTAAATAATTAATTCCAGTTACATTAAAACATCTAACGGGAATCAACCCGCAACCTTTGGGTCAGAAGACAGTCATCTTACCCACTAGGCTATGGAGTTCGTCGAGTTAACATTATTATTCTCAAAAGAAGAAAAACAAGCAAATATAAATTGAAAATTAGACCTGGAGTGGGAGATAAAAAGGAGAGATAAAAAAAAGACAATGGAAGGCCAGAAAAAAATACTTTATCCGCGAGGTGCATGGTCGTGCGGTAACGCACTAGATTCCATGCGGAAGGTCACCGGTTCGAACCCCGCGCTGTGCTACTCCCCTCGAATGACACAAGCATTTTTTCGGCCGAGTATTCAGGGTTATAGGGATACCTATGACTTCAGTAATATATATTCTTTCAAAAAAAAAAGAAAAAAACATGCCGATGTGTTCGGATCGTCTCACTTCGGTGTGTCATTGGATCCAGTACAGCGGCGTGGTCGGTGAGTTTGCTGGTGTCCAACGGCTCACTCACTTAAAAAAAGGAGAGAAAGAAACAAATAAAACTCCACGGCACAGCTTCGCTTTCCGGCTGAATTGACGTTGGAATGTATAAATTAATAAATAAATATATATAGGTTTATTGACGGCAACACAGTATTTACGTAATATATATAAATATACTTCAAAAACACATAAATTGCAGAGAATACATTAAAGACAGAAGCCATCAAAAGGTCTGGACTCATCTAATAACATCCTCCCGGCCAATATACACCCTACCAATATAGGGCGAGCCCAGTCACGGGGACACCAGATGTTTTACAGCCCACATGCTCTTTCGAATGGCGAGGGAACCCTCGCCTACGAGGCCAAGCAACGACGTGTTAATGACCACTGGACACTAAAATCTATTAATCTGTTAGGGGTCATATTTACATGAAAGTGTTTAAATAAAAATACTCAGAAATATTTATTTTTAAAGTCATAATGAAAAAAAAAGAAAAATAAATGTGGTATATGGGTGAGTTATGAAAAATTAAAGCATTAAGTTGAAGAATTCTACTATGGTATATAGGTAGTATTTTCACCGATGATAGATATCGAGGAAGTTACGAATGATATTTTTTTTAACCTGACGAGTTTAATGCCATGTGGCAATCTCTTCCAACCAACCAGAAATATGTTTTAATGGGCCCTAAGTGAAACCCAGACTGGAATTACATTATTTTTAAATCTGAGTTCCTGCGGGGATCGAACCCGCAACCTCCCGATCGGCAGACAAGCGTATTACCACCAGGCCACGGAGGACATCAAGGATATTGAAATGCGTGTAGCGATGGAGAATAAAATCAATTGGGCACTAAAATAAATATACTTGAACTAAACAGTTTCAAATCTACTTAGATAATAAAAGGTCTTTCAAATTGAGCGGTTTTTTTTAATTCTTGGATTTAACACAGATGGCGCCGCGAACTTGCCTGGGTCTTGGAAACGGTGATGTTAATTGGCCACCAAGATCATGTGATCTGACACCGTTGGACTATTTTCTCCGGGGTAACGTGAAAAGCCAGGTCTATAAGAATGACCCCCGATTAATTCCTGAGCTGAAAGACGAAATTATTCGCGTTGTTGGTGACTGAGAACTGCAATTATGCCAAAAAGTCATCGAAAATTTTGACAAAAAAATGGACATCTGTGGAGCTGCAAGAGGTGGGCATTTAGCGGATATTGTTTTTTGTGTTTAAATGTCATACATTATACTTCAATGGCCAATAAAAAGGTTTTTGAAATCAAAGCAAATTGTATGTTTTATTCAAGAATATAAAAAAATTGAATTATAAAAACCGTTCAATTGGAAAGTTATTGTCAACTAAAGACCCTTTAGTTGACAACAGCATTTTGGTGGTAAATTTGATGTATAGGAGTAAAACGTAGACTTTAAAAAATTGTCATAGGAGCCGAATAAATGTGTGCAATGTAAATAATGCATGGAGTAACAATGTATGACAAAATATGGAATGGATTGATTAGGGAGGAATGTAAACTTAAGACTGACGTATTGAGTAGATTGAAGACGAGCACTCTGAGATGGTTTGGACATGTAGAACGAATGAACGAAGAAAGACTAATAAAATTAATATAAAGTACAGATTTGAGTGAAGGGCGTGGTAGAGTAAAACTAAAAAAAGTTATGGTTGAATATAGTAAATGATATTTTGAAAGAAGAAGAAATCGTACGAGTTGTATGAGAAGGTGTCGAGATAGGAAAGTCTATCGCTTTGTCCTCTCTGTCTAGCCCAGCAAGGGAAATGGCATGATGGTAAGTAAAATTCCTGAATCGGTCTCCTGTTATTAGTTTGTGTGGATAACGGATTTTTCGAAGTACCGATTTCATTGAAAGCAGCTAGAGTGGGATAGAATAAAGGGGATAGTTGTACAGAGAGGGACCGCACTATACAGCGCATCTGTTCTGCTGACGTCACGGAGGAAAAAATGGGGGGTTGTTGGGATTAGGGGTCGCTAACCCTCGATCGGGGTGATCAATAAATAAATAAGATATGAGACTAATTCTTTCATTTTTATCTTACAACCCTGTCAGATACAGGAAAAAATTTAGATGTCATAAGTTTCAGCTCTTATTTCGATAGTCCGGAACTCATCTTTTCATGTTACACGTTCGTTTTAGGCCTACTCGGCCAAAAATTTTGTTACGTTCTTCAAGAAAAATGCTGGACAAATTACAGCATCTTTGAAATGTTTGTCTAAGATTTATTTTTAACCTAAGAAAGTACGATCATATCAGTTCATATCAGAACGCACTGAACTGGTTGAAAGTGAGAAATAGACCCCAAATTCACATACTATCTCTATTGTATAATATCCTTAACTGTCCTGCAGCCCCCTTTTATCTCGTCGAAATTTTTCTGCGTCTTTCCGATAATGGACTTGCTCAAACAGAGATTATTTATTGGCCTTCCCAGTTCCCCACTCTTCCTTTTTATACGTCGTCCTTTACTGTTCATGCAGTGAGACTCTGGAACCAGTTACAAACTAATGTTAGACTTGCTCCTTCCTTGGCATTCTTTAAGAAGCGAATGAACAAACTCTCAATTTCAAGTCAGTAATGTAACGTGTTTCATTCCTGATTTTTCTTTCCTCACCACCTTCCTTTCCTTTTCCTTTATTGATGATTTCTCACTTTTACTTTCACGTTTTAATGTCCATAAATTTCATAAATATGAATAATATTTTTGCGACCATTTAATTCGCTTTATGTATTTTTGTCTGATTGGTTGGAAGGGATTGCCACTCGCCAGAATGTCTTTAGAATGAAGTGTTGGTTTTCTTCTACCACACCTTTCACTTAAAATTGCACTGTATATTTATTTTTATAAGTCTTTCTTCATCCATTCGTTCTTCATGCTCAAACCATCTCAGAGTGTTCATCTTCAGATGCAGAAAAATACGTAATTTAATGACCGCAGCCACTACTTTTCATTGTATTTACAATAAACAAATAAAAAATAGTTATAATTTAGTAGTTATTGTAAAATTTACAATAAAATGGTTGAAAAAATTGTATACTTTTCAATAAAACTAAATCTTGTATCCGTTTGCAGAAACCATCGCCTTACAATAACGAACTTGTTAAACACTAAACCAATTCGCAATCCTACAAATGTGCGCAACGGTCTAAAGTCTGGATTCGCAACATTGAAAAGCTGTCGATAGAGGAAACCAGTATGAGATGTCTGTATTATGTTGTGTTCTACCCCTCTGAAGGGTGCCAGTTGACCTTCAGGTCTGGTCCAGGGTGTTAACGTACAAAGTATAATATACCTTTGTACGTTATCCTTTGTATGCCCCTTTGTGTACCCCTCAACTAAACATTTATTCCAGGGTCATGCGAGTCAGATGGACAATCTCCTGCTGTAGGAACTATCTGAGAAAAGGATACATTATTGTTTAGTGTATAATATTGTGAGTTTATACATAATTATTTTTATAAGTAAATAAATAAACAAACTCACCTGCTGAAGTAGGCAGAGAGGACAGAGTGCCGTACTTTTCTATCTCGAAACACACGTTTTGTTCCTCTATCACATCCATACACCGTCTGATACATGTTCTACTATTTCTCTTACTTCGTCCTTCTTTCAAAATAACATTCCTTAGTAATATCAAAATATTACACTTTTTTTTGTTAGTCTTTTTTTATGAATTCATACCACATATTCAAACCATCTCCCCATGCTCTTCTTCATCTTACTCAACACATCAGTCTTAAGTTCACATTCATCCCTAATCACTCCATTCCGTATATTGTCATATATTGTCACACCGTGTAGTAAAGGGTCTTTCAAATTGAGCAGTTTTTTTTTAATTCTTGGATAAAACACAGATGGGGTCGCGAACTTGCCTGGGTCTTGTGACATTTGAGAAGTGTAATGTATAACATTTATTAAAAAGGAGTTGTATATGGTACAATATAAAACACGTTAAAATTGTAAAATTGTTTTATGTATTGGTAATCTCCGGAAACGGTGATGTTAATTGGCCACCAAGATCATGTGATCTGACACCGTTGGACTATTTTCTCTGGAGTTACGTGAAAAGCCAGGTCTATAAGAATGACCCCCGATCAATTCCTGAGCTGAAAGACGAAACTATTCGCGTTATTGGTGAGTTAGAACCGCAATTATGCACAAAATGTCGTCGAAAATTTTGACAAAATAGTAGACATCTGTGGTGGACATTTGGCAGATATTGTTTTTTTGCGTTTAAAAGTCATACATTATACTTAAATGACCAATAAAAAGGTTTTTTGAAATCAAAGCAAATTGTGTGTTTTATTCAAGAATTAAGAAAAATGAATTAAACAAACCGCTCATTTTCAAAGACCCTTTATTTTAGTACTTTTTTTTAGAATGAAAATTATCGGAGAAATACTCGTAAGTGCGAGATGGTGGAGCATTTTGAAAGGGTGGAATATATTTATAATCGACTGATCAAAAAGATTTTCAACACGTCTTAAGTGAAAATCGAGCTGGAACTTCTTTATTTAAATTCTAGGTATCAACGGTAATTGAACCCATTACCCCTGAGTCGGAAGTTAACCATATTTCCAACTAGGGTACAGAGCTCGTATACGTATATTAGAAAGCCTCCAAACAGTCCAGTCCACAGCCTGGTACAGTACCCGGGGGTAACTAATACACATCGTTTGTAGAGCGTCGTCTCTGTCGCCCGATGCGCTAACCGCGTCGAGACTGCGATACAGGACTGTTAGCGCACCGTGCAACAGAGACAACGCTCTACAAACGATGTGTATTACTTAATTACTGTACTTTGGTTTCTCCAATTCCTTAGCCGATCCAGTTTCGAGGCAATCTATGACTATTGTTATTTCCTATATGTCTATTTGAATTCTAGGGTGCAAATTTGTATTTTTAGCACATTCGCTATATTTCCTAAAAAGCATACCAAACGTTTGTCAGACCCGCACTCCTCTATGGCTCCGAATGCTGGACGATGTATAACTCTTACTCTAGGCAAGTCGAAACTGCTGAAATGCGCATGCTAAGATGGTCAGCTGGTCAGCTGGTGTGTCCCTAAGAGACAGGAAACCTATGTGTTACAAACATCAACAGTAAGATGGAGGAGATGCGGATGGATTGAGATGGTGCGGTCACGTTGGACGCAGAGCACCCTATCACATTGTGAACCATGCAATCTCCATGGATCTTCCTCGCATAACAACCAGAGAAAGACCAAAGAATTCGTGGGTGGTGCAAAAAGATAGCGTGATGCAGAGGCACGGCCTGGGGGGCGTAGTCCGGGACAGAAGAGCATACAACCTGAGGACGAGGAGAGCTGACTCCAACAGTCTTCGCAGACAGTGAGTTGGGATGGAGACAGGGAGAAGAAGAAGAAAGAAGCTATATTTCCTAAAAACACGACCAAAATGTTTCGAGTTTACCCTTTTCATGTTCGAAAAGATGTGTGAGAAAAAAGAAAGATTAATTAAATCAATATTGAACACTGGCGAGAAAAAATGTTGGCGGCGGTGTTCAGAGAAAAGGTGGGTGACCGCTGGGCGCGCCTGCACCGTCCGGACTATACGAGAGGGGTGGGAATACTACGCCGCGATATACTACGGGCAGGGGCTCTCAACTCGGGTGCCACGAGCCAACTTTAAGTTATCGTCAGTCGTGAGGTTAATGCGCTAGACTTCTGCACAGGAGGTTATCGTTTTGAAATCCGCGATATCCAACCATTTTCCGGTTAGTTTCCAGAGATATATTAATTGAATTTGTTGGGTCGCGGCGCAGGTACAATCCTATTGATATTTTTATAACATTTCGAATGAATGAATAAAGACAATATAACCAGGCTAAATGAATCGGAAGAACTACATGAGAAGGTGTGTAGATGCGGAGTTCAAATTTAAAAAAAATACATTTTTTTGTGTTGAGATTTGTCAAATAGTAAGAGCGGCTGCAGCGTGGATCTGTTCAATTCACACACAAACACCATGCCACTTTCCTGTCGGGGTAGGCAGAGAAGAAGGAGTGTCATAATTTCCTATCTTGACACACACTCTTAGCCTCTTCTACATCCACACACCTTCTCAAACAACTTCTACGATTTCTTTGACTTTTTGTGTTTCCTTCTTTCAGAATACGATTCACTTAATCCAGATATACTTTCCTTGGTCTTCCTCTTACCCCCTCATTGACTTTGTTTCCAATCGCTCCACGCCGTTCGATATCCCTCTCAACACTTCCATCATCTGAGGAAATACTACACAAGATAGCAGAATTACTCAACTTGCTTCAATCTTTATTTTTTCGCATTTACTTTTCCTTTCACACATTTCTATCACTATTTCTTAGAGTTTTGTAACATTTATTCGCATAACTTTCTCTCCACATATCTCATGTAATTTAGCAAGCAGCCCGCATACGTTCCCATTCAACATTTGTGTACCACCAATTGACTAATATAACTGATCGTTTAATTCGGAGATATTTCCACATAACAGATCGTTTAATTCGGAGATATTTCCATATAACAGATCGTTTAATTCGGAGATATTTCCATATAACAGATCGTTTAATTCGGAGATATTTCCATATAACAGATCGTTTAATTCGGAGATATTTCCATATAACGAATGATTGTTTAATTTAGAGAGACTTATTGACCTAGGAACAATATGTACCCAGGGAGTGAATTTTTTGAATATATTTTTTCACGAGGCTGAAGAATTATGATACACTAGTTGCAACCCGTGAAATATTCACGGAAGTAAAACAAATTCTACATTTATGAAAATATATATTCATAAATGTTAAATTGGTTTATATATATAAATATCATTTATACATCGTCCCCTTTTACACCGGCTCAAAAATTGTTAGCTAGGTATTTAAAATTCGTTCAGTATCACGGACCCATCGAGATTCAAATTTTGAATTACTTGTATTCAAAATTCAATTCTCGTATTCTTTCTTTGACGACAACCATCGTATGGGTTTTGGCCTATTTATACTATGACTAGTTGCAGCCCGTGAAATATTCACGGAAGTAAAACAAATTCTACATTTATGAAAATATGTATTCATAAATGTAAAATTTGTTTATTTATATCATTTATACATCGTCCCCTTTTACGCCGGTTCAAAAATTGTTAGCTAGGTATTTAAAATTTGTTCAGTAGCACGGATCCACCGAGATTAAAATTTTGAATTACTTTCGGAGAGAATCCAAGTATTCCTCTCTCGCTCTCTTGTATTCAAAATTCAATTCTCGTATTCTTTCTTTGACGACAACCATCGTACGGGTTTTGGCCTATTTATATTATGATATTTCGTTTTATTATTATAAATCAGTATAAGCGAAAACTGTATTTTGAATTGAAATTTGTTATGACAAATTATTCATAAATATCAATACAATTATGTTTTTTAGTATAATCTATACTTTTCTTGGATGTTAATGTGAAACGCACCGGTGCGTTTGCACTAACTTGAGATAAGTTAGGTTCACACGCATCCATGCGTTCATACTCGCTTACAAGTTAATGGACATTTTGAAGAATCTTTATTTATTATTGACGATGAAATAACGTGGAAATTTGGACAATAGGGAAGGTGCTTTTATAATTCGGGAAGATTTCAAAGTGTTTGAATAGCTTCTTTCTTCTTCTTCCCAGTGTCATGTCAGGTCCTTCCAACGTTGAATATCACCTGAGAGTGGACATCTTTGTCCCTGGCAGCCCGAAAAAGAAAAATAACTTCGTAAGGTATTTAAATATTAAAATCCAAATGAATTTTTCGTATAATTAATCATGGCGTAGGAAGAATTGATGATGACCAATTTACAAAAGTAATACATTTGAATTGTATTACAATATATTAGGTCCTTACATATGAAATTGGCGTTTTGTTTGGGAGGAACATAAAGTTGATTTTTTTTTAATATAATATATTTATTTAATCAAAGTATGTACCATTGCTATCTATGCACTTTTGCCATCTCATAGGTAGTTCATCGATCCCTTTACTAAAAAAACCATTCGGACGGGAATCAATAAAATCTTTGAAGTCGGTTTGGACTGCCCCACCGGAGTTGAATTTTTTCCCTTGCAAGAAGTTATCCAAATTTCGAAAAAAATAGTAATCTGTTGGGGCAAGGTCCGGAAAGTACGGTGGATGTCTTAGACATTCCAATTGAAGCTCTTCTAATTTGGTAGCCGTCTGTTGTGCAGTGTGTGGTCTAGCGTTATCATGAAGCAGCAGTGGCCTAGAGCGATTAACCAGCCTCGGTTGTTTAGCAGCTAGCTTTTCCATCATGGTTTGCAGTTGCTGACAATAGACATCTGCCGTAATCGTCTGGCCAGATTTAAGAAAGCTGTAGTGAACGACACCAGCACTAGTCCACCAAACGCTCACAAGTAACTTTTTTGGAGTCCATTTTCGCTTGGGGCATGGTTTGGCTGGTTCGGCAGGGTTCAGCCATTGCGATGAGCGCTTCCGATTATCATACAGGATCCACTTTTCATCACAGGTAATGATTCGATTCAAAATCCCTTCATTATTGTGCCGGTTGAGTAATGCAACGCAGCAGTCAACGCGCGTTTGTTGATTTGCTTCACTCAATTCGTGAGGTACCCACCTTTCAAGCTTTTTCACCTTCCCAATTTGCTTCAAATGGATTAAAACAGTTTTATCACTAACACCGCAGCCTGCAGCTAACTCGGACGTGGTTTGCGATGGATCCGCTTCCACAATAGCCTTCAATTCTTCATTATCAACTTTGGTCTCCGGCCGTCCACGGGGCTTGTTTTGCAGGTCGAAATTTCCAGAACGAAAACGTTGGAACCAAAAACGCACTGTGTTTTCTTTTGCGGCACCGTCGCCATACACATCATTAATCATTCGAGCCGTTTCTGCAGCACTGGTGCCACGATGGAACTCGTACTCGTAAATAACGCGATATTTCAAGTTTTCCATTTTGTAAACTGAGTGACGCAAAGAAAAAAAACAATTGAGGAAAAAACAAATGAATTATAATTTTCGAAACACAAATACTTGAGTAAATAGCTGTATAAATTTTAATTTGGAATTCCTAACCAAAGAGAAGATATTTGAGATCAAAGTTGCCAGTACGGCAAAACGCCAATTTCATATGTAAGGACCTAATATATTATATATAATATAATATACAAATCGTGACTCAGTGAATAGACGATAAAAAAGCGATAGGTGTGTGCCAGAATAAAATAAAGTGAAGATATGTTTGGATTTATTTATTTTTTCAAAACAGGCTTAGTCCAATTACTTTGAAAAATACAAGACATTAAAAAAGAAGAAAAATTACGAGTACAGAGAAAAAAATTTAAAAATTATATAAAATAAAAAATAATGCATATGCATACAAACGAGTACATACACACAAACATATGATACACATATATTCAGTCACTTAAGTATGTTGATGAGTGTTTTCTAACGCGCTCAATCTAAGAAGAAAATTTACTTTTGCTTTTGGTAATGTGATATGAAATATGTCAATATCCGAAGCACTCCCGTTCAGAAGAGTTAAGGCCCTTCCAACAGGCATAGCGGCTGGAAGACTCGTTCTTGCGTATGTTATTGAGAACAGTTCTTGCCGGCGCAGTCTAGTGTATCATAATTGTTAGGAACATTTAACGCTAATCTTTGTTGTAATACTGGACAGCTCACAACTCCTCGAACGAGTTTGACAACGTATACCAGGAGACGCAGATCTCTTCTTACGCTCAAGGAGTTATACCCGAGCATGCCCAGCAGAAACTGAGTAGGATTAAGCCATGGATAGACACCGAACTCTTTCATATAGAGATATCGTAGATTTTTTTTTGTACTTTCTCCACCATGAGCGAGTTCTGCGCCCCCACCGGGCTCCAAATGCAAGCATTGCTTTCTAGTTTGCTACAGATCAATGAATTAAGCAACGTTTTGAGCACCATTATACATAAGATACAAATCATGACTAAGTAAATAGACGATAAAAAAAGCGTTAGGTGTGTGCCAGAATAAAATAAAGTGAAGTTATGTTGTGTCTGACTAACCCAACAGGGGCATTGCGTGATTGTGATAAAGGTGATAATCGTAACATAGCATTACCAACTCACGGTTCACAGTTTGAGAATATTTGAATTCTCACAGACGATAGTAGAATATTATATCGCAGCATCAATATGGTCTCGTTTTAGCAAAATGTTAATAATATCGAAGGCTTTCAGTAGAAATAAAACCCATTGACCAATTCTCACTAATCAACCCTCACATTTCTTTTGTTTAAGTGCCGCATATTACTTATCCCTGTTGGCAGATGTAAAGCGGTGTAGATCCTACGAAGCCTCCGTGATACGTGTTTGGAGTTAGGGCTGTGCAGTTTTTCTTTCATTTAAAAAAAAATACATTTTTTTGCAAAACAGTGTTTGTCAATTTTTTAAGACAATTTATAAGAAACGATAATACTTTTCATAACGTTTAAATGATTAAAATATTTACGAAAAAATATTCAACATATTCAAATAAAATGATTTTTCTTCTTTTAAAAATATATTTTTAAACTTATTCAATATTACGAAAAGAATGAAGCAAGGATGCGTTATGCCATCATGGTTATTCAATATTCATATAGACTCTAATTCATGTTTAAATTGTATTATATACTATGCGTATCCAGAAAGTAAGTGTACTGAGGCTCTCACGACCGGGTGGATTTTATTTTCGACATGTTGGCTACACTTCCGTGTAGCCTGACCCTTCCTCTCCGCAACGAGACCGGTTCGAGGCCAGTACGTTGAGAAGTGTCGACGCGACAACACGTTTCGTGAAAAATGTCAATCCAATCTCCCGCCAAGTGCGAAATACGCGGCGTCATCCGTTATCTCGTTTGGAAGGGAAAACCTCCGGTTGAGGTTTATAATGAGGTGAAAACTGCATATGGTGATAAAGCTATGAATCGTACGAGTGTGTACAAGTGGTGTCGCGAGTTTAAAAACGGTCACGTCACACCTCTTCACCCTCCGCCAAAGCTCAAAACCACAATTTCAGCCAAGAAAATCATGGCATCCGTCTTTTGAGACTGTCAAGGCATAATTTTAATTGAATATATGCCTCAAGGGGAGACCATCAACTCTGCAAGATACTGTGAGACCCTAAAAAAATTGCGGAGGGCGATTCAGAACAAGAGGAGAGGCATGCTGACAAAGAGAGTCTGCCTGCTGCACGACAATGCCAGACCACACACGGCCAACGCCACGAAGGAACTGCTCGCCTCGTTTAAATGGGATGTCCTGAACCATCCCGCGCATTCCCCTGACCTAGCACCTTCAGATTACTATCTTTTTACCTCCCTGAAGCTGCACATGGGTGGAAAAAGGTTTTCAACAGACGAGGAGGTAAAGGAGGAGGTGGAGAAGTGGACGGAGGGGTTGGCGGGAAACTACTTCGAGGAAGGCATCAAAAAGTTGATACCCCGCTTCACCACCTGCATTGAGAGGAATGGCGACTATGTCGAAAAATAGCTTACATATGTACTACGGTAACCACGTAATTTTTTTGTTTAAATAAAAAAAATTGTAACCTACAAAAATTCAGTACACTTACTTTCTGGATATGTCTCGTATATTACAACCTAACGGGATTATTGCTATCTGTAATTTTTATTTTACCGACCAGAAAAATGGTTCAAGAACTTCTTCTTCTTTTTAGTGTCATGTCAGGTTCCCCTAAGGTTGAATATCACTTGAGAGTAAACATCTTTGTCCCCGGCAGCCCGAAAAAGACCTCCAACGCCCCTTATACCAGTCCAGTCACGTGTATTGCGGAACCAGGAGATTTGCCTCCTGCCAACACCTCTTCGGCCTTCTATTTTCCCTTGGATGATCAGGTGCAGTCATTTAGGAACTTATCATATGTAAATAAACTATATTAGGGAGCTTTAAAGTTATTTTAGGGATATGTCCCTTAAAGGTATATGATGATTATGATTGTTGAAAAATAAATAAAACACGTTAGATCGCAATGCGGAAAGAGAGAGTGAATGCTTTATTTGATAGTACGTAGGTATTAACAACATTTCAGAATGAGCGCGGGAGTGCGCTTGCGATATGATTCTAACTCGCTCCTGTGAATGCAGAAATGGTCAATTGTAGTATTGTAGGTAACAATCTATTTACGGAACCGGCGAGACAGCGTGGTGCGTTCTTTCTCTAGTATGTAGTGCGGTCCGCTCGTTACGGTATGACTGGCCGGCGGGTGATCTTTGGACTTGAATGGACGGCGTATGTACTTTGAACTGTTTATTTAAATTTGTCGAGGAATGCGAATCTCATCGGTCATTGACCGTATGTATGCGACAATATTCCGCGACGAACGCCACATTATCATTGGAAATCAATTCCTTAACGCCCGAGTGGAAGATAAGTGTTCGACAAACGATTTAACGAAGATCTGAATTCATACAATGAAAAATAATTTTATTTTATGTTTTTCCTAAACTGATCTTATCCGTGAATACCAGTACAAACGCTCTACAAAGCCGAAGTTAGCCGATTATGGCCGACAGTCTCTTTCTTAAGCCCGATGTGTATTACTTAACGCCGGGTACTGTACGATGTTTTTAAAATATCGAAGAGCCCAATCTCTTACGAGAAAAAAATGTTCATAATATTTTGGTTAAAAAGCTTCAAAAAGATAAAAGAAAATGTATTGCGTGGTAGAATCAAGTGTATGATATTAGGAAAGAAGGAAATGTAAAAAATCATAGAAATCGTAGAAGTAGTATGAGAAGGTGTATGAAGATGTAGAGGAGGCGAAAGATATGTGTCGCGATATAAAAGTTTGGCGTTCTCTCATATCTGCCTACTCCGACAGAGACAGCGTGATGGTATGTATTGCTTGGTTGGATTATTATCTCTTGAAAAAATCATTCCATAAATGCTTATGCATTACATTGCCTTAAATAGTGAGTACTTATATTATGAAAATTAGATTAGTTCTTAAGATATAAATTTGTATATACCCGTATGTATGACCTTTGTATATACTCGTAAGTAAGGCCTTTGTATATACTCGGAAGCATGGCCTTTGTATATACTCGGAAGTATGGCATTTGCATATACTCGGAAGCATGGCCTTTGTATATACTCGGAAGTATGGCCTTTGTATATACTCGGAAGTATGGCATTTGTATATACTCGGAAGTATGGCCTTTGTATATAATCGGAAGTATGGCCTTTGTATATAATCGGAAGTATGGCATTTGTATATACTCGGAAGTATGGTATTTGTATATACTCGGAAATATGGTCTTTGTATATACTCGGAAGTATGGTCTTTGTATATACTCGGAAGTATGGCCTTTGTATATACTCGGAAGTATGGCATTTGTATATACTCGGAAGTATGGCCTTTGTATATAATCGGAAGTATGGCCTTTGTATATACTCGGAAGTATGGCCTTTGGCAAATCATTACTTTATTAATAAATAAATAAAATAAAACACATCCGCATACAAAAAAATCAAAACGTGGTTTCGATATTTTTTGCGCACCTATTTTTTTTTATTTCATCCCTGACGAGGAAGACGAAAGTCTTTGTAACCGGTAGTGATCTCACTAAAAATAAAACTGTTAAACTGTTGAACTCATTAAAAAAATAGTTAAATGGGTGTTATTGTTAAAAATCTGTCAAAAAATTGCTCCTTAAAAGTTCATACAAACCGGCGAGATATTTCCTCAATTATCTCGGAACAAATTAAACATATGTCAGATTTATTAAAACAAAAAAGTTAAATAAAAAATAAGATTACTAATTGAGCATGGATATGGTTTAGCCATTTAAGAAGAATGAATGATTAAATATTATACAAGGTGACGTGGCAGGACTATATTTATATTTGAAGACTTTACAATAGGAAAGTATACATGACGTGAAATGAATGACACAGAAACAAAAAATTATATCTTAGTTGTGAACAGCACAACCTTAAGGAATATCTTCGAAGCCGTTGAAAGAAAAACACTTGCAATGGCTCTGAGACAAGTATTACGTCAATCATGACTTATAGAATAGAGTCTAGAACAGATACAACTAGAACAAAAACTTATATCAGAATTAATTAAATGAAATCGTCAAAGCCATAACAAGCAAAATAATTAGGGGTGGAATTAGATACTCCCATATACGAGTAATGTGAAGTATAAAATGGGGTTGAAAATGTAGAAGACACTGACAAGGCACAATGATTCTCTACGTGATAATGCATGAAATACTCACTGACATTCATCCCCAGAAAGATCATAAAAATATATAATATAAGGATAGCTGTGAATCAACAATGTCAATAGAGATAGTCTTGAGTATTAGAGATATTCTTGCCTATTAAAAAATAATTGTATTTTTCTCTAATTACAAGTGAAACCCTAATAATAACCCCGTTTTTAGGTTTTTGAAACGGCTGATAAAAAAACGTAATTGGAAGGAAAACGTAGATTCGGGGTTAGAAAAAAAATTGAAAATTATTTTTTATTTAGATAATCACGTAAATCGGATAACTTTTTTCAATCGATTTGCGATTTTTTATTATCGTAGCCAAAGTTGTAATGGGTATCCCCAAATCACGCGCGAGCGAAACACGTGAACCAACGTGTTTATTCACTTTTTCGAGAATTTTCCTTTTCTCTTGAATTGATAATGTTTTTCTTTGCTGAGACATTATTTGAAGGGATTCAACGAAAAATTTAATTAAATGAAAAAAATGTAAATCGACACACGAAATACACGACAATTGACAATTGAAATTGTATGTACACGACCGACACGTTTAAAACACAAGCACAGATTGACCTGCCTATACAGTCTGCCTGCCTCTGATTCGCTAAATTTCCCACCAATTGCATCGTATTACACGATTCGTGTAACCTTGACCATGAGCGCTGCAGGTGCACATGTGTCTTTTAATAGAAACAACATATTTCTGCTTCCTAATATTAATTTCAAATATTTTAAATCGTCGCGCATTTAATTAAATATATTTATAAATTGATTTACATTTTAAATATTTCAAACGTAAATTGCGGGAAATAGAAACGTAAAAGCGGGTACTAAATGTACTAAAATAAAACGGGATTGTAAAAATTGAACGCAAATAGCGAGAAAACGTGAATTCCGGGCACGTAAAAACGGGGTTTCACTGTATTTGAATTATATTCCAAATGTACTCGTATATTAAATTTTAAAAAAATCTGAGCTAAAAATTACATTCTCGTTTTTAAACTTGACAAAATATCTTTCGAATTTCTTTTATTGTGTGTATTACAACATTTTTTTATTTTTTAAACGTCATTTATTTGTTTATGTAGACCGCCGATCTAACTTAAGAAAAAGATAAATTTATAAATAAGGGGGGATTTGTTCTCTTTGCCTACTCTATATAGTTATAAGACGCCTTTCTTTCTATCCGTCGCAGGTTCAATTCCGGTTGAAAGAGATTGCAATAAGTGCTGTTACAACGTAATTGTTATACAATTCAATACATCGATGATGGTTATTATGGTATCATCTCTTTCATACTTGTGTTTCTTTTTTGCGCACCAAGTCACTAAATCATGATTGCAAAATGTCGAGTGAAGGCATTCAAGTCGAGGAATCCGGTCACCTAAAGTCATAATATATGTTAATATTAGTTAAGCGCTTTCATTATACAGGATTGCCAAATATATTGCAATAATTTGCCAGTTATTGGTGACTACACGCTGCCATTAAATTATTAACTAATAACTGGTATTATTTGATAAATATTAAGAAACGGAACTTGTTTTGTCTGCAAGTCGCCATAATACATACTTTAATGGAAATCTCATGGCATGGGATTTATGAATGAATAAATTGTTTAGAAAAAATCTAAACAATTTATATACCACTGTTTCGTAGTTAGGCAGCTAATAAGCGGCAGTACAGGAGTACTTTCATCCCTTTCCTGAGACAATTTTAAGGTCTCAGGAAAGGGTTGTCCTCATTGTATACACGTCTCCCATTGTAAATGTTTTTTTCATTCTGCCCTCTTTCAGAATTGGATTAATTTGATCGTAATAATAATAATGTTAATAAAAGGAATTTATAAAGCGCCGTTTAGAGAGCTTTCTCTCCTCGTGTAGTGTATGTGTGAAGTGTTCAAAGCCACTTAAGGCCTAAGGTGTAGTGTAGTGTATGCGTGAAGTATTCAATGCCACTTAAGGTGTAGTGTAGTGTATGTGTGAAATGTTCAAAGTCATTTCAGGTATTATACTTCTTGTATAAATTGTTATTGTAAATATTTCAACATTAATTATTGTTACCTCTAGTCAGGCTGGGCCCGTTTTTATTTTTATTTTTTATTACTATAGGAAATCGCCCAGAAACCTTCAGGTGAAAGATAAGCAGACCCGTAATAAGAATAAGGCAAGTGGAGCACATCCAGGCGCGGTATCTGGGGGACGCCAAAATAATTTGAATAAAATAAAAGCAAAAAACCAAATAGCATTTAAACATTTACTTTAATTAAAATTTGACTGGGGCTTGATCTCACTATTATTGACAGGTTTAAAATAATTTTACACAACTTAGTGTAAGGATAGGAAGGTAGTGGCTGCAGTCATTAGATTAGGCTTCCTCACATATACCTTTACATATTTTCAGAAACATATTTGATAAGACAACCTTTGTCAGACGATTGTCAGACCCGCACTTCTCTATGGCTCCGAATGCTGGACGATGTATAACTCTTACTCTAGGCACCTAGAAACTGCTGAAATGCGCATGCTAAAATGGTCAGCTGGTGTGTCCCTAAGAGACAAAATAAAAAGCTCACGCATTCGTGGAAGCCTAGGTGTTACAGACATCAACAGTAAGATGGAGGAGAGGCGATTGAGATGGTATGGGCACGCTGAACGCAGAGCACACTATCACATTGTGAACCAGGCAATCTCCATGGATCTTCCTCGAATAACAACCAGAGGAAGACCAAAAAATTCACGGGTGGTTCAAAAAGATAACCTGATGCAGAGGCAAGGCCTGGGGGGCGTAGTCCGGGACAGAAGAGCATACAACCTGAGGACGAGGAGAGCTGACCCCAACAGTCTTCGCAGACAGTGAGTTGGGATGGAGCCAGGGAGAAGAGAAGAAGATTTGATAAGAAAACCTCTGAAAACTTACCAAGGAAAGATAAGCTATAAAAAACCCTTTTTAGATTTTCCTATATGTAATATTAACGCATTCGGCTTTAGGTGTAGTATGTGTAGTGGTCATATATTATCATAAATTTGGATAACACCTCCCAAAAAAGATTGTCATCAAGTGCTTCTTAAATGTGAGCTCTTGGAGTGGTATTTTTGGTAATAATTATGTGCGGTATATTGTGGGATGAACGTTTTGGTCTGTCTGGAGAGATGAAGTGTAAGGGGTTTGATTTCGCTTGATGTTGTTGTGTAATTGAGTGGCATTATTTGTCAGGTTGATGAGAATGTGCAACGGGGTTTTATATAATAAAAAATCGGAAAGAAGTATCGATTTATTTTTTTCATGTCCTCAGTGAGATACAAGCAACAGCCTAGTTTACTAAGGACACGACAAATGAAAGGCAACAAACCCAGATCCATTAAAATTGTGTGTCCAAATTAAATTACCTGTTGTTTTTTCGCAAACTATGTATATATGTGTAAAATAAATAAAATAAAATTTATGTAATGGTAATAAAATAACAATTTATATAGCACCGTTTCGAGAGCAGCCCTTCTTCAAGGGCTATCAATTTTTGCGGGGACTTTTTTTGGAACGGGCACTCCAAGTACGAGATTATATAACTATGCAACAAAGGGTCATGAATTCGTGTATTAAAAAGTAATACACCATTTAAAACTACTAGTTGCAACCCGTGAAATATTCACGGAAGTAAAACAAATTCTACATTTATGAAAATATATTATATATTCATAAATGTAAAATTTGTTCATATATATCATTTATACATCGTCCCCTTTTACACCGGTTCAAAAATTGTTAGCTAGATATTTAAAATTCGTTCAGTATCACGGACCCACCGAGATTCAAATTTCGAATTACTTTCGGAGAGAATCCAAGTATTCCTCTCTCACTCTCTTGTATTCAAAATTCAATTCTCGTATTCTTTCTTTGGTGACAACCATCGTATGGGTGTTGGCCTATTTATATTATGATTCAATGAAGTCAGAAAAAAGTCTATGAAGTCAAATTTTAATTCAGTCTCGAACTGCACCAACAAATGACTTCAACACTTGAATACATTATTTCCAGTTAATGTCCAGCATCCACGTGCTGGTGACTCGACAGTCCAGCGTAGTCTGGAGAGTCCCCTCAGCCCAGACTTTCCCCTCATCCAACCACCGAATAAATCACTCCAATGCCATCCGACTGAATATCAATTTCTGACTGCGTTGAACTCAGCAAGACTGACAGCAGTTACAGTGAGTATAAAAAAATATTTTATATAACGTACTTTCAAATTATGGATTGAATTGAAATTGATTCATAAACTAAAAAAAAATATAAAAAAATATTCTGTAGAGAGACATTACATTGCAAAATAAAATGATATATGTGGCTTTTGGTAAGGCGTTCGTCTTCCAAGCCATCTTTCTTCTAAGATTATGGACTCAACTCCCGTAGCACCATTTTTTTTCCTCATTAGCGCATGTGTAACATTTTTCTGATTGGTTAGAAGAGATTGTTAAATAGCAATAAATCCGCCAGGGTTTTTGGTATACAATGAAAATGTAATACAATACAGTGAGATTAGAAAAATAGATATATTAAAAAAATCAAATTATTTTAACTCGTCTAAATATGAATGAGGCCGCTATAATCAGATGTGACGAGGACACAAAGGAAGCCAATATAAGACAAGGGGTAAGGCAGGGATGCTCTCTGTCATCTGTTCTTTTTAACGCCTATATACAGAGCGCGATTGACGACTTGAGAGAGAGAATGAGTCACAGAGAAGGTGTCAAGATACACGGGCAAAAGGTGGATATGATAAGGTTCGCTGACGATATTGCTATGGTTGCTGAAAGTGAAGAGGAACTACAAGAGGCCTTAACAACTATGGAAAGCATTCTTCAAAATAACTACAGTATGAAGATAAATAAAGACAAAACAAAGCTGCTGACTGTAGGCCGAGCGCAACACCAGATGAGAATAGTGATGTCGGGTAAACCACTAAAGAACACCAAGGAGTTTGTCTACCTCGGGAGCAAAATAACATGGGACGGTCGGTCCAAGAGCGAGGTCGACAGCCGTATACATCAGGCTAGACTTGCATTTAATAAAAGGTCGAAAATAATAGAATCAAATAATATAGACCTAAAACTGAGAATACTCCTCATCAAGACCTATGTATGGAGTATATTGATGTACGGCTGCGAGACATGGTGCCTATCCGAAAGAGATAGACGAAGACTAGAGGCTTTTGAGATGTGGTCCTATAGAAGACTATTAGGAATTTCCTGGAGAGACGCATCACAAATGAAGAGGTTCTCCAACGAATCGAAGGAGGAAGGCACCTGTTCAGGATCCTGTCCGAAAGGCGTGCAAGATGGATCGGTCATATAATACGACAAGAGGGCCTCTTGCATGCCATAATGGAGGGTATGACCGAGGGGACAAACTCTAGGGGACGCCCACGCCGAGAGTACCTGGAGGACCTGTTGGTGGACGTGCGCTGCTCAACATATACAGATTTAAAAAGAGCCGCACAGGACAGGGGGGAATGGAGGAGAAGAGTTGAAATTGCTGCAAACCAGTCTTAGGACTGCAACCACGGAGAGAGAAATATGATACGTTGGTGTTCAAAATAGGTAATTAAAAAAAAAAAAATAAGTTTAATAATTTGTAAATTTTTTATTAAAATTTATCTTCAAATTTATTTGTATTCACTACAGTTTTATTAAATAAAATTTACTACCGGTTTCAAACCTTTGTCTTCTTCGTCAGGTGATGAGGAACTGTACTGAATACAAATAAAAATATGTTAATTTTAATTTTATTTTTAAAAATCACTTAACATAACATCACAAAGTGAATGAAAATTTATTACACAAAACTGCGTTTTAATTTGATTTATTTAAAAAATATGAATTGCACAGCCCTATTTTTGAGTTTGGTACAAGAGAAGTAATATGGATTCTGCGTCCAGTCGCTCAGATCGCGCTGCCGAGGTCGGTTGTGTAGGGGTGCTATACTCGCTCCGTTCATCCCCTATTCGCTGAAACCGAGAACAGATCTTGCATCATTTACATAAAACCGCCACCGTTTCAGGAGAAATCATCACTGAAATAACTACAAACATTTCATTGTATAACTGAAAGATTTCTTTTGGATACGTTCCGGAGTGTTTATTATTGTGTCACTGTGATTTGAATTAATTTTTCTATTCGCGAAATACTCTGAAGGGATTTCACTCACTGAAGGGTAGAGGTTAAATGAAAAACGTGCTTTAGGGTGAGTATATATGGTGACATTTAAAATTTGAATTATGTAACTATATCAATTAAAATATTCTGAATTTGTAATGGTAAAAACCGTTTGCGTGTATTTTTTTGTTATGGACTTTTTCAGCACGTGGTAAAACACCTGTACTCGAAATAGGCCGACAAAAATCGATTTTTTTTTAAATATGCAACACTATACAATTGAATCGTTTTTTTTAAATATCCTACCCTATAACTAGTACAATAGAATTTTAAATATTTCTTTTAACCTGTTTAAATGTTCTAACGTGTTGACTAATATTATTTTATTAAAGGTTCCTGCTTTAACTTTGTGGGCCTCCACAGTAGAATATTTAACAATGAAATTTTATTCCACTTATTAGACTAATCCTCACTACACATGTTTTTACCTCCTATCTCGAGGCTTTCTTCGGGCGGAACGAACCTGGTTGGTTTTTGAACATACCACAAACACTTTTGATGTGGGTGGTACATAGTTAAATAAAATAACACACCAACATATAAATACTACTCTCATAACAACCCTGGATCACTCTGCCTGATGAGAGTCTCGATGCTGGAAATAAAAACATGTGTAGCGGGTATTAATGTAATAAGTCAAATAACAAAGTAATTTACTGTTCTACTTTATTCTAATATTATTTTATTGAAAGATTAAATAATCTATGAGTAAATCTTTAACGATATTTTTTTTTAAAGTAAAATCTGCTTTATTGTAATAGTTAAATTAAATTAGTTTTACGTTCATTAAAGTTATCCTTATATTTTAATTCCTCCCTTTAACTTGTCTGTATTTTTAGTATCTAACTTTAATTATTTTATATAACAGGCGAAAATAATGAATTAATGTTTATTTATAAGTGTTGAAAAGTTTAATGTTCTTTTGTTATATTATTGGGTGTTAACATAAGTTGTGTCCGTTTTTTTTTCAATTTAAAAATAAGCACCAAAAGTAAAACAAAACGTTAAAGGTTATACGTAATTCGAAAGAAAATTTTCTGCTCTACAAGATATTGTGTTTGCTTTTACGTTACACATATTATTTTATTTGATTACAAGCCTTCAAAATGGAATGTCAAGTAGACGAAATTGAGCATTTTCGACACCTCCTTCTGTTCGCGTTCAATCGAGGGAATAAAGCTGCTCGCGATATTTGCGAAGTGTACGGTGAAGATGTAATGAATGAAAGGACAGCTCGTCGATGGTTTTTGCGTTTCAAAGACGGCAATTTCGACCTGAAAGACATGGAGCGTTCCGGACGATCAGTGGACTTCGACGAAGACCGCTTAAACCATATTATTCATGAAGATCCCCTTCAAACATTTTTCATCACCATCCATACACTTTTAGTGCTCATTTTTAAATTGAAAAAAAAAAACGGACACAACTTATTTTAACACCTAATATATTTATTTATGTCCATATATAGTAATGTCTTTTAATGGGTGAATGGCAAAAACAAGATAAAAGCATTTTTTTTTAATTACTTAACAATCCATCCAATATACAATAGTATAAATAAAATATGTATGTGTTTTTCTCACCCACTGTTGATATTCTGACGCGATTTTTTGTAATTTAATTTATAAATAAATAGTTTCAACTTTATTTTGTGATTTTCAATATTATTTTTTTGTTTTTTGCTTTTATTCATATTTATTTTGTTTAAAATAAAGACAATTCGCCTACTAGGGTCCATATAATAATGAAAATGTACGTAAAAAATATTTTTTCGATTAAATCTTCAATTGATAAAACTTGAAAAATTTGACAATCTCTTCGTAGAAAGAAAAAAGGCATAATTTATGATATTTTTGTGTACGTATTTACGTAATATCACGTCATTTCCCTGTCGGTCTAGGCAGAGAGGATAGATCGATATACCTTCCTAACTCGATACATATCCTTAGCCTCTTCCACATCCATATACCTTCTCATAAAACCTATACGATATCTCAAACTTTTTTTAACATTTCCTTCTTTCAGAATATAATTTACTTGATCCAACCATACTTTTTTAGGTCTTCTTCTCACGCACCTTCCACTTACATATATCTGTTTTGTAAGTATTTCTTCATTCATTCGTTCCCCATGTCCAAACCATCTCAGTGTACTCTTCTTCATCTTACTCAACACATCAGCCTTACGTTCATATTCATCCCTTATTCCATATCATTCAGATCCAACCATACTTTCTATATTTTTGTGTATTTTTTATTTTATTTATGCATGACAAGAAATCTATAAATACACAATATGCAAAAAAACAACAGGAAATTAAATTAGACACACAATTTTAATGGATCTGGGTTTGTTGCCTTTCATTTGTTGTGTCCCCAGTAAAGTAGACTTTTGCCTGTATCTTCCTGAGGAGTGATTATTTAATTAATTTATAAATTTTATGTGATATACATAAATATAAATCATCATGGTTTCTCCCTCTCCAGTTAGGCACAGAGAACAGAGTGCCAGATTTTCCTATTGTGACACACATCTTTCCCCTCTTCTACATCCGTACCACTCTTAAGATTTCATTGACTTTTGCATTTGCATTTCCTTCTTTCAAAATATAATAAACTTGATCTTACCATAATTTCCTTTTCCTCTATAACACCTTCCATTTACATTTGCGCTGTGTATTTATTTTGTTAGTCTTTCTTCATTCATTCTGGGCCTTTCATTTGTCGTATCCCCAGTAAACTTGCATGTATATCACTGACAAATATATATCAATAAAATCATTTTGAATATATTTTATTTATGAATTATTGTATTTAAAATTAATTTATTCGTGTAGTACTCTTCTTTTTATCTGAATTGATTATTTATTTATTTATTTATTAAATAAATAAATTATACTTAAGTGTAATTTACATATAATAGTAACAGTTATAAAACAAAATATGTAAAACGTATCAACATATTTAAAAAAAACAATAATTCAATATATGATACATATATTTCAATATACGAGTATAATGCATCAGAACACCAATATATAGTTCAAGGTGGAAAGTTCAAATATAATCAAATACAATTAAATAAATCAATGAACAATACAAGAATTGACTAGGAAAATATAATCAAATACAATTGATTAAATCAATTGACAATACAAGACTTGAGTAGAAAAATATAATCAAATACAATTGATTGAATCAATTAACAATACAAGACTTGAGTAGGAAAATATAATCAAATACAATTAATTAAATCAATAAACAATACAAGATTATAATAGGAAAAAATAATGAAATACGATTAATAAAATCAATTAACAACACAAGACTTGACTAGATAAAAATAAAATCTCTCAAAGCCAACGACAATCACAAAATTATAGGGTAAATCACAAAAAAATGAGATATAACAAAATAACCAGTTTCCCGGAAATGCTGGAGGCAGGCCCTCTTGAACTCAACAACATATATATTAAAAATATTCACCAAACCAGACATGGCGTTTTGTGGGGTTGTTAAATAGCGTGACCGGAAGACAACATTGTTTTCGATCCCGTTAATAGTACCTTCATATTGAATATTTAGTATGCTTTATATTCAATAATACTGTAAATATATATTTTATCGTTTTAGGGAGATAAAAAGAATTAATATTTTTATCCGTTATTGGAAAGGGATAATATGATTAGAATAAATGCTTGCATTGCATAAAATAGCTGGTATGACAATATTTAATAAAGTAAGAAATAATTGAACTAACAACAACTGTTTATTAGAAGACGGATGTTAAAAGAAGAATGAAGAAAGGAATCTAGAGATGGTTTGACCATATTGAGAGAATGGGACTTACAAAATGAATGCCTGAAATGAATGGAGAACGAGGAAGAGGTAGAGCGAGGAAAAGGGGAAGGAGATAGCTGGAAACGTTTTAAATATAGGGCAGGTAAGAAGTATGAGAAACAGATGAGCATGTCATCATCATCATCATCATTGTCAACCAGGGTCGATCCACTGCTGGACGAAGATCTCCCCAAGTTGATTCCAAATAGTTCGTTTTTTTGCTCGTTGATGCCATGTGATGCTGACATGTTTCCTGATTTCATCTATCCAGCGTACTTCCGGTCTTCTTCTGGGCCTCTTTATGCCTCTTGGGTACCATTGGATTATTTCGGATGTCCATCGGGAGTCTGATATTCTGACTACGTGTCCTGCCCATTGCCACTTCATTCTTTTGCACACCTTTATAACGTCTTCTACCTTTGTTATATTGCGAATCCAGGTGTTTCGTTTACGGTCTCTTTTAGTATATCCCAACATGCATCTCTCCACCCCCTTTGTGCGGTCTGGAGCTTTTGTGTGTTCTTTACTGTGAGCGTCCATGTCTCGCAGCCATACGTAAGTACTGAGAGAATCACTGGTTGTAGACCCTTCGCTTCAAGGATATTGGGAGATTACTTTTGAAGATGTTGTCCAAATGTCCAAATGAACTCCACGCTAGTTTTGTCCTGCTAGATGAGCATGTATGACGAGATAAATTGATATGGACGAGGTGAAAAGATCTGTCGTCTCTGCGCACGCTCTCTATATCTTTACAAACATACCATCAAGCTATACCAAAATATGTTTTGTAATTTTTTTTAGAATTTATCTTAAGTATTGTAATATATTGTCATTCTAAAACAGATTGTTAAATTTTGAGAACATCTTTATAAATGGGATAGAATTAAAATTTAAATGGCATTGAAAAATTTGAATGATTAATGAACATCTATTATTTAATCTTAACCCAAAATATGTGTAGAGTAATGTTGTATCGTTTAGATGAAACAAAATGCGTTTTAAAATATAAAGGAAAAATGTTTCTCATTACCCTCTGAGAAAGCAATTTCAGATAACTCAGAGTACGTAAAATATTTAATCTTTGATATAAACTTTAATACCACAAAATGTTTTAATGCAACACGATAATTAAATAATAGGCACGCTGTTTTATATAATACTACTGATACATTTCTTATTTTCTCGATGCTAGAATTGTTTTTCTTGTTGTACGTAATATTGAAAAATTCGATTGCAATGCTTTTTAAAAAGTACAAGTATATGTGTATGTTTCATTTAAGGGAGGTGATCCCTTGCAATAATCCGTGTGAGAATGGTTTCGTCATATATTTATATTTATTGAAAATATATACTACACTTGAATGTCTATTACATATCACAATAACAATTATAAAACAAAATTTAATGTATGAATGTGGAACGAATGAATGAAGAAAGATTAACGAAATGAATATACAGTGCAAATGTGAGTGGAGGGTGTGGTAGAAGGAGACTAAGAAAAATATAGTTGGATCAAGTATATGGTTTTTTGAAAGAAGGAAATGTAAAAAGTAAGAGAAATCGCAGCTGTATGGATGTAGAAGAGGGGAAATATTTGTATAGCGATAGGAGTCTGGCGCTCGCTCACCTACCCCGATAGGGAGATGGCGTGATTGTGTGCATGTACACCTGATATCTTTCGAAAAGAACTATCAATAATATATAACATATATATTTCCAAATATGATACAATATAACATATTATTAATGTATAGTACAAAATTTTGGAAATGAACGTATAAGGAATTTTGTATGCGGAAGTGCAAAATTTATATATTTTAACCAACAAACATACTCAAATATTGCAAATTTAAGTTTGAAACGGGAATACGAAAATTAGTTTATGCAATCGATTGGGCAGTCATTAAAATAAACTCAAGGTTTTGACATTTCTTTGAATGAAAGTTTCAACGATACACAACAAGTAAAAACTTAACTATCATAGTATATATAGGCCAAAACCCGTACGGCTGTCGAATACTTGGATTCTCTCCGAAAGTAATTCGAAATTTGAATCTCGGTGGGTCCGTCGAAACTATACTGAACGAATTTTAAATACCTAGCTAACAATTTTTGAACCGGTGTAAAAGGATACGATGTATAAATGATATACAATATATAAACAAATTTTACATTTATGAATACATATTCGTATTTTCATAAATGTAGAATTTGTTTTACTTCCGTGAATATTTCACGGGTTGCAGGTTAGTTTATTAAGTGAACAGTACATATTCTACTTTTCTGTATGATTTACTTGTACTATAGTTCGGAAATTCTAGGATGAGTCCTGTGGCAGCTCACAAATCTGCCCCAATACAACCTAATGTAATGAATTTACCTAAATAACTTTCTATTTATTAGAATTGAGGCTTACTCTTATATTAAAGTTGATAAAATAATTAAAATTACTGAACATCGTTACAAGGTTGTAGTGGGGCAAATTTGTGAGCTGTCACAGGACTCATCCTAGAATTTCCGAACTAAAGTATAAAATATTCCAACTCTTAAAACTTCCGTGCTTTTCAGAAATAATGTTGATTAACACGAAACTTGAGTATACTTAACTTTTTCTTTGTATTAATTTTTTTTTAAACTTTTAATATCTGATTTTTAGGATTTTTTTATATTAACCTATTTCTTAAACCGCGATTCCAATCACAGTCCAGCTTTAAGCTAGGTATACTAATAAATGTTCTCTAAATCTCTAACACTTTTCCTAAAAAAGGTTGAATACTTCTGGCAAATGGCATTATTAAACATTACAAGAATGCAAATAAACAATGAAATTCCCACCCCAGCGATAACGGATCTCCAAAACAAACTAAAGGCAGAATTGCTTGTCGGGAATTGCGTACAGGATCAGGTAACGCCGAGATTGTTTAGACGGGACTAGTCGGAACCGAACACGGCTATTTGGGAGTCTGTGAGAGCCAGGGGTTCATAACTGTTAACAATTAAATTTGACGTATCTTAGGAAAGTGTGGAGTGCGATAGTTGAAGAAATTTTAACTGAGGGAAATGTCAAGAATATGAAAAACAAAAGAACATGTTTCACGAGATGTATGGATGTGGACAAGACGACAGCGGTGTGCATGGATAGATATAAAGGTGTGGAATATGTCCCCTTTGCCTACATCAAAAAATATATGTACAACATATATGCATTTCATAACAGGTAAAAAGTGCGTTAGATTATTTTTGAATTATTATATCATAAGAAAAAGAAAACGGTTACAATTTTAAATTTAAAAAATGTTAAGTAATGCATTTTGAGAAACAAAATGATAACGTTGTTTTTGCACCGAGCCAATATTAAAAAATGTATCTTAAATTGAAAATTTTCATTTAGTATTTATATGCGATAGTTGTATAATGAAAGTATAAAACATTCGAATGGCAACTGCCCACCGATCGATTTGATAAAAAAATCGTGCCAACCGCAAAATACAATAACTTAAAATTGCTGACCTCAAAATAGCTAATTATTTTTGCTGATGCATATAAACTGCCTTTAGCCTTATACCTGTTTATATCAGTATGTAAAAGCTAAATTGGGCATGTAAAACGCTTTAAAAGAACTCAGTGGACTTATTGTTATGTCGCAATCTCTTCCAACCCACCAGAATGATGTTAAAGACGCCATAAATGCAAACTAAACTGGATTTTTTTTAAATATTCTAATCTAACCTAACGTTTTTTAAAACGTCCTAAACTAACATAACATAAGGAGCATAGTAAATTATGTAGAAATGAGTCCACTAATATGATCGAACACTGAATGAAGTTATTAATGTGTTGAGTAAGATAATGTATTGAGTAAGATAATGTGTTGAGTAAGATAATTTGTTGAGTAATGTGTTGAGTAAGATAATATGTGAAGTAAGATAATGTGGTGAGTAAGATAATGTGTTAAGTAAGATAATGTGTTGAGTAAGATAATGTGTTGAGTAAGGTAAAGGCATCCTCGAGTGGTCTTTTTCATCTAACTAACACATCAGCCGTTAACTCACATTCATCCTTCATCACTTCATACAAGAACATACAAGTTGATGACTTCATATGAATTCTGCGGCCAAGAAAACCGATGTATTACACATCCATTGTAAACAGCACAACCTGATGTATTTATTGCATATGGAATCTCTTACAACCAATCCAGAGAGGTTTTAAGGATGCCTTAAGGGAAAATCAGAATGTAACCCTTTTAAAAAAGTATTTTGTCCAACGGTAGTCTCTTAAAACCTTACAATGCACGACATCATGGATTGTGATGAAATTTATACTCAGCATAGAAAAAGTGATGTATACAACGGGAAAAATAATGAAAAAAATCAAAAACAATTTTTAGTGTTTTTTTTATTGAAAAAATGCATGATGATGCAAATTTGCTTCACACATATTTTTACCATGCAGATAAGTTTTTACATGAAAATTATTATGTTAATAAATAAAACATACCTGAATTGTTATTATTTTTCCCTTTTTCAACTTCTAAAACACTTTTATTATGGTTTAATTAATTCTTGAAATGCAGTAAAAAGTTGACTCCACCATTCCTCCAGTTGTAAGAATTAAAAATCGTTTTTTGATAAACAAAAGTTTTTTTTAATTTTTTTTTTGCAAATAGTCAACAAGAAAGATAGTTGTACCATATGATTTTAGTGTATTTTATTTCCAAAAGATGGTCTTGCATTTATCATATTTTTTTAATTATCATGATGCAAATTTGCATCCCAATGCACTGTAGGGTTTTAACAGGGTTCAAATAGGAATTAGAACACACGAGAATGACATGACGAAATGTAGAATGTTGAGGGATGGATCGACTCTCTACATCTGCAATGAGGAACAGTCCATCTGACACTTTCTGCACTGCTCGAAGAGTCCGGTGTCTTAATTTGTGAAACGTCCAATGTTATCCAGGTGACCAAGTTCTGGATTTAAACAAATTAGTGCCTTTGATACGGTGAGAAGAGAATGGATTTTATAACTATATTAAAAAAAAAAACATTTTTATGAGGTGCGCAAAATGTATTTCATAACAGTTTAACAAAGAATAATAAATTATTTCATACCTACTTATTGAAAAGTGTGTCGTGCCAATTTTTTGCTGCTTTGAACAGCATAAATGGGAGGCCGCCCCGTGCAACGAATTGTATTATAGTATATCATTCAGCGTATTTTTTCCATCTTCTCAATTGTGTATTCATCTATTTCGATTAAAACCGACCCTTTTGTACCCTAGATTTGAAACAGGGCTTTCCAACAGTTTTAGACATGATGCCCCCCTTGAAACATTCTCAAATAATTTAATCCTAGGAAATATTAAGGCATACGGGTATATGGTCGGTATCCAACATGATGAGTAAATCGAGTCAATATAAGTGAAAAAGGGTAAAAATACTCAGCCAGCAAATTCTGGAATGAATTGTCCCTGACCTTGAAGCAGCGGGTGAATAATTGCACCTTCAGAAATACTCTGAAACGTTACCTTCTAAATAGTTAATAACGGATTAAACTTTATCTCTTTGTATTAAAGTCCCATAATGGGATGTCTTCATTGTATTTTTTGAATATGTGTCTGAAGAGGTTTCTTCAGAGAGAAGTAGAACTTTGAAGTCGATTTCATCTTCATTTTATAAATATGTAACATAGTTCCAAATAAATCCAATAGAGTGGGATATTATGACATTTTTTTCTAGTGTCAGAGATATGGGTGGCGTGTGCAACTCAAATAAGCACTGAAATACAATCCTTTTTAACCCTTCCTGTCCTGTAATGTACACATTGATTCTAAAAACTTTAATATCTCTATAAATATAATAAATACTGGCTTCAGATTTTAGGTATTCCTCCGCAATACATTTACGCATTGAATGAAAAAAATAATATTAATAATAATTTGCACTTATCGGCCACATCAGAGATATTTTGTGACAATCGAGAATAAATTCCCCAATACAATCAAACGTGTGCCGGTGTGTGACTTAGGTATATTCGTTCTAAAAAAACACTATGGGTGAGGAACTGACGCTATTCACGTCTCACTCTCACTCTACTTCAGTATATGGGAACGTAAGAAATAGAATCTCAGTTCGCTCGCTTCTCTAGCTTAAGTAGCTCGCGGGCTTTCGTTCGAGGTGGTAGCTTCGCCCGTTTTGTGAACGTCGTCCGATATTTTTTTTCATGTTTTCAGCAATTAAATTTCAATTATTATCACTTTAGACTTCAAATTTAATTAATTTGAGCGATTCGCTATGAATATTCTTATTTTTCAGATTTTAAATCGCTCATTTTTACATGTGTATTAAATACACACCACCGGAACGGGCGGATTTTTTTTAGCACAGGAAGGGAAGGGTTAAGAGGTCTTATCAAAATTTGTGAATGAGTTCGAATCCTGAGTTATAGGCGCTATATAAATTGTCATTTTATTATTATTATTATTACGTAAGAAGATTGTCGAGGAGGTGAATTTTGTGTTCACGTATAGAAAAGCAAAGGGTACATGTTATATCTACTCTGCAAAGGACACGGCGTGATGTATACGAATATATTATGCAAAATTTAACCAAATCGTCCACTGTAGTGAAAATCGGCCAATGCCGCAACATGTCGACGCTTACATTATCGTGCGTCTACTTAAGAAGTGTGTCAGAAGTTTTCCAGGTAATTTCCCTCTCCACGCTTCACTTTTCGGCAAAATGTGGGTTTCTCACGAAAGCCCAGTGGCCGGAGTGTTCAGCGAACCTACATACGAGTACCAGGGCCGCCGCTTCGATATCATACAATGTGCAAAACAGTATAACTTATTCATATTATTTATAGTTAAGGCATTAACATTATGCAGGTTTAAAGACATTGTAATTTGTTTTTATCAAACACTGTTTATTCCACTTTTTGTTACGGTATAATCCTATCGGTTTCAAGGCTTTCATCTCGTCATCAGAAGCACAAACAAGTCTTGTTTGTGCTCCCCATTGAACAAACAGACTCGCTCCGTCATTGGCACGCTTTAAGAAGCGACTGAAAAAACTCTTAATTTCTAGTCAGTAAAATAACGTGTTTCATTCTTGATTTTTCTTTTCCTTTCCTCTCCACCATCCCTTCCTTTCCTTTTGATTGATGATATCTCACTTTATATGAAAAAGATTGTTCGGGTGATTGTCTGTCTTTGTAGAGTTCGTGCTCACGTGTATTTTTTTTGGATTTCGTGGGGATGGATAGTCATTTGAATGATTTATGCGACCACGTAACTTGCTTCATTTACTTTTGTCTGGTTGGCTGGAAGAGATTGACGCCTGGCAATAAGCCCGCCAGATTGTATTTGCAATAAACGTGTTAAATAAAATAAATAAATGATGAGGTGTGCACCTTGAAACCGGTAGGGTTATACCGTTACAAAAAGAGGAATAAACCGTGTTTGATAAAAACAAATGACTAGAACTTATTTTATGAAACTTTATCGGAGAGCGTTTTTAGACGATTCGATTCCCGCTGGAACAGTCTGGATTTCACTTAAAGCTTCATAAACATTTTTCTGGTTGGTTGAAGAAGTTGATTGCCACTTGGCGATATCCGACAAGATTGTACTGTGTACATAGAAAGTGTTATACATGATTCGGTCGGGCGCTTCTGTAGCTTCCGAACGTGATTTATTTAGTATTAGTGGGCTCGAGTCCTGAGTTAGAACGTCGTAGGCGAGAGTTTGCTCTCTAAACGGCGCTACATAAAATTGTCATTTAAATTTAATTTTTATTTATTTATTCTATACGTGACAAGAAATATACATAATTTGCGAAAAAACAACAAGTAATTTAATTCGGAAATACGAGTATAATATAATACGAGTAATAACGAGTCGTAACGATAATGTCGGTAATACGAGTATAATACAGACGAGTGTCTTGATCAAAAATTCTAGCGCTCTGTCATATCTTCGTTAATTGATAGGGAACAGTGTGAGAGTATGTATGAATGTATATATATATTTTTTATGGGACATTAACAACTTTATTGGTAACTTACTTTTTCTTCTTCTTCCTGTTGGTCTAGGTCGTATGACCTGTTTGTGACGGTGGGCTGTCCTGGGATGATGACGTCCACCTGTCCTTCCACCTTTTCGGCGGCCTTCCTGGTAATCTCCTGCTGCTAGCGTTTTTAGTCTGAGCGATTTTTGCCAGTCTTGTATCCTCCATGCGGTCCACATGATCCCTCCAGAAGCGCCTTCTGCTTCTTCCCCACCTCACTATGTCTTCAACACCACAGACAGACCTTATCGTCTCATTTCTGATCCGATCTCTAAGAGGTCTGCCTGCGATGGAGCGTAGGGTTCTCATTTCCGCCACTTAGTAACTTTTTAATAGTAAAAAATGTTAAGTTCCACATTTTCCATTTAGGAAGTTTTCTCAAAAGTGTGGGGTGAACGCGGGCTACCGATTTTATTATAGAAGCGGCCGTACGCCACCCCTTTCTGTCTTCAAACAAAAATATTTTTATATTTGTACAAGGAGTTAAGAACGTCAAACTGGATATACAACATTCCACACAATTTTATGATTTTAAAATTTGGCGAATTTTTATTATTTTTTTCCATCTTTCTCCGATAGTCCCCACTAGAGACTCAGTGCAGTGGATTTTGTGCCAATTTCAATGTTTGGAAGTGAAACGTGGACGCGGAAAAGACTGAGAGAAGATGAATAAATGTTTTAGAAATGTGTGCATTGAGAAGAATACAGTAGAGTGACTGAATGACAGAATACGGAATGAAGTGTTTAGGGATGAATGTGAACTTAAGGCTGATGTGTTGAGTAAGATGAAGAAGAACTCGCTAAGACAGTTAAAGCATGTGGAACGAATGAATGAAAAATGACTAACAAAACACTTACATGGTTCAAATGTGAGTGAAGGGCATGTGAAAGGAAGACCAAAGAATGTATGATTGGATCGAGTGAATAATGTTCAGGAAGAAGGAAATGAAAGTCAGAGAAATCGTAGAATTTTTATGAGAAGGTATTTGGACGTAGAACAGGCTAACAATACGTGTCGAGATCGAGTCGAGGAAAGTATGGTGCTCTGTCCTCTTTGCCAACCCCAACAGAGAAATTTCGTGATAATGTATATTTATGTATGTATTATTTTTTTAATACGATAACCTTTGCCTTCCTGTGCTAAAAAAATCCGCCCGTTCTGGTGCAGTGTATCCAATACACATGTAAAAATGAGCGATTTAAAACCGGAAAAATAAGAATATTTGTAGCCAATCGCTTAAATTAATTAAATTTGAAGTTAAAAGTGATAATGGTTGAAATTTCATTCATGAAAACATGAAAAAAACATCGGACGACGTTCACGAAACGAGCGAAACGACCACCTCGAACGGAAGCCCGCTAACTACTGAGCGAGAGAAGTGAGCGAACTGAGAGTCTATTTCTTGCGTTTCCATATACTGAAGTAGAGTGAGAGTGAGACGTGAATAGCGTCGCTTCCTCACCCATAGCGGTTTTTTTAGAATGAATAAAATAAATAAATAAATACTAGGTTTATTGATAGCAGCATAGTATGTACAGATTATATTTAAATAACACTTCTAAAACACATAAATTGCAGATAATACATTAAATACAGAAGCTATCAAAAGGTCTGGGCTCATCTAATAGCATCCCCTCGGCCAAGATACACCCCACCAATATAGGGCAAACCCAGCCACGGGGACACCAGATGTTTTTCAGCCCACACCCTAGAACACGTAGAACAAGAATATATAAAAAAAATAAACACAGAAAATAAATAGATGACAAAAAAAAATCCAAGAGAGAAGACACTAAAAGGTCCGGGCTCATCCCACAAACATTCCCCCGGCCGAGATACACCCTACCAATGTAGGGCGAGCCCGACCGCAAGGGCATCAGGAAGCTTCCATCCCACACCCCCGCATATCTAGATTAAATAATAAATAGAAAAAAACAAAAAAACAAAAATGTACGGCAGAAAACAAAAATAAAAAGTAAACCCACATATACCACCTCAGGTTAACTGTCAGCAAGAGCGAGAAAAAAAAAAAGAAAAGAAAAGCCTCAAAGGAGTCCAAATTTTACATAATGACAAATGGGAAGTAAGATAGTTGAGACAACATTGAAATAGTTAGGCAGTAATACATTGAAATAGATAAGCAGTTTTAAAAGAATTAATGAGGAAATAACGCACAAACACGTATGCACAATCCTCGATTCACCACCAGCGAAAAGAGAGAAAAGAAAGAAAATAAGAAATAAAAAAGCAAACAAGAGGCCCATTAACCACTGAGAAACCCATTAACCACCCAGAAGATAACGCTTTAGAGCATCTCTGAAGGTATAACTATTCACCCGCTCCTTCAAGGCCTGGGGCAACTCATTCCAGCATTTGCTGGCTGAGTATGAGAAGGATCCCCTGAACAGTGTTAGGTTATGGTTTGGGATAAGTAAAAGAGTCTCTCTGCCTCTAGTTTCGTAGCCGTGAAAGTTTCTAGCCCAATTCAGTTTTTCGAAGAGATAAAGTGGCATTTTTGTACTGGTAATTTTATGCACGAGTACGCTTAAGTGTAGAAACCGTCTTTGTTCCATGTCAATAATTTTAAAAGCTCTCATAAAAGGGGTGATGTGTCCTCTGGGGGGAATGTTGAAACAATACCTACAGCAAGCATTTTGCAATCTTTGCAATTTCCGTTCGGTTCTCCTTAGAAGGCACGGTCCATAGATGCAATCACCATACTCGACTATTGGGATAATGAGCGCGTCGATTATTCTACGTCTAGCCTCAATGGATAGGTTTTGACGGATGCGATAAATATTTTTAAGCCGCGGAAAAGCCCATGAATATATCTACGTCACACGTTTGATTGTATTGGTGAATTTATTCCCGATTTTCACAAAATATATCTGATGTGGCCGATAAGTGATAATTATTATTAATATTATTTTTTCATTCAATGCGTAAATGTATTACGGAGGAATACCTAAAATCTGAACCCAGTATTTATTATAGTTATAGAGATATAAAAGTGTTTAGAAGCAATGTGTACTAGTTACACATCACAGGGAAGGAAGGGATAAGGGAAGATAATAGAATAACAAAAGTAACAGTTGAAAAGGATACACGTCAACTATCATAAAAAATATATTCCCTATACCCAGTTTTGTTTAATTTTTATTCTCAAATACCGTAGACCTGCTGGTCGAGTAACTAAGAATTCTTGGCATAGGTTCTCAACTTATTTTGCCCACCGCCCACTTTGAGAATATTTTTTTTTCTAAAGCCCCTCAATTTTTTTTACTAGCGAATCTGAAACAGCTATTGCCACGATTATATTTAACCGTGTAATATTATATACTATAGCCGTAAGATATGGTATGGTATGGTATGGCCCTAGCCTATTTCTGAGTTTAAAGAAAACTGTTTCAATGAGAACAATTAAAACGCATACTTAATTATATTGAAAAGTATTTTTATTAACATTCAAAAGACATTGAATTTATAACTTATTTAATGAGAAGGTTGAATTTGATGCATTTTAAGGAGTTTCTTAATATCAGACTCGATTTTACTTAAAAACAACCGTTAGTCGCCGCGTTCAGTAACATGGAGCCGATTTCTCTTTTTAGTTACCAATGTTGCTACAGCACTAAATCCACGTTCAGCTATAGTAAATAGGAAGATGGGAATGCTATCTGAAATCGTTGAACAATCGACCATAATCACGAACAATATTAAAGTTTACTTTAGTTAGTACGTGATTAGCGTGTTTTTTTTTGTCTTTTTTAGACTATATTTTTTTAATCTGCCCACGCCCCTCCGTGCCATCTCAACGCCCACTATTTTTCTCTGGGTCTTTTACTGCCCCCCTGAAAGTCTCAAACGCCCAAAAGGGGGCGTTATCGCCCACTTTGAGAACCTATGTTTTAAGGCAACTAGCTTATGACATGTGTTAATTATATGCTTTCGTCATCATTAAAATTAACATCAAAACCAAATTCTTAAAACATATGAAATTTACACTTTTTTTAGTTTAAGTCTTTCAACTCAGAGATTGCAGGTTCGATCGCCTTTGGAACCCAGATTTTTTTAGTAAACATTCTCTTCTGGTTTTAGATATAATTATTTATGAGATATTGATGTTAAAAATAAACTAAATATTTCAAAGAATATTTTTAATTAATTTTAAAATGTAAATAAAAAACGTAAAACTAATTTAGTTTATATTCGCCATAATCTTATTTATTGAATTCATTTCCGGTTTCAAAAATCGCTGCCTTCTTTTTCAGGTGATAAGGAACAGTGTTAAATGCAAAGGAAAAAATACAGTTTTTAATTTATTTTATTTTTAAGGTTTTAAAAAAATATTCTTGCTTGAGTGTGGGTATTATTTACACTAAATGCAACATAATTTTTTTATTTTTATTTATTACATATGACAAGAAATATAAATAGTTAATTTGCGAAAAAACAACAGGTAATTTAATTAGGACATACAATTTTAATGGATCTGGGTTGGTTGCCTTTCATTTGCCGTGTCTCCAGTAAACTAGGCTTTTGCCTATATCTCACTGAGGATTATGTAGTATTAGTTTAGACAGATGGCGCCCAAAACGTTCTAAGTGGATAATACCGTATCCTGCACTTCATTTGTTATCAGAAAACAATATACCACAAAGTCGTTTATAAACTACATTGGAACTATGTGTCCATTATAATGGACGCCAGGTCTGAAGAGACTAAAATCAATTCGAATGACCTCACAAGGTGACGACTTTCTTAGTCTAGTCTGAAACATTATTCGGATATATTTAAGGAATAAAAACTAACACACATACATACATATCATCACGCCATGTCCCTTCTGGGGTTAGCAAAGAGACTAGATCTCCAAACATTTTATATCCAACCAAACAACCTTCACCTCTTTCACACTCATACATCTCATCATGCACTATCTTCTATTATTCATACTTCTCAATTTACCTTCTTTCAAAATCGATGCATTTGGTCCAGTCACGTTTTCCTCGGTTGACATCTTCCACGCACAGCTCGCACTTCTGACTTGTGTACTCGCTTAGTCATTCTTTCATTATTCATTCTCTCCACATGTCCTAACTATCTTACAGCTTATTTCTTCATTATAAAGGGTCTTGCAAATTGAGCTGTTTTTTTTAATTCAAATTTTTTTAATTCTTGAATAAAACACACAATTTGCTTTGATTCCCAAAAACCTTATTGGTCATTGAAGTATAATGTGTGACATTTAAACACAAAAAACAATATCCTCCAAATGTTCACCTCTTGTAGCTCCACAGATGTCCGCCCTTTCGTCAAAATTTCCATGACATTTTGGCTTAATTGCGGTTCTTACTTACCGATAACGCGAATAATTTCGTTCTTCAGCTCAGGAATTTATCGGGGGTTATTCTTACAGACCTGGTTTTTCACTTAACCCCAGAGAAAATAGTCCAACGGTGTCAGAAGACATGGTCTTGGTGGCCAATTAACATCACCGTTTCCGGAGATTACAATACATAAAATAATTCATTAATTTGAACGCGTTGTTGTATTGTATGATATATGACTCCATTTTTATAAATGTCATACATTACACTTCTCAAATGTCACAAGACCCAGGCAAGTTCGCGACGCCATCTGTGTTTTATCCAATAATAAAAAAACCGCTCAATTTGAAAGACCCTTTGCTTAAAACATACATCTTATCCATGCCTTCATTTCTGATGTATTCGTTCCGCCTTCTTTTAAACATTGAATTCCACAATTTTTCATTAGTACACGCATCTCTTACCCTTCTTCTCGTAAGTCCAAGTTTCTCTTCCATACATCAAGGCACCACCACACTATTATGTTTTGTCATTTTAGCTCCTTTGGATATTGCGCGGTTGTTGTACATAAAATTAAATTCTCCGTTTACCTTGTTCCATGTCACGACCCTTCTTTCAACATCCCTTTCAACTCGCGTATCATACGTAAACATACTGCCCAGATAACAGAACTCATCAACCTGCTTCAATTTTTCTTAGTTAATCCATACATCACACAAACATTTTACCACACTCATTTCTATAACCATAACCTTTGATTTCGCTACATTCATTTTTAAACTGACACAAACGATTCGTCACAAAATAAATCAAAGTGTCAATAAATATTGACAGACCGAGCAGATAGCAGTCAGCAGACAGCCCTGAATGAGCGATGAAAAGGTGATCAGTGATGGCCCGCACGATAAAGCCCCCCTCGTATGAATAATGAATGAAGGAGCACGAAGTATTCGTATATAGACTATATAGCAAGTTGGGTACGGACTGTGGACAGATGTGTGGAGCGGAGAGCCATTAATTCGGTATTTAGTGCTATAGGGAAGAATGCTTATTTAGACGTTTCGATTACTATACCGAGTACTGAGATGTTATACTTGCTTAATATTAATTACACTTTAGTTGTATATAATGGTTGTTATTGCGACAGGGTTTTGAGTACTTGGGCTTTCAGGATGAATGACGTGTGGAAAAGATTTGTGTGGGCTCTTGAATGTAGGTTTCTTCTTGTTGTTTTGTATTTGTGTTTCTGTATATTTTTGTGTTAATTTTTATTCTTATGATTGTGTGCGGTATATTATAGGATGAACATTTTTTGTTTTATTTTTGTTTCATTTTGGGTTCATTTTACTTTTGTTTTTGTTTTTATTCTTATGGTTGTGTGCGGTATATTATAGGATGAACAGGTTTGGTCTTTCTGGAGTGATGATGTGTGAAGAGTTTGATTCCGCATGATGTTTCCAGTTGTAATTGAGTGTCACTGTTTGTCAGGTTGATAAGAACGTGCAACGGGGTTTTGTTTTTGTGTAATCAAAAATCGGAAAGAAGTATCGATTTATTTTTTCATGCTAAATATCTTCAGTGAGATACAGGCAAAAGCCTAGTTTACTGGGGATACGACAAATGAAAGGCGAGAAATCTAGATCCATTAAAATAATGTATATCTTAATTAAATTACCTGTTGTTTTTTCGCAAATTATGTATATTTCTTGTCATGTGTAAAAATAAATAAAATAAAATAGTACAACCTGGCGGACTAATTGTAGCAATCTCTTCCAGCCAACTAGAAAGCTGTTTATTTAAACACCCCGTATTTCGTGAATTTTAGACATATTTTGTTAAAATGGTAAATGTTCGAAATCGACCGGAAATAAATAAATAGTGCACGTGCTATAAATGAATAGTGTACAACCTGGCGGGCGTATTGTCATATGGCAATTTCTTCCAACCAATTTGGAAGATTTTACAGAGGCTTTGACGGATTTACAGGCCAAATTATCATTTAATAGATACCACCATTTTGACATTTAAAATTCCAATCAGAATAAACACACATGCTACTACAAAAGGGCTACTATATGTTGAAAAAACTCAAACTTAGAGTTTTGCCCGTCCTTTGAAGTATTGGACAGAGGTTATTGAAAGGATAAATTTAGCCAGGGGCGTGATATCCCTCCCTTAGTCTAGTCACAGGGGAGGTGTGGGGCTGGTGTTCCTCCCCTCTCCGTCAACAACCCCCTTTGGAGATTAGCCACCCGGAAGCCGATACTTAGTCACTGGAGAAACTGGATGTAACCCCCAGTGGCTGAGTCATGGCTTTATAATACTCGTAAATAAATTGCATGAATCACTTGTTTGTCTTTGGAACTGAATAACTTGTTTGTCTTATTTACATGTGTTAACTCTGCCGAGTACTAAACTCAATGTATCACGCTTTTTAATATGTCTGAATCACCAAATTGGTTAAGTTGACAGTACCATATGAATGAATTAATCCTCACCCCACCATGATTGGTACGGTAAGCGGCTAATGGAATTATGTGGAGAGAAATTATAGCTTCCGCATAATATGTACATGCTGTGACTGTAAGAACATTAGTAGTATTGACATGATCACTCCATATCCTTCAGATTCACTGGAGTTACCATGCTACAACACATGTCTCGGTCCTGCAACGCTTCAACTGTAACCCTGTAGATAATATGGTTATAAAGGTGAAATTGAGGTGGACCGGGCATGTGGTACGCATCTCAAAACGTGTTCTCGTTCACTCTCAAAGCGCATCTTATACGCAGAAGGAATTGGCAAGTGAAAAGTTGTTGGGCAAAGAAAACGCTATTAGGACATTCTGCGCGAGTCTGAAGACCAGGAGCAGGTGACTCAAGATCGTGAAAGTAGCAGTGTTCTCTGTTCTCGGGTTGATGGCGTCTCAACAGCTAGACGTGTGAGAAACATGCACTGTGCTGCCAACATGCACCATCGTTACCAGGTGACTCAGCAGAATCCACATGTCGTCTGTGGGAGGGAATGCACGTTTAGGATCGAACTCTAAAGAACGTTTACTTAATGTGATTCCTTAAGCTGCACATGCATATCTCTAACAGTTTGAGGAAGACAAAGATCGATCCAACCGAAATATTACTCGAGAAAACGAAAAATTGCCAAAAGAAAAGATCATCAAATCATTGGGTCATATTCTTCCTTTGGAATAAGCTAACTAGAAGCAGACTCTATTTGTGTAACAGGAGAAATCCGTGCAAAGTGGATACAAAAAATTATATAACTGTTGCATTTACAAAATAAACACGTTAAATCAATAAAAAATACACTGTTATTGACTAAAATCAATAAACATTGTAATTTGTTTTATTAATCAGTGTTTATTCCACTTTTTGTAACGGTGTAAGCCTACCGGTTTCAAGGTTTTCACCTCGTCATCAGGGGAGCACAAACGTGAGTCTTGTTTGGGCTCCCCTGATGATGATGTGAAAGCCTTGAAACCGGTAGGGTTACACCGTTACAAAAAGTGGAATAAACAGTGTTTGATAAAACAAATTACAATGTCTTTAAACCTCCACAACGTTAAAGCCTTAACTATAAATAATATATTAAAGAAATAAACTATAAAATAATTAAATATTGTAATTTGTTTTATCAAACACTGTTTATTCCACATTTTGTAACGGTATAACCCTACCGGTTTCAAGGTTTTTACCTCATCATCAGGGGAGCACAAACAAGCCTTGAAACCGGTAGGGTTATACCGTTACAAAATGTGGAATAAACAGTGTTTGATAAAACAAATTATAATGTCTTTAAACCTCCACAATGTTATTGCCTTAACTATAAATAATATAATGCAATATTGTATACAGCTTCAGGAATACCAAAAATCATACATACACTACACTCCACCTAAAGCCGAATGTCTTACTTTTACATATAAATAAATATACTGGTAGGTTTATTGATAACAACATAGTATGTATATATATTTATGTTAAACATATTCTAAAATCATATATACACATCTCAAGATAATGACGAAGAAATACATTTACGAGAGAAGCTATCAAAGGTTTAGGCTCTTCTATCGAAGATCTACAAAAGTTTCTTTGTAGTTCGTCTTCCCTTGGTGAGTTTTCAACGTTTTTCTTACCAAATATTTTTTCTGAACATATACAGATGCAGCGAAGTACCTAAATTAGTGGCCGCAGCCACAATCTTCCTGCCCTTAAACTAAACTTATATATTATACAATATTTATAATCTGTCAATAGTAGTGGGTTCGAGTTCCCAGTTAGTGTCCTTGAAGAAAGTCATTTTCTAAACGGCGCTATATAAATTGTCATTTTCTTATTATATAGAAGAATAAATTACATCTGACAGCTACAGTAGCGCCCATGCAACTTCACTTGACCCGAGCGATTTGGCTTTATGTACGAGTACTAATTTCTTCAGTAAAAATAGTTAAGATTTAGTATTTAGTGTTAAGGTTAGACTATGAATTCGGGTCATAGTTTTAAGTATCAATCCACATATTTTTTTAGAAGCGCTTATAAGCTGCCTATTATAAATTTTATAACAAAGCACTTTTGAGGTGATATTTTGTTAGAAAACTGCGATATACGAGTCATTTATTTGTTATTATTATTGTGTCATGGAGGTCAAATTAAGATAACAAGATTATTATTTAATCAATTGATATGCCGCCAAGAGACAGCAGCATTTCAGCAGTGGCGTAGCGTGAGTCGTAATTGCGTGGGGACAAGACGTAAAATCCTCTCATTTCTCCAAAAATATTCAGCGTCTTTCCGATCATGGACTTACGATACGCTCTAACTGAGATTTATTGACTTTCACAATTCACCATTCTTCTTTTTTTACGTCCTCTTTTACTGTACATGCAGTGAGACTCTGGAACCAGTTACAAACCAATGTTAGACTCGGCGCCTTTTTGGCATGCTCTACGAAGTGATAAAAAAATTCGTCATTTTAAGAAAAAATCTTAATTTTAAGTCAGTAATACACGTCAGTAATACGCGTCAGTAATACGCGTCAGTAATACGCGTCAGTAATACGCGTCAGTAATACGCGTCAGTAATACGCGTCAGTAATACGCGTCAGTAATACGCGTCAGTAATACGCGTCAGTAATACGCGTCAGTAATACGCGTCAGTAATACGCGTCAGTAATACGCGTCAGTAATACGCGTCAGTAATATGCGTCAGTAATACGCGTCATAATACGCGTCAGTAATACGCGTAATACGCGTCAGTAATGCGCGTCAATAATGCGCGTCAGTAACGCGCGTCAGTAATGCTAATTTTACAAAATACTAGGTTTTTCTAAGCAAAAAAAACAATAAAATGTGATTCGTAAGCAAAAAGACAGCAGGTGCCTATGCGTTTGCTGCGTTTTTGCTTATGAATCATATTTTACTGTTTTTTTTGTTTATGAATCACGACATTTTTAAACAGCAATGAAAAACATAAAAGTGTAGTTTTCTTAAAACTGAACTTTTGCCATTAGCTGCGTTTTTGTTTATGAGGGCAGTATTGTTATGTGACAATCTCTTACAATCAATAAGCAATATATAAAAGAGGTCATAAGTGAAAGTCAAACTAAAATTATTATTTTTAAAAACAAGCAACCGGAACCGCACCAACAACCCCCAGGCTGGGAGACAAGTGTCTTACCTTAGGTCACGGAGGTTGTTCTCAGTTTGTCGAGAATGGTGGGATTAGTTCGTCTTGCAGTCCATGGAATTGGCAACATCCTTCTCCAGCACCACATTAATACCCAAGTCATCGTCGTTACTGGGGCTCGTAATCGAGGATCCCCTCGCAATTCCAACGACAATTCAGTAGAAAAACGAAGCTGTGACGTGAAGTTTTCTACTCTTTTTTTTCCTCTTTAAATGAGTGGACCGTTGCGCATCAGCAAACTCATTGGTCACACCGCTATACTAAATCCGTTGGCACACCTGAAATGAGGATCACTTCTTTCTTCTTCCCAGTGTCATGTCAGGTCATGTCCAATATCACCTGAGATCACCTGAGAAATACGCTTGTTAAATATCAATGTGTTTATTTTACCTTTAGCTTCTCCATTCTTGGTGGCATCCACACTGATTCTCTCCTTGCTCCCCGTGGATTCCTTGTCCTCCGTCATTTTGTCCTTTTATCGCTTGTCTTCTGAAACAATCAAAATATACATGTTAAAAGATTAATTATTTTAGATAATATGTTACATACATATTTTTTTAGGTTGTGGTCCTATCAACTAACTGCTAACAAGAAAGAGTAATTCGTATATCTTAGATTTTGCATAAAAGCTTACGGATATTTCTTCTTTTTCCCAGTGTCATGTTAGGTCCCCCCAAAGTTGAATATCACCTGAGAGTAGACACCTTTGTCCCCGGCAGCCCTAAAAAGATCTCCAACGCCACCTTATGCCAGTTCAATCACGCATATTGCGGAGCCAGGAGATTCGCCTCCTGCCAACACCTCTTCGGCCTTCTATTTTGCCTTGGATGATCAGGTGCAGTAATTCGTACTTTGCTCATCTGAGTACATGACCCAAATAGGACACCTTTCGGATCGGAGTACACCGGCATATATTTTTTTGAAAAAATAGATATGATCATAGTCAGAGGTATTCTTATATATTCAAATACGCTAAAAAAAATGTCTGTGTAATTCGAAGGGAGTAGCAAGGTGCGGGTTTCGAATCGACGACCTTCCGCACGGAAGTACAGTGTGTAACGGCGCGTCCATGCACCTAAAATGACTAAGTAAGGTATTGTTAAATATTATCATATTGAGTTCCACGATAAAGTATGGAAAAATATCTAAAAAGTATTTATTTTGGTCCTTGACCCTCAAAGCCTTGAGCCTGGGGGCAACTACCCCGTTATGTCTCCCCTCCCTCGCTCCGCCCCTGCATCACAGAAGCAGGACCGAATTAATATGTTTTGATCTCGACAAGGTGGACTGGACAATAAAGAAACGATAACATGGATGACATTCCTACGACCGCCGTTCATTTGCATTATTGTAATCAATTTGTTTCCTAATGGTAGATTTACCACATTAAACAGTATTCGGTTTCTTTGTATGGTCGTATAGCAACATAGTTTGGCAAAAACTTATAGCCAAAAAGTTAAAAAAATCTTTCAGATACAAAAAAACTAACATGCAAAATTGTACAATTTATTTATTTATTTAATTAACGACACAACAGTGTCTTTATATACAAATGAACATGTGACAGGTTATACCTACAAGTACTTAAAATTATTGACAAATAATACAAAACTTTATCTTAAAATAACATGAAGATACAAAAAGCAGTAGTAATAATAAATTATAGTCATTGTTTTAAAATTATTTAATAATTGTATTTATATTTAAGTTCAATATATGTTATGTATGTATACCATAAAATATTACCAAACTTCACCAAGCAGACTTAGGTAATTGTCGAAGACTTATTTTATAGAGGTAAAGAGCTCAGATTTGTTTTTAGTGGAATAACGCATACATAGAACAAATATTGGATTTTTTGAGAATTTTGTGGGAATTTTATGTATAGATATTGAGATATAGAAAACACATTAGTAGAACGAGATGCAAGTTGCTTTGCAGAATTAAAACCTTCCTCCATGTTGATGCAGGGTTACTCAACTCCAGAGGCAAAGTATTGTCCTTAATGTTTTGTTTATATTACGTTATTTATATTAATAAAGGACAGCACAAAGTTAGTAGCTATTTCTAAACTTTACCAAATTTATTAAATTATTATTCCACAGTCAATGAGGTCTTTAATGATGTACATGTATACTCCAACCAGATTCAATAAAAGAGAAACATAATATTATATAATAAACAACAACTTCAATTGTTCTATTATTATTACTAGGTGGCAATCTCAGTCAAACAACCACACAATAGTAAATAAAGCGTGTTGCATGACTTAAAATTTCATGAACAATACTACAGGCATAAAAAAATAAAAGTGAGATATCATCAATCAAAGGAATATGAGGAATTGTACACGCTACATGAATCATCAATATAGACATATTGATGACTAATGTAGCGTGACGACCTCCGTGGCCTGGTGGTAAGACACTTGTCTGCCGATCCGGAGGTTGCGGGTTCAATCCCCGCTGGAACCCAGATTTTTTTAAATTCCAGTCTGGTTAACACTTAGGGCCTATAAAAACATATTTCTGGTTGGTTGGAAGAGATGGCCACATGGCAATAAACTCACCAGGTTTAAAAAAAAAGACATTTTGGAATCAATATAGACATTTTGTTTATCAACTTTGCACGGATTTCTCCTGTTACACTAAGAGGGTCTCCTAGTGTTAGCTTATTTGTAAGGAAGAATATCAGCCAAGATTCTTCTCACACTGCTAGGCGGTACCGAGAATATATCAACAGTGTCATTCAGTTGGTTCAATAAGTCTCGTTTGTGCTCCCCTGAAGATGAGGTAAAAGCCTTGAAACCGGTAGGGTTATACCGTTACAAAAAAGTGGAATAAACAGTGTTTGATAAAACAAATTACAATGTCTTTAAACCTCCACAACATTAATGCCTTAACTACATAAGAAAAAGACAACATAAACAACATAAGAAAAAGAACAGTCAATTATTTTATATATTTTTTTTAAATTCAAATGTTAACCCAAACACGAATACATCAAACAAAATACATTATATAATTTAAATTTAAATTCATGCACATACATACAAACCGTTATATTTCCCTTTCGGGGTAAGCAGAGATAACAGAGCTCCAGACTTTCCAATATCGAATCATCCTTTCTCTTTTTCCACACCCATACACCTTACTCATACAATTCCTACGAAGCATCTAATTTTCTACATTTACTTCTTTCAAAATATCATTTACTTGATTCAATCATACTTTCTTTGGTCCTCCTCTTTCACGCCTTCCAGTCTCATTTGTACTCTATATTTGTTTAGTTAAGTGTTTCTTCTTCCATTAGTTACATATGCCCAAACCATATCGTGCTCTTCTTCATCTTACTCAACACCTTAAGTTCAACATTCATCTTTTATCACGTTATTCCATTTTCTGTCTTACATTATCACCTAATGTATTCTTCTCAGTGCACGCATTTCTACAATATTTATTAGGCTCCCATCAGCCTTTTTGTATAGTATGTCAACGTTTCACTCCTATATATCAAAGTTGACACAAATATATTATCCTGGACTGTCATATCAGCAGATTTTAATACTATGCGATTCGAGTATATATATTAGGTCCCCACATACGAAACCGGCGTTTTGCCGTACTGGCAACTTTGATCTCAAATATCTTCTCTTTGGTTAGGAATTTCAAATTCAAATTTATACAGCTATTTACTCAAGTATTTGTGTTTCGAAAATTATAATTCATTTGTTTTTTCCTCAATTGTTTTTTTTCTTTGCGTCACTCAGTTTACAAAATGGAAAACTTGAAATATCGCGTTATTTACGAGTACGAGTTCCACCGTGGCACCAGTGCTGCAGAAACGGCTCGAAGGATTAATGATGTGTATGGCGACGGTGCCGCAAAAGAAAACACAGTGCGTTTTTGGTTCCAACGTTTTCGTTCTGGAAATTTCAACCTGCAGAACAAGCCCCGTGGAGAAAGTTGATAATGAAGAATTGAAGGCTATTATGGAAGCGGATCCATCGCAAACCACGTCCGAGTTAGCTGCAGGCTGCGGTGTTAGTGATAAAACTGTTTTAATCCACTTGAAGCAAATTGGGAAGGGGGAAAAGCTTGAAAGGTGGGTACCTCACGAATTGAGTGAAGCAAATCAACAAACGCGCGTTGACTGCTGCGTTGCATTACTCAACCGGCACAATAATGAAGGGATTTTGAATCGAATCATTACCTGTGATGAAAAGTGGATCCTGTATGATAATCGGAAGCGCTCATCGCAATGGCTGAACCCTGCCGAACCAGCCAAACCATGCCCCAAGCGAAAATTGACTCCAAAAAAGTTACTTGTGAGCGTTTGGTGGACTAGTGCTGGTGTCGTTCACTACAGCTTTCTTAAATCTGGCCAGACGATTACGGCAGATGTCTATTGTCAGCAACTGCAAACCATGATGGAAAAGCTAGCTGCTAAACAACCGAGGCTGGTTAATCGCTCTAGGCCACTGCTGCTTCATGATAACGCTAGACCACACACTGCACAACAGACGGCTACCAAATTAGAAGAGCTTCAATTGGAATGTCTAAGACATCCACCGTACTCTCCGGACCTTGCCTCAACAGATTACTATTTTTTCGAAATTTGGATAACTTCTTGCAAGGGAAAAAATTCAACTCCGATGGGGCAGTCCAAACCGACTTCAAAGATTTTATTGATTCCCGTCCGAATGGTTTTTTTAGTAAAGGGATCGATGAACTACCTATGAGATGGCAAAAGTGCATAGATAGCAATGGTACATACTTTGATTAAATAAATATATTATATTAAAAAAAAATCAACTTTATGTTCCTCCCAAACAAAACGCCAATTTCACATGTAAGGACCCAATATTTTAGTAAATTGATATAAATCCAAAAAATATTATCAATAGTAACAAGGATTACACTTGTTATGTCTACAAAGTTTATTGAGGAGCTCAGTTTATCCACCAAGGAATATACCGAGATCGGAAAATTTGTTCGAGAAAGACATTCCATATGCGAGTAGTGACTCTCTTAATAACTCAGTTACAAGCAACTTATCCAATTTTTTTTCAAAGACGACTACTGTGGCTTTGTTGATAAAACGCTTATCTTCCAGCTCGGAGGTGATGGATTCCAGTCCAACCTCCCTTGAATACCTTTCTGGTTGATTAAAAAATTCCAACGTGACAATAAACCCGAAAGGTTACACTGTATGTAATGTAACACAATTTACTCTACGGCGCCACTATCACCAATATGTCTGCATCGCATCTGCATATTCGAATATGTTAAAGGAGTCATTTTTCAATCATACTCATTTACAGAACTCATTTTTCAATCATACGAATGATTGAAAAATGAGTTCTTGAGGAGAGAGGACTCTCTACTAAACGACACCTTAAAAAAATGCCTTTAAACTATTATTATTCCGACTCGAACAATAATTTAGTACAAGTATAATCAACACGTGTAACGTTTTACCACAAGAACAAACAATAAAAACACATTCAAATTAAATTATTTAAATAAATGTATTAATTATTAATGAAGATATATGAATAAATAACATCTTTGGTCGTTGGTAAAATTGTGATAAATGCAGAATCAGTATTTTGTTAAAACTGACCACCGCCGTTGGCTTAGTTGGTAAGGTGCTTGACTCAGGGATTTTGGATTTGATTGCCAGTGGTACTCGAAAAAGTTAAAACGAGTACATTAGTTTTTTAAAGTTTCTTATTAATGATTGATTGAAGTGAAACATAGCCGTGAACTTCTAAAAAAAGATAAGAGTTAATGCTGTTGAATGCATACACAAAGGGACATTTCTTGAGTATTGCTCAAAATAAGCCGAAATTGCACTCTTAACTTCATCGTCTAAAAATTTCTTCCCTCGAAACTCTTTATTCATATTTGGAAACAAATAATAGTCAGACTTATATTTGTGCACGGGTGCATTGTCATGTAAAAGAAGCACGCATTTTGTCCATTTTCCTCTCCTCAATGTTTGAAGACGGATAGAAGATATCAGAAATGAATGCGTAGAAAAAATGGACGTTTTAATTAAGATAAAGAAAGGAACTTTAAGATGGTTTGGACACGTGTAGATAATGAACGATCAAATAATGACTACACGACTATACAAGTCAGAAGTACAAGATGTGCGGGAAAGAGGTAAACCGAATAAAACGTGACTGAATCAGATTTTAAAAGAAGGTAATGTGAGAAGTCTGAATCATGGAAGATTGAGTATGACGAGATGTATGAATGTGGAGGAGGTGAAAGTTAGATGCTTTGGTAGAAAAGTTAGATCTGTTCTCTTTGCCTACCCCGCAATGGACACGGCGTGTTGGTATGTATTTATAACTTGTCTTATACGGTGGTATTTATTGCATCATATTTTGCAAGATATGTTCATTTGCTTGGTATGTTATATTTTGTATTGTAATTGTTACTGTGATATGTAAAGTACACTAAACATTCATACATACACGTAAATACCATCCTACCATTCGCATGCCGGGGTAGGCAAAGCGGACAGAGCGCCAAACCTTCCTATCTCGACACTCGTCCTTCGCATATTCCATGTCCACCCTCCTTGCCATATATGTAGCTCCTTCGACTTCTAAGTTTTCTTTCACTTGACTCAAACATACTTGACTTTGCCCAAACCACTTCAGTGTTCTCCTTTATCTTATTCAACACATCAGCCTTAAGGTCACATTCAACCCTGATCACTATATTCCGTATTCTGTTATAAATTGTCACCCCATGTATTCTTCTCCGTGCATGAAGTTCTTCAGCACTTATTCGGCTCATATTAGTTTTGTAACGTCCACATTTAACTCACAAATATCAATGTTTTAGTATCCCATTTACTTTGTTTCTAATCTCTACACGCTGCCCGATATCCCTCTTATCTCTTCCGTCATGTTAGAAAATACTATCCACACAGAAGACTCCCTCAACTTGCTACAATATTTCATTATTCGCCCACTTTTAACATTTACTTTTCCTTTCACACTTTTCTGTCACCATGGCTTTATATGTCGTTTATTTTGGCAATAAATAAATTAAACAAGACCCAGTCTGGTAACTTTACTCACATTTTGTAAACGTGTGCGAGAGATATTGTCTCATCACGTGCATTGCTAACACGTGCCATGACATACTGTCGGTCCCGTACCTTTTCCAATAACTCCAAACCAGAAGACGTGTTTAATGGAGCCAAAGACAATTCTGTTTCTTAGGTACAGTACCCGGCGGTAAGTAATACACATCGGGCTTAAGAAAGGGACTGTCGACCATAATCGGTTAACTTCGGCTTTGTAGATTATCGTCTCTGTCGCACGATGCGCTAACAGTCTGGCGACGGAACACGCGTATGAATGACAGAAACGACGCTCTACAAAGCCGAATTTAGCCGATTATGGCCGACAGTCTCTTTCTTAAGCCCGGTGTGTATTACTTACATATCCACATTGTCAATTCGGATATGTTGAGGAGCATCATCTCTATCCTATAAGGTGGATTCTAGGTATGTTGTGATACTACCTTCTAAGCGTGAGGAGGGATGTGAAAGTATCTTCTTTATCTTGAAGTTGCTGACGGAAGCAACATCTAATATAGCTATATGGAAAAGTATGTCGTTTTATGTTCCTGACAACTATTTGAGGTAGAGAAATATTGATCAGCTTAGACTGACAATGAATATGACAAACTTACCAAGTCCCTTTTGAATAAGTCCTAGGATATTAACATCTTCAACATTTCTGTTTTTTATATAAATAAAGTATTTTGAGCTTTCTTAGTAATGTGAACAAGTTGTTTCGGCTTCGAAATTATTAATTTTTATTTACTGTATATTCTCTTAAATGTATTGTAATTTGTATGTAGGGTTATAATTTGTATGTAGGGTTGTAATTTGTATGTAGGGTTGTAAGTTGTATGTAGGGTTGTAATTTGTATGTAGGGTTGTAAGTTATATGTACGGTTGTAATTTGTATGTAGGGTTGTAATTTGTAAGTATTGTATATATAATAACATTAATAAATCGTACGAGTCAATGAATAATAATGAACCCACTTTTATTGACAGTATATTATTGACAGAAAGTATTTTGAGCTTTCTTAGTAATGTGAACAAGTTGTTTCGGCTTCAAAGTTATTAATTTTTATTTACTGTATATTCTCTTACAATTTGTATGTAGGGTTGTAATTTGTATGTAGGGTTGTAAGTTGTATGTAGGGTTGTAATTTGTATGTAGGGTTGTAAGTTGTATGTAGGGTTGTAATATGTATGTAGGGTTGTAATTTGTATGTAGGGTTGTAATTTGTATGTAGGATTGTAATTTGTATGTAGGATTGTAATTTGTATGTAGGGTTGTAATTTGTATGTAGGGTTGTGATTTGTAAGTATATACAATAAGTCAATAAATAATCATTGTATCGGACGTGTGCCGTCACCTTTGTGTGTGTGTGTGTGTGTGTGTGTGTGTGTATGTGGTATAATGGAAAAATACATTGATGTGTAGATCTGTATGTTAAATTGTATAAACTTATATTTGTATCTGAATTCATTCTATAATGTTATTGTATTTTGTTGTAAAATGTATGTTTGTTTGACTCCGATCGCGCTCGAAACCGCAATAGAAATAAGTGACTTGCGGGGCGATGCGATCGGAGTAGGTCGGGGCCCAGTCGGCGTAAGCAGGGCCCAAAACCCCGAAAGTTATTGTATTTTGCGGGCAATGGGCGCTTGTGACGGCCGACTGACCATTAATATAGAGGGTTCCCTGATTTTGGAAAATATAATACTTCTCAGTAACAACCGACTATACTGCGTTTTACTTGAGACCCGCTACCCTACTTCGACTGCCTGAGAGGGATCTCTCCGCCCTGCTACCTTCTTCTTCTACTGGATCTTCGCTACGGAATTCGTGACGTCGCTATTCTGAGCGCGACGCGGCAACCAACGTGCCTATTTACAGTCTTTGTGCCCCGTCCGGTACAATCGTGAACCCACTTTTATTGACAGTATAAAAAAGTTGAATATAAGAATAGGAAGGTGGTGGCTGCATACATTATTTCAAATACTTTTTCGCATCTGCATATGTTTAGAAATATTTAATAATCAAACCACAAAGAACTTACCAAGAGAAGATAAACTCCAAAGGAACCTTTTTAGATCCTTCGATATGTGATAGTAACACATTCTTAAGTTATATAACTATAGTTATGATATGTGATAGTAACACATTCTTAAGTTAATGAACTATAGTTATGATATGTGATAGTAACACATTCTTAAGTTATGTCACTATAGTTATGATATGTGATAGCAACACATTCTAAAGTTAATGAACTATAGTTATGATATGTGATAGTAACACATTCTTAAGTTATGTAACTATAGTTATGATATGTTACAGTAACACATTCTTAAGTTAATGAACTATAGTTATGATATGTGATACGAGTAGTAACACATTCTTAAGTAGTTAATGTATGTAGTGTTCATATATAATACATGCATACATAAATAAAAATCATCACGTAGTGTCCCTTGCGGAATAGGCAGAGATAACAAATCTCTAAAATTTTCTATCCAGGCACGCAACTTTTATCCCCTCCACATTCAAACATCTCGTCATGTACAATCTTCTATTCTTCATACTTTTCCCTTAACCTTCTTTTTAAATCTGGTATGCTCGTATTCGATTCGGCAATCATAAATGTTGATACAAATTCAATATCTACTTCCCGCCAAACAACATACCTTGTTATCAACACCTTGCGCATTCTTCGAACTATTATTGCATTTTGCACTTATCAAATATTCTGCAATGACCACGAGTATTTTTTTTTATTAGCATTGTTACCATACTTGTTTACCGGAGCGGTGTTGTTTTTCGTCCTTTACCGTTTCTCTTGTAGTAGATTCAGTATCCTGGTGCAATACTGGACCTTGACAAACAGATAGACGCAGACACCTTTCTAATCGAACTCTCGAAGTCTATTGGGAATAATTTCAATGGCATGATACCTATCGCGACACCTGCAAGGCTGTCTGTCGATTTTCGTTACTTTATATCGTTTTTATATTAAGTACATACATATATACCATAACGCTGTTTCCCTGCTGGGGTACGCAGTTTCCTATCTAGAAACACATATTTCGACTCTTCCATATTCTCACACAGCTCATTCGATTTATTTTACTTCTAACTTCTCCTTCTATCAAAATGTCGTTCACTTGATCCAATCATACTTTCCTTGGTCTTCTTCTTTCACACTTTTCACTCACATTTACACTGTATATTTGTGTTTTTAGTATTTCATCATTAATTCGTGCTACATCCCCAAACCATCTCAGAGAGAACTCTTCTTCGTCTTAGTCAACACATCAATCTTAAGTTCACGTTCATCTCAAATCACTCCATTTCATATTCAGTTATACATTTTTTTTTAAACAAAATTAAACTTTGTTTTTTTTAACATTATCAAAAAGGTCATTAGACGTTTAAAATTAAATTTAAAAATATATAAATACATTGTTACGCCACGTGTTTTTCTTGTGCATACATTTTGTACAGTTTTTATTCAATTTTGATAATTTTCCATGTCCACGTTTTTCTCTCATATGTCAAAGATGGTTCTAAAATGTTGTGAACTATCTATCATGTTTATATTATTCATAGTTAAGGCATTAACATTGTGGAGGTTTAAATACATTGTAATTTGTTTTATCAAACACTGTTTATCCCACTTTTTATAACAGTATAACTCGACAGGTTTCAAGGCCTTCGCCTCATCATCAGGGGAGCACACACAAGAATTGTTTGAACTTTGTATATATTTTTGCAGTACTGGCATTTAATATATTATTTATAGTTAAGGCATTAACATTGTGGAAGTTTAAAGACATTGTAATTTATTTTATCAAACACTGTTTATTCAATTTTTTGTAACGTTATAACCCTACCGGTTTCAAAGCTTTCACCTCATCATCAGGGGAGCTCAGACAAGACTGGTTTGTGCTTCCATGATGATGAGGTCAAAGCATTGAAACCGGTAGGGCTATACCGTTACAAAAAGTGGATAAACAGTGTTTGATAAAACAAATGACAATACTTTCCTTTGTTTACCTCTACCACGCCATGCAATCACATTAGAATATATAGTATATTTGTTTTGTAAGTTTTTTTTCATTCATTCGTTTTACATGCACACACCATCTCAGAGTGTTTCACATTCTTCTGAGTATTTCACATTAATTTCATATTCTTGTCTAATCACTTCATGCTGTATTATGTCATACATTATCACCTCCTCAGTGCACTCATTTCTACTACGTTTATTCGGGGCTCTTCTCAATGTTTTTCCTTGTTCACGTTTTACTTCAGCACATCAAAGTTGTTAAAAAATAAATTAATGCAATACAATATAGTAATCCAATGCAAAGTGGTGAGGTATCAACTAAATTATCTCAAAACACATAATAAAAAGTGGGTTAGGTTCGTTTTGCATAATTAAGTCCATATTTGTTGTTATGTAAAGCGACATTTTTTAAATTGAATATTTTCGCCTACAATCCATAATGTAATAAAAGAAAAATTGTATCCTACCCTACGACATTTACTCCATCTACTATATTCCTCGGCTTCCAAGAGAACCACCAATAAATTCTCCGAAATCCTGATCCTGTGTGATCGATCAAAGTTTTTTCTCTACTTTTTTACCGGAACGTTATAACACCCGATACGTCGCTTCTCGGAAATGAGTTTGACGTTAGGCAACATCTTGGTCTTTTTCATAACGCGCTTTTTTAAGTAACGCTGGACGTTAAGAAGAATTTTCAAGAATATTTATTTATCTGACAATAACATGTTTTCAGGGAAGTAATTTCATATTTCTAGGATAGATGGCGTTATGCCAAATTTTTCATTGCTAACTTCATTACAAACGTGCTGAATGTGTATTATAATGAAACGTAATAATATGGCGCATTTTTTCGGCAATTGTTTTAAACTCGAGGAATAATAATTGAGGATTTTTTGTATTTATTGATAAGTAATTAAATAAATTGCTCATATTTTAGCTGTTCATTGGATATTTTAAACACAAACTTATCGTGTTTTAAACTCAAGGAATAATAATTTAATAGTTTGTGTATTTATTGATAAGTAATTAAATAAATTGCTCATATTTTAGTTGTTCAAAGGATATTTTAAACACAAACTTATCGTGTTTTAAACTCATGGAATAATAATTGAAGAGTTTGTGTATTTATTTATAAGTAATTAAATAAATTGCTCACATTTTAGTTGTTCATTGGATATTTTAAACACAACCTTATCGTGTTTTAAACTCAAGGAATAATAATTGAAGAGTTTGTGTATTTATTTATAAGTAATTAAATAAACTGCCCATATTTTAGCTGTTCATTGGATATTTTTAACACAGAATTATCGTGTTTTAAGGAATAATAATTTCAAATTGTTTAAGCATTTTTCGGAAAAAATGGAAGAGGTGACATGTTTTTTTCGACGCTTAATTCTTGTTTACTACCGTAACAGAAAAATACGAACAACTAAAAAAATATGTATACTATATTATTTATAGTTAAGGCATTAACATTGTGGAGGTTTAAAGACATTGTAATTTGTTTTATCAAACACTATTTATTCCACTTTTTGTAACGGTATAACCCTACCTGTTTCGAGGCTTTTACCTCATCTTCAGGGGAGCACAAACAATGTACGTATAGTGTATAGCGACGATGCAGTCAATGATCGAGTTTATCAAGTATGGTTTTGCACAAACCATGATAGTGATACGACCCTCGAAGGTAGTGTCCACTCTTAAAGGCCGATTACCACTAATGACGGCCAAATCAAGTCTTTGATCAAGAATAACCAGCGTTCTACAACACTAAAGATAGCCTAAATACTGAAAATATCGAAAACCACCTTCCACGAGCATTTTGTATAAATTTGGATTTGAATTTGACCAAAAAATTCGAAATTACTTTCCGGTAAACCTAATATTACATACATTATGCCATATTGCTTTTGGGGTAGGCAAAGTAAACAACCGATCTCCACGTCGTTGTATCCAAGCATACATCCTTTGGTCTCGTCCACATCAAATACATGCTTGTATGTTTCTCAAAACATGCTTGTATGTTTCTCATAATTCTTAGCTTTCCCGCAGTCAAAATTTCTCAAATTACCTCGTTCCATTATTTACTCGGTTAACCTCTCCCTTGCAGTCAAATTACTGTAGATTAATTTATTGGTTTTGTAAATTTCCCCTAAACGGTTTTGATTGCCACTGACGTCTAATAGTGCCTTTTGAATTGAGTATTATAACTTAACAAATATGTCGTACTTTAAGTGCCTTTTGAATTTAGTATTATAATTTAACAAATATCTCGTACTTTAAGTGCCTTTTGAAGTTAGTATTATAATTTAACAAATATGTCGTATTTTAAGGGCCTTTTGAATTTAATGTTATAATTTAACAAATATGTCGTACTTTAAGGACCTTTTGAATTTAGTGTTATAATTTAACAAAGATGTCGTACTTTAAGTGCGTTTTGAATTTAATGTTATATATTAACAAATATGTCGTACTTTAAATGGCTTTTGAATTTAGTATTATAATTTAACAAATATGTCGTACTTTAAGTGCCTTTTGAATTTAATATTATAATTTAACAAATATGTCGTACTTTAAATGACTTTTGAATTTAGTATTGTAATTTAACAAATATGTCGTACTTTAAGTGCCTTTTGAAGTTCGTATAATAATTTAACAAATATGTCGTACTTTAAATGACTTTTGAATTTAGTATTATAATTTAACAAATATGTCGTACTTTAAGCTTGATAAATATTATTTAATTTTAATATTTCGTTATACATTGTCAACCTATGTATGCTTCCCAATACACGCTATTAATTCTACAGCTAATTCCTTACACTATTTCTCCACGTTTCACTCCCATACAACATTGCTACTAAAATAGTGTTGTGGAATATCATCGTAACAGATATTGATATTATCCGTTTCGAGTAAGTATATATATTTTAGAACGCCGTTTTTTGACTTTGTTTCCTATCGTCACAAACCGTTCGATATTTCTCATAACTCTTCTATTATCTGAGAAAATACTATCCAAAGAGTTTTTCAACTTTTTCCAGTCTTCCGTTGCTCATCCATATATTTATTGCATTTACTATTTGACAGATCAATTCAATTATTTGGTGGCAAGGAGAACTGAATTCTAAACGATAGATGGTTAAATCTATTGCAGTCTACTGCTTCGTCTCTAAAATAGAGATTCATGAAAACACAAAAATATAGATAGACGAAGGGATATTCTAATTCGAGTCTGAGATATTCGAATTCTAGTCTGCCACTTACTTTGCTTTAATTTATAAACCGTCTGTCTGTCTATCTATCTATCTATCTCATATTAAATAAAAAAATGCTTTTATGTTATGTTGAATAGAGGAATACGAGTGGAACCAATTAGGGTGTCAGAAGGTGGTAGGAGGTGGGCGTCAGCCGTTAATGGCTTGTCAGCCACAGATCCAGAAGTCTCCGCGCTATTGAGTACGTAGAGACCTCCTCGCTGTTCTGCACGCCTGATCCAATGGGCATAACTGGCTGGAACTGCGAAGCTCATTTTCAACTTCCTTCCTCCAATAATATATATTGTCTGTAAAATTTCGATCATAAAGTTTTTTTTTGTGTAGTTAAAAATTTCATAAAAGGATTGTTTTATAATATTACTTTATCAAGAAATTTATTGTTAGTACATTTACAATTGTTGTTATTTCTAATTGTATCTATCATGAATTAGAAATATTATTGCTGTGAATGACATTCCTGGCTTCAAAGGCGCAAAAAAATTTATGAACACCCGAAAAAGCATAAAACAAGGACTTGAAAGCATAAAAGAGAAAACATTAGCATTTAGCGGCCGTAAAGGTTTAAAATGTTAAATATGCCACTTATTTATTTATTTAACACTTTTATTGCATATACAATCTGGCAGGCGTATTGCCAGGTGGCAATCTCTTCCAACCAACCAGACAAAAGTAAATGAAGCAAGTTACGTGGTCGCATAAATCATTCAAATGACTATCCATCCCCACGAAATTCATAAAAATATGCGTGAGCATATGCCCACGAACCCCACAAAGACGGACAATCACCCGAACATTCTTTTTCATATAAAGTGAGATATCATCAATCAAAAGGAAAGGAAGGGATGGTGGAGAGGAAAGGAAAAGAAAAATCAGGAATGAAACAAGTTATTTTACTGACTAGAAATTAAGAGGTTTTTCAGTCGCTTCTTAAAGCATGCCAAGGACGGAGCGAGTGTTATAATGGTTTGTAACTGATTCCAGAGTCTAACTGCATGGACAGTAAAGGATGACGTAAAGAAAGAGGAGCGGTGAACTGGAAAGGCCAATAAACAATCTCTGTTTGAACGTAGCGCTAATCCATGATTGGAAAGACGCTGAAAATTCTCGTCGAGATAAGAGGGGGTGGCGAGACAGTTAAGGATATTATACAATAGAGACAGTGTGTGAATTTGGCGTCTATTTCTAACATTTAACCAGTTCAATGCCTTCTGGTATGAAGTTATATGATCGTACTTACGTAGGTTGAAAATGAATCTTAGGCACACATTTTGAAGAGTCACTAAATGAGTATTTCATGCCTTTAACACTTGCTTTACTGTGCTAAAAAAATCCGCCAGCCACGGTGCTGGACGCTAAGAGTACAGTGAAAAATGTATGTTTTAAATTAAAATTATGCAAAATCTGCTAGGTTATTTTTTGTAATTAGCTATAAAAATAATTTTATTATGTATTAAAACGTCAAATAATCAAATAAAATATAAGTCCTGGCCATTCGCTATCCATCACAGGGTGGCAAGTGTTAATACCACTTAGTGGTATTAAAGACATGAAAGACCCATTAAGTGACTCAAAGGTGTTAAATATGATACATTTTGGAGTTTTTAACATTGCTATTCACGTATACTCTTGAGTTCGTCTTTCCCGTTAAAACCGTTAAAACGATATACATTTTAAATTATGTATTATGAATAATCAAAATAACCAGTCCTGATAACGTTTTAGACTCCTTGGACAGCAACGCCTCCCACAGTTTAAAAATATGAAGGTTACAGTTTGAATTCCAATACATCTGAAAATATCACCTTGACAATTTCCTGGAATCCTGATGTTATGTTCAAATTACGAGGAACGAATTCATATTAATTTAAGGAGCATATATGCATAAAGTATCCAATACATGAATCATATCTTCAGAATTCTGACAAAAACTGGTAACAAGCTTTTTACTGTTACTTTTAATTCGACTTACAGCAAATCTAATTAGTGAGCTCTCAGTTCTTATTAAATGCTCATGTATTATATGTGTGTTGTATCAGAGGTGCATCAAAACCTGGCAGAAAACCTTGAGTAAACATTTTTCAAGTACTACAATAATTAAAATATTATTCGGGTTGCATTACTTTATTTAACGAGTATTTTATTACAGTGCACGAAATTTTATATCACTTGCATACTACCTACTAAACATATAATACATACTCGAGATATGTGTCAGGGCTCAGGTAATCCAAGGCTCACAAAAAAAATAACAATCTATTTGAGAAAATAAAAACCAAACGATTGTCAGACCCGCACTCATCTATGGCTCCGAATGCTGGACGATGTATAACTCTTACTCTAGGCAACTAGAAACTGCTGAAATGCGCATGCTAAGATGGTCAGCTGGTGTGTCCCTAAGAGACAAAATAAAAAGCTCACGCATTCGTGGAAGCCTAGGTGTTACAGACATCAACAGTAAGATGGAGGAGAGGCGATTGAGATGGTATGGGCACTTTGGACGCAGGGCACCCGATCACATTGTGAACCAGGCAATCTCCATGGATCTTCCTCGAATAACAATCAGAGGAAGACCAAAAAATTAATGGCTGGTCCAAAAAGATAACCTGATGCAGAGGCACGGCCTGGGGGACGTAGTCCGGGACAGAAGAGCATACAACCTGAGGACGAGGAGAGCTGACCCCAACAGTCTTCGCAGACAGTGAGTTGGGATGGAGCCAGGGAGAAGATTTGAGAAAATAAAAACAAAAATATGCAAACGTATAATTTATCCAATACAATACACAAAAAATATAAACGTGCGTCATAACTTTAATATTTTTACATTATACAAAATGTTACGTCACGTTACTTGATGTCAGGAGATGTTATGTTATGTTATCACACAGCATTTTAATCGAACAGCTTCTACTTTTAATTTCTATCCGCATAGAACTCCCATAGATTTTTAACACGCTTTTTTTGTTTATCTTGCTTTTAATATGTTTATAGCGTCTATTTCTTAGAACCCGCTGTCGAATCGAAAGAGACCCTCCGGCTAAAGAACCAGGACACTGACCCCCGTGAGTCAACTCTCTAACGATACACTCAGACAATACACACGGGTTCCTACCTGGGCAATAAGTGGTTCAATATTCATGCCATCGTGATCTAGGCTAAGCTTTATAAATATATTGATGAAAGATTGAAACAAGCTCTCACAACCTTCACTATACTGAAAGTAAGAGTCGCTTTGTTTGTTTGTCTGTATGTACACACTAATCTTAAAAACCAGTGGATGGATTTCGATCTTGTTTTAGCACCTTTAAGAGGCAGATAAGTAAATATAAATGTTTAAATTTAACTTGCGTAACATATCCGCCCTTGGCATGTTTTAAGAAGCGACTGAAAAAACTCTTAATTTCTAGTCACTAAAATATATATGTTTCATTCCTGATTTTTCTTTTCCTTTCCTCTCCACCACCCCTTCCTTTTCTTTTGATTGATGATATCTCGCTTTATATGAAAAATAATGTTCGGGTGGTTGTCCGTCTTTGTGAGGTTCGTGGGCATATGCTCACGCATGTGTTTATGGATTTCGTGAGGATGAATAGTAATCTGAATGATTTATGCAACCACGTAACTTGCTTCATTTACTTTTGTCTGGTTGGTGGGAAGAGATTGCCGCCTGGCAATAAGCCCGTCAGATTGTATTTGCAATAAAAGTGTTAAATGAATAACATACAGTAAAACCAGGCGGGTTTTTTTATATATGGCAATCTTTTTCAACCAACCAGAAAAAATGTTATAGAAACCTTAAGTAAAAACACAACAAATCCTTTTTTTTTAAATCGAGTGCCAACAGGAATCAAACCCACAAAATGGACTTAATAATGAAATGACAATTTATATAGCGCCGTTTAGAGAGCAGACTCTCCATAAAGGTGCTCTAATTCGGGATTCCAACCCACTATAATATATTTATTTAGTGATAAACGGTACAATGTGCCTTATAAAAATAATTCTTACAACGATTTCATGAGTGATTTAAAAAAAACAGTTGGTTGTGCTTCATACATTAAAAAGGAACAGAATACATGAAACAATTACCATAAAAATGATGACAAAGAAACAGGTGAATATTTGCATAAAAAAACTTACCTTTGTAACACATTCGGCTTAGGGTGGAGTGTAATGTATATGTGTTGTATCATATATAATCCTACATTTTGATGAGTCCTTCCAAATATTCTTACCAACCGCGTACGTCTTAGAAATGTGTATATGAAAACAGTGTATAAATTAATTGTATGATACATAGGCTGTATTAACTGTATGATACATTGGCTGTATTAATTGTATGATACATAGACTGTATTCATTGTATGATATATAGACTGTATTAATTGTATGATACATAGGCTGTATCAATTGTATGATACATATGCTGTATTAATTGTATGATACATAGACTGTATTAATTGTATGATACATAAACTGTATTAATTGTATGATACATAGGCTGTTTTAACTGTATGATACATAAACTGTATTAATTGTATGATACCTAGGCTGTATTAATTCTATGATACATAAGCTGTATGAATTGTATGATACATAGACTGTTTTAATTGTATGATACATAGTCTGTATTAATTGTATGATATATAGGCTGTATTAACTGTATGATATATAGACTGTATTAATTGTATGATACATAGGCTGTATTCATTGTATGAAACATATGCTGTATTAAGTCATATAAAAAGTCAAAGAAACTGTGCATCAATGAATTATATTTAAGTTAGCTCTAAATGACTTATTAATAAATTGCATTAATAAATTGTTATAACAATATAGTATAATATGTTACTTACAGATATTGAAAAAAAATTACCATTACCATATAGTTAGTGCCAAAATCATTTTATACCATTATGAAAAATTCTTCAACTTTTATAGTTAAAAATAATAAAAGAAAAGTTAGGAAAAAACTTATTGTATTACTCAATTTAAATTCAACAAGATTGTGTAACGGTATTGTTATACAAGAGTCATACAAAACTTTTTAAGTTACTTATTTTTTGTAATTAATTTTATTTTACTCGATTATTATAAGAATATTCTGTTAAACTTTGGTTAAAAAATGGTCATAGATCGACATACACCCGGGTGAAACCGGGATCGACCGCTAGTAAAAAAATATACCTCAATCCGTTTCTACAATAGCTATAATTATTTACGAGGTTTTGTCTACACTAAAATCTGAGGTTGGCATAGCATTAAAGTAAGTAAGTTTATCTCCAAAAATATCCTTTAAATCATACATTTTTTTCAATTAAGGTGGATGCCAGCACATTACTTATTTAACATTTATCTGTTGCCTACCGCTAGTCCATATATCAAACCCCTAAAACTAAAATATAACTATTGGTTCGTAGTTAAATGGTATTGTTTTGTATTACCACATTAAAGTGTTTTTATGACTGTATTTTGGTTCCATTACTATAATGGACAACCATAAATATTTCCTTTGTATTCTGTTTCCAAATTGGGGTACTTAGAAATAATTGTTAAGTATTTTAATATTCCTAGTTTCATATCAATATTCAAATGCTTTTAGATTCAATGATACAGGTGAAAGCCTTTGTAACCCTTTCTTTTATCTGTTACCGGAAATAAAACCTACCATTGATTAACAAAATAATTGTATGAAGCACAGGTTTTCAAAATGTACGCATCGGCATTGTGTTTTAAATTAGAGAAAGGTAAGATCATGTGTGACAAAGTGTATGGATATGAATGAGGTGAAGGCTGTGTAATAATAATAAAAGTATAATCTATGTCAGTCTGAATTGGAAGGGGGCTGGGCACGTCGCTCGAACGACGGACCATCGTTGAACGTGTAGGAACTACGGTCGTCCCTGAATATTGTCAACACGCACGGTCAACGACCGACGAAACGACCTTCGGATATGTCCAAAGGTCGCATACCAGAACATTAATATTGTTTACTCGCAAATACTATTTACGATACATTCCACAGTAGAAAGAGAACGCATCGCGCTGTCTCGCCGTTTTCGCCAACAAATTATCTACCCACAATATTATTCGCGACGTCTGCGACCATCTCTGCATGCACAGAAGTGAGAAAAAAATATATTGCGGGCGCACTCACGCGCCCCGTTCTGAATATGTATAAATACCTACTTACCGATAAATAAAGAATCATTGATCATTTGACCATTCATCACTGTTTACTATTCATTGATTATTCACTCTCACTTTCCGCATTGCTAATCGACGTATTTTATTTTAAATACCAAACAATCAAAATCATCAGCACGTCCCCCCAACGACAACCGCTAAAAACGTATGAAGTAATCCAGTGGTACACAATAGGAAGAACTAGGCCTGTGAGAAGATCAAAGGCATGCTAGGTGGACGAGATACGTAAGCATGCAGTGATTACGTGGCAGCAATGCGCAATCTTGCAATGGATGAATGTAGGCTTATAATGATGATGATGATAATCTATACAGTACCGTTTAGATACCAAACTCTCTTTAAGGGCGCTCAAGAGTGTACATGTATAAAAAGGTGTAGAGATCTTCCCTTCGAGCCTACCCCTAAAAAGGGTTTAGCGAATGTCCTTGAAGGACGCGCTGATGATTTTGATTGTTTGGTATTTAAAATAAAATACGTCGATTAGCAATGCGGAAAGTGAGAGTGAATAATCAATGAATAGTAAACAGGGACGAATGGTCAAATGATGCTTTATTTATCGGTAAGTAGGTATTTATACAATTCAGAACGGGGCGCGTGAGTGCGCCCGCAATATATTTTAATCTCACTCCTGTGCGTGCAGAGATGGTCGCAGACGTCGCGAATAATATTGTGGGTAGATAATTTGTTGGCGAAAACGGCGAGACAGCGCGATGCGTTCTCTTTCTACTGTGGAATGTATCGTAAATAGTATTTACGGGTAAACAATATCAATGTTCTGGTATGCGACCTTTGGACATATCCGAAGGTCGTTTCGTCGGTCGTTGACCGTGCGTGTTGACAATATTCAGGGACGACCGTAGTTCCTACAAGGGTATAGCTTGATTGGTATGTATGTTTCTATATATGTGTAAGAATTCATAATGCATCTTAAAAGATTGCAAGAAGTTTGTTGTGTCAATTGTGATAATCGGGTAAATTATTTTCATTATTCATTTTCACACAAAGTGCTGGTGCATGGGCTGAAAGGCGTGGAGATCTGCCATCAGAGGCGAAACGAAGGGTGGGCGAAAGAGGAAACTATACCGGGCGTATTCCAGCTTGGGGCGCAGTACTACCGCTCGTAGAAATTAAAATACTCAAATTCCAATAACTATTGGAGAATCTGGATCAAATATTAATTGTCTGGAACTTCTCAACATTATATGGTATTATAATTTTCTGTAACTTCTCAACATAATAATAAACGGAACTTTTTCTAAAAAAATCTAAAATTATGATGCGAATATTTTTTTCAACTCTTTCAGTTTCAGCTTTTTCAACCCTTTCAGTAGCTTCACTTGAACGTAACTTAAGCATATTAAAATTAAGAAGTTATTTAATTTGAATATGCTAAAGCCTTAATGCACGCGTTTCTACAGCATTAATTCGGAACCTCTCAGTATTTTTCCGCCTAACTTATAACATATTCAAATCGCTATCGAAGGTACAAGTTTTGTATTAATAAGGAGCGCATTTTTTCTGCCTAGACGCTAAAATTCCTAGTTGTGCCCCTGTCTGTCATTTCTGTCTACCCCAAAAGGGACATGTCGTAATAGTATATATGAATTTTCATACACAGATATTTTTTAATGTTAACCCGAGATGACTTGAGTTTCTCATATGAAGCTTTGTCCAATGCCAGACATACTTTTTTAGACGTCTGAGGAACGTGATGTAATCTCCTACAAATTATTTCCTCTATACGTTAGAAACCTCGCTCAGTAAATAAATAGGTTGTCGGACAGCCTCGCTAGCTGTGAATAGGGCCAGGGGTGCAAAGAGTATAATAGTGTAGAAGATGGGGACTTATTCAATTAGATTGCCCCAACGCGGAATCACAATAGGAGAGAACCTTCCCTCCATTACTTGGAAACACTGAAGATATTTGAACGTGTAGAATCTTCGTATATCCAAAAACGATCCAAGTTGGATTGGATTCCACAACTCATATTTTATTTTTATTGATACAATTTATGAAAAGCCCAGCTCGATTAATTTTATTAAATCATACTTTCATTGTATACATTACAACCTGACGGGTTTATTGTAATGTAGCAATATTTTTCAACCACCCCTTGAAAAATACTCTTGTTATCTACAACAACCAATCAATAAATATTCTATAAATATAATGGAATATTGTGATCACCTTCACGAACACCCAAAAATCTAATAAATTACTGTTGAATTAAAATGGTTTTTATTCAAAAGTAACCATTTCATTCAAAACTAACTATTTTATTCGAAACTAACCATTTTGTTCGAAAGTAACCATTTCATTCGACACTAAGCATTTTATTCGGAAGTAACCATTTTATTCAAAACTAACTATTTTATTCAAAAGTAACCATTTCATTCGACATTAAGCATTTTATTCGGAAGTAACCATTATATTCAAAACTATTTTATTCTAAACTAACCATTTTGTTCGCAACTAACCATTTCATTCGATACTAAGCATTTTATTCGGAAGTAACCATTTTATTCAAAACAAACTACTCGTATTTTATTCGAAACTAATCATTTTGTTCGAAACTAACCATTTTGTTCGAAAGTAACCATTTCATTCGACACTAAGCATTTTATTCGGAAGTAACCATTTTATTCAAAACTAACTATTTTATTCGAAAGTAACCATTTCATTCGACATTAAGCATTTTATTCGAAAGTAACCATTTTATTCAAAACTAACTATTTTATTCGAAAGTAACCATTTCATTCGACACTAAGCATTTTATTCGGAAGTAACCATTTTATTCAAAACTAACTATTTTATTCAAAAGTAACCATTTCATTCGACATTAAGCATTTTATTCGGAAGTAACCATTATATTCAAAACTATTTTATTCTAAACTAACCATTTTGTTCGCTACTAACCATTTTATTCGAAAGTTACCATTTAATTCGATACTAAGCATTTTATTCGGAAGTAACCATTTTATTCAAAACAAACTACTCTTATTTTATTCGAAACTAATCATTTTGTTCGAAACTAACCATTTTGTTCGAAAGTAACCATTTCATTTGACACTAAGCATTTTATTCGGAAGTAACCATTTTATTCAAAACTAACTATTTTATTCGAAAGTAACCATTTCATTCGACATTAAGCATTTTATTCGGAAGTAACCATTATATTCAAAACTATTTTATTCTAAACTAACCATTTTGTTCGCAACTAACCATTTTATTCAAAAGTTACCATTTCATTCGATACTAAGCATTTTATTCGGAAGTAACCATTTTATTCAAAACAAACTACTCGTATTTTATTCGAAACTAATCATTTTGTTCGAAACTAACCATTTTGTTCGAGAGTAACCATTTCATTCGACACTAAGCATTTTATTCGGAAGTAACCATTTTATTCAAAACAAACTACTCGTATTTTATTCGAAACTAATCATTTTGTTCGAAACTAACCATTTTGTTCGAAAGTAACCATTTCATTTGACACTAAGCATTTTATTCGGAAGCAACCATTTTATTCAAAACTAACTATTTTATTCGAAAGTAACCATTTCATTCGACACTAAGCATTTTATTCGGAAGTAACCATTTTATTCAAAACAAACTACTCGTATTTTATTCGAAACTAATCATTTTGTTCGAAACTAACCATTTTGTTCGAAAGTAACCATTTCATTTGACACTAAGCATTTTATTCGGAAGCAACCATTTTATTCAAAACTAACTATTTTATTCGAAAGTAACCATTTCATTCGACATTAAGCATTTTATTCGGAAGTAACCATTATATTCAAAACTATTTTATTCTAAACTAACCATTTTGTTCGCAACTAACCATTTCATTCGATACTAAGAATTTTATTCGGAAGTAACCATTTTATTCAAAACAAACTACTCGTATTTTATTCGAAATTAATCATTTTGTTCGAAACTAACCATTTTATTCGAAAGTTACCATTTTATTCGAAAACTTACTGTCAAGTTTGATTTTAGCTCGACTTAATTTGGACAGTGTTCGCAAATCGGTTGTTTGATAAATAGCGTAATTCAGTCTGCTTCGAATATTTTGCATTGTGTTGTAAAAACCAAACAGTATAAATATAAATAAATGTACAGAGCACTTGTGGTATAGTTTTTTTCCTCTTATTCCAACAATATCTTTACCTTCACCGAATATTTCTGCTTCACTGGTTTTATGTCATTCAGACAGTTACGAATTGCAGCTTCCAGAAGATATAAAAATAATATTCGTAGTTTGGAAATTTAAAATGAATCCGTTACTCTTAATTTCCAAGTTTATTGAAACAATTGGGTTATTTTCAATTGATGTTACCATATCGAAGAATGCTGTTATTTGGGAAATATATACTCAAAACACGGAAAGGCGGAACGAGATGTTAAACAGTAATCGGCAATATGAAATAAAGTCAGTGGGTCACTAAAATTTATATATATTCAAACCAAGCAATATCAAGATATGTAGATATTGTTTGCTAAAAATACAGTTCATAACTGCGCATTCAACTTTGAGGTATAGGAGAATGCCTATGTGGTCTAGTTGGAGTCTCGCAATCTGGAGGTTCCAGGTTCAATGCCTGTTGGGTTTTAATTTTTAAAAGATATCTGTCTGGTTTTCGTTTAATGTCTAGTTAAAATATTCTTGCTGGATGGAATAGATTGCCACTTGACTATGAACCAGTCAGATTATATTTTATTCAACGATAGTGAAATACAATAATACATGTATTTATCTTATTTATTTATATGATAAGTAATTATAACATATGTATGCAAAATCAAGACAATAAAAAACAGATAATTTAAAGTTGACACTTAATTTATATGGATTTGGGATTGTTGCATTTCATTTTTCGTGTTCCAAGTAAACTAGGCTTTTGCCTGTATCTTATTTATTTATTTAACACTTTTATTAGAAATAAAATTTGGCGGGCTTAATGCCAGGCGGGAATCTCTTCCAACCAGCCAGACAAGAGTAAATTAAGCCAGTTACGTGATCGCATAAATCATTCAAATGACTATCCATCCCCACGAAATCCATAAACACATACCTGAGCATATGCCCACGAGCTCCACAAAGACGGACAATCACCCGAACATTATTTTTCATATAAAGTGATATATCATCAATCAAAAGGAAAGGAAGGGATGGTGGAGAGGAAAGGAAAAGAAAAATCAGGAATGAAACACGTTATTTTACTGACTAGAAATTAAGAGTTTTTTTAATCGCTTCTTAAAACATGCCAAGGACGGAGCGAGTCTTATATTGGTTTGTAACTGATTCCAGAGTCTCACTGCATGGACAGTGAAGGACGACGTAAAAGAGGAGCGGTAAACTGGAAAGGCCAATGGAAAATGTCGGTTTGAGCGTAGCACTAATCCATGATTGGAAAGACACTGAAATTTTTCGACGAGATAAGAGGGGCAGCGGGACAGTTAAGAATATTATAGAATAGCTATTGTATGTGAATTTGGCGTCTATTTCTAACATTCAACAAGTTCAAGGCCTTCTGGTATGAAGTTATATGATCGTACTTTCGTAGGTTGAAAATAAATCTTAGACACACATTTTGAAGACGCTGTAATTTGTCCAGCTGTTCGTCTCTAACATCGAAGTAACAGACGTCCGCATAGTCCAGAATCGGAAAAAGCAGAAATTGTACGAGTAACATTTTGGTTTTCGTATCTTACTGAGGAGCGTAGACATAGGCAATAGACGAGAAAGAGGGAAACTGATGAAAGGATCTAATTAAATGCAGGTGGAAATGTGAATACTGAAAATAATATGTGGTGTGTCGATGTATGATAGAATAAGAAACATTAAGGTGGAATATCAGGTAAAAGTTTATGTTTTAAATATGATGAAAAGAGCACGGTGTCAAGGCTTTGATCGAGAATAATCAGCGTTCTACGACGCAAGGGATTGAGGAGATAATTAAAATATCAAAAACCATCGTCCACAAGGATATGATGAAATTTTGCGCTTGGTTCCGAACAACCCAATACAATATTAAACGATAACGTAAGGTACAGTTAAGGATATTGATACATGTTAATTCGTTAACTAATCCATTAACTCGTAACTTAACTGTTTACGAAGTGGCTGTAACAAGATCTCGATTGCAGTTATTAGGGCAGTTAACATTTTCTGCCATTCTCTCATAAATACTATTGATTACGGTTCCATAACTTACCGTTAACTAGGACACATACGAGACCACACTCGTGGCCAATTAGTTCTTGTATCCTATCACATATTTTAACGTAAACCATGGTCTATAGTAGTTGATACTACACATTGGATTTTTTTTTGTGGATGTGGTTAAACACAGTGCATCTGGTGGGATTATTGCTGTACAGCAATTACTTCTAACTAACCAGTTCATCTTGGGTAAATTAAAATATTTAAATCCATTAATGATTTTTTTTAAATATATGTATTTACATCAAAGTTGGCTAAAGAAAATATTGTAGTATTAAAGTTTGATGACGGATGTTTGTTCAAAAGCTGGTGGTTCCCAACATATCAGGATAGTCGACTCCTATTAATATGTGAGTTTTGAGTCATGCATTGTAAAATATTTTGCTATATAAACTTGGTAAGGAATGTACAATTTGTAAAACGAAACATATATGTCACTTTAATTTAAGTTATTGTTTAGATTTTTTTCATATATACTTAAGTGTCAAATATTTCTGTTTTAAAACGAAGTCCTACAATATTAATACCAAATCAACGAATAAAAATATATAACATAAAAAAAACTAATGTATTTCAACAATAATAGAACTAAAATATAGGAATTCATTCAAAGATAATGAAGGAAGAAAGGAAGGAATCAACGGAACAGAATGAAAGGATATTCTCAGTGATGTAACATTTTTTCGATTATTTCTCAAACGTAAATAAAGATAATACACGCCTGGTAAATGTTGGATGTTCGTTCCACAGTCGCGCCAACTGAACTGCAAATGTTGGATGTTCGTTCCACAGTCGCGCAAACTGAACTGCAAATGTTAGATGTTTGTTCTACAGTCGCGCCAACTGAACTGCAAATGTTGGATGTTCGTTTCACAGTCGCGCAAACTGAACTGCAAATGTTGGATGTTTGTTCCACAGTCGCGCAAACTGAACTGGTAATGAAGATGTGTAAAATAAGGTGCGATGCGTTAGTATGCAAAGTAGTCTCTCATCGCGCGTGATCGAAGGGAACGTTCATGTTCTGAAACAAACTAAAATTTCTCGCGAAGATATGAAGGAGAATTGGGATTCAGACCAACCAAGTTTTATTATTATCAAAAAAAAAACTAACGGACGAGGGATAAAGTTTGATTTTATATCGTTCTTTTAAATTTGTTTGGCAATTCTATGCATTTACGTCTCGCCGATTTATCTGTTTCGTGAAATCAAACTCGGTACCCCAGTATCACGCCCACGTAATTTTCCTCCTAGCCCCGATTGTATAAAAGTATTAATTTGGAAAAAAAATTTAATACGTGGTTTGGTAAGAAAAAAAAAATTGCAAGGGAAAACGAACTACAAGGAAATCTTCCGATGTATGGTAGTAACACATTCTGCTTTAGGTGGAGTGTAGCGTATGTGTGTAGTGTTAATATACATTAACACTAATTTAGATAAAACCTCCCAAATAGGTTTTTTTAAGTAACACACACATTCAAAACTTCCTAAAATTGCACACATCACCTATATATCTAACATTTTGATGCAGGCCATTCCACGGCATAAGATCAACAACGGCAAAATCCAAGGCTTGTTTCAGACACTGATTCGAAAGATACAATGGAGATATCCCATTAAGGGACTTGAATACAAAGAGAAAATACTTTACGTCGTCGTTGCCGGGCCTCGCAGTCGAGGATCCCCTCGGCACTCCAACGTCAGTCTTGAACCGTTCTCCCACGTCGATCGTGTGATCTTCTGTGAGAGAACAGCCCGATCCTGGATGCGCACTCCGTCCCGCAAATGCCACTGACATATGAACCTTGCTGAGACGCCTGGTCATGTTGACGCATGTTCGCAGCGCGCAGACAGTTTCTTACACGTCTAGCCGTTGAGACGCCATTACCCCGAGAACATACGGCTCTCCACCCCTCACGGTCTCGAGCCACCTGCTCCCAGTCCTCAGGCGCCCCGCACAAAATAAGCGACTCTCGCAGACTGTCTTTGCTTCCTCTGCCCACCAACTTTTCGCTTTACGTAGGGATGCTTCAATCAAGATTTTATTTGCATAATCTATCATGGATTCGTAGAATTTAAACTGGTGATCAATCAATCAATTAACCTGCCAGATGCAGCATGTTCACAAAAAGGTGAAATAAATAAATAACACAGCCGATATCAGATAACACTCCATTCATCTTGGCAACTCAGGTAGCCCGAAGAGCCACAATAACTTATCAGTGGCAAGCGAACGGTGGGTAGAAAAGTCATGTTGGCTGAAGCCGAAGCAGCGAAGAGTTAAGCCTGGATGCACAGTGCGCGGCCCAAAAAAAAGAGTGAAACCCCATCACGAATATTCCATTGTCTTTTCAACCAGCCGTTTACAGGGATGTCAGAATATTTGGTATAAACCAGTCGACTGTTTCCTTCCTAAAACTACTCATCTTTATCATCATCATCACGCCATATCCCTATTAGGTTGTGCAGAGAGAACATATCTCCACTTCATTCTGTTCTAGCACAGTTTTCGCTTCTGTCACATCCATACTTACACCTTGTCATGCGTACTGTTCTATTACACAGGTTTTTCACTCTTCCCTGTTTTAGAATTGGATTTATTTGATCACGCTACGTTTTTCTAAGTTTTCTTAAACTTCCCAAACTATCTATCCAACTCTTATAGATTTTTCATATCACTATTGTCTTCCTATATTGATTATGTAAAGATATTTTAAAACGCTGTTGAACTACTCAAGATGCATGGTCTCACGGTAAAACGCTATTGAACTACTCAACATGCATGGTCTCACGGTAAAACGCTATTGAACTACACAAGATGCATGGTCTCACGGTAAAACGCTATTGAACTATTCATAATGCATGGCCTCACGGTAAAACGCTATTGAACTACTCATAATGCATGGCCTCACGGTAAAACGCTATTGAACTACTCAAGATGCATGGTCTCACGGTAAAACGCTGGATTTCTGTGCAAAAGGTCGCCGATTCGAACCCCGCACTTTGTTTCTCTACTCGAATAATATTTGTGGTATGTGAACCTATTACTTATGGTAGATCTAAATCTATTATTTTTTTTAAATACGAGTATATATTTAGCCCTTACATTGTATTCTTTGCTGCTTAAATTGTCCATTGTATTTTGTCTATTTTTTATACGTCTATCATAAGGTATTCCAGTAATTTAGACGACCTCCGTGGCCCAGTTGGTAAGACGCTTTTATCCCAGCCTAGACGTTACGAGTTCGATTCCCGTTGAAGCCCAGATTTTTTAAAAGAGATTTAAGTCTGATTTTCATTTCAAGCCTGTAACATATTTCTGGTTGATTAGAAGAAATTGCCTCATGGCTATAATCCCGCCAGGCTGTACTGTGCAACGAAAGTGTAATACAATGTTGAAATAATACGCAGCACTATTAAATACTGTTATATTAAGCTATTTATATTGAGGAATTGTTCAGATTAAACAAGATTTATTTATTTGATACAAAACACGGTTATGACAAATGACCGGTGACAGGAGACGAAATGGATGCCGTGTTGACTAGTGATGTGACACGTAACAAGGACTATTTCCGAATCAACACTTAATGAACAGGACCATTTCACTTTTCTTTCCAATTTTTATAAAAAAATACAGCCATAAATTAGAAACATACAAATACTTCATTTGATTTGAGGATGCGTGATAATATAGGAAAGTCTGATGTTCTGTCCTCTCTGCCTACCCAGATAAAGAAATGGCGTGATGATATTTATGTATATATGTATTATGAGAAATATGAATAATAGAAGATTTTGCATAACGAGATGTATGAATGTGGAGTTTGAAGATATGTTCTCTCTGACTACCCCACATGAGACACGGTGTCATGATATGTATATATGTACAAAAAAGTTATGAATAAATCTTTATTCCTTAACATTTTATAAAGAGTTGTAAATTAAAATTATGAAAAAAAAAGATTTTTTAAAGTGTTCAACCCTGCACATGAACACACCCGCATGCGTGCGTTGCGAAGTTTGGCAGTGACCGCATCTTCAAGTCAGGACATTGCTCTTTGGTCTTGAAAACAGTTTAAAGGATGGGAGAGCGGCAGGGGTGAGGAGGAAGGAGAGGCTTTGTTGTGGGCAGGAAGGGGAGAGGGCTAACAGGACCTCCTTTGGAGAGGGCTTAAATCTGGTTTATTTCTTCTTTATGGGTTGGCGCGCATGTTGGCTGCTTATTGAGGTCGTCATCAATCATACGTAGTTGCTCACGCGATTGGCCATGCTTATTTTATCAATTTTTTTCGCAATTATATTTGAAAATCAGCGTAATACACTTCTCACCAATTTCCTAATGTATTGAAGTTTTGACGTTGCATCGTATATTATTTGAATGCTCACTAAATATATAGTATATACAAGCCATTATTTTCCTGATGGAACATATACGGTAATTTTGGCACGCTTTTTTAGTCAGATTTCATAGATGCATTCGACATCCTTATCAACCCATTATTTCATTCCACCTTCTTTGATTAATTGACGATTGTGTCAATTATCGGTCTTCCTATAGTTCATTTTATCAGTTAAAATCACAAGTTCGAGCAGGTTACACGTTGACGTGCGTGATTTTCAATGCTTTTAATTTCAAAAGTTATCGGCGATCTACGAGTGTTTCAAGAATTTGTCAGAACCTGACATCCATTTCAATTAAGTCCTTTTCCTTACCTCGTCAAAGATTGCAACCATGCATCAACTCGAGATACAGACCATTGAATCCATTAAAATAGTATGTGTGAAATAAGAGGAAAAGTTCCACTAATTATTAGACTAACAAAGTTGTTTCTTATTAAATGTTCCATCATATTTTTTAAACTCTTCAGGATAGCTTTTTTGGCTCTCTAATGAATGTTTTATCTATAGTTAACAAGGGTTTCAATATGGCATCCGAAGCATTTAAATAAATTTTCTGAAATCGTAAAAATAAATAATAAATAATAAATAATAAATAATAAATAATAAATAATAAATAATAAATAATAAATAATAAATAATAAATAATAAATAATAAATAATAAATAATTAATAATAAATAATAAATAATAAATAATAAATAATAAATAATAAATAATAAATAATAAATAAATAGAATAGAGAATATATTAAAGACAGAAGCTATGGAAAAGGTCTGGGCTCATCTAATAACATATCCTCGGCCAAGATACACCCCACCAATATAGTGCGAGCCCAGCCACGGGGACACCAGATGTTTTTCAGCCCACACCCTTGCACATGTAGAATAAATAAGAAGAAAAAGAAAATAGAAAATAAATAGATGGCAGAAAAAAAATCAAATCCACAAACCTCTGATTAATTCAAACAAACAAATAAAGGTTCCCTGACAGCAACATACTATAATGTGTACATATGACATATAATAAACTCATCCCAAGCACATCTCAAAACAAACTGCAGAAAACAGATTTAAGATAGAAGACATTAAAAGGTCCGGGCTCGTAACTATGAAGTTCTTTTTGTTATTTGTCATGTTGTTCACAGTTCTGATGGTCTGGAACTGAGCGGCTGAATCTCTTCCATTCCTCCCGGACTTAAGCCATGATAAGCGTAGAATTGCTTTTGAGATGTGGTCCTATAGAAGACTATTAGGAATTTCCTGGAGAGACCGCATCACAAATGAAGAGGTTCTCCAACGAATCGAAGGAGGAAGGCACCTGCTCAGGATCCTGTCCGAAAGGCGTGCAAGATGGATCGGTCATATAATACGACAAGAGGGCCTCTTGCATGCCATAATGGAGGGTATGACCGAGGGGACAAACTCTAGGGGACGCCCACGCCGAGAGTACCTGGAGGACCTGTTGGTGGACGTGCGCTGCTCAACATATACAGATTTAAAAAGAGCCGCACAGGACAGGGGGGAATGGAGGAGAAGAGTTGAAATTGCTGCAAACCAGTCTTAAGACTGCAACCACGGAGAGAAGCGTAGAATCTAGTTATCTCATTGTTTGGTTTATCTACCTTGCTGGAGACCGTATTTTGCTCACTGCACATCAAAACTTCCAATCATTACCATATTTCCCAAACAGTCTTCATCTCTTCCTACGTGGTGTTGATGGCATTTCTTTGATCTGTAGATCTTGAAGGAATACAATCCATAAGACGCGAAGCATTTGGCGCCGACACCACATCTTGAATGCATTTAGCACACCTCTCCTTTTTTCTCAACGTCTATATTTACACTCTACTCGTATATAGTGCTATGGAGAAAATCATTGTTTTCAACTGGCAAATTTAGTTGTTGAGATGTATGGTATAATCCGATTTTCCCATATCTTTATAAATTTGGCTATAACAGATTTTTCCATACCAATTCGTCTCAGAATCTCTGTTTCACGTCCTAATCTTTTGGGAATAATTGACCTTAAGTAGATAAATACGAGTATGTCAATCTTGTCATAGTTCCTTAGTGGCATGTTGCCTGTCAGTCAACAATTAACATTTTGATTTAACTATTATTTATTTCAATGCAGACTTTCCATCTCTCTTCGATTGTTATTTTCTGCCATTTCATCTTCGTTATTTAGTTTGTATCATGTGCAAATCTTACGTTAGATAGTTTACAGCCTCCATCGTAACTCCACCTTGCCATCCATGTTAATATACTTCGTACTGAAAATATATGGAGGTAAAATACAAGTATAAAGTTATTTTTTTAATGCTTTCACATTAAGTAAATTTTAAATGAGATAAATTGGTAAACGATTTGCTCGAGATTTTTTTTCTGAATATTTTTTTTGTAATAAACAAAGTTTTTATTGTTTTTATAAACAATTTTTTTTAAATACGAGTATATTAACACGATGATTTAAATAAAAAAACAAAAGACAAAATATGTTTGAAATTCTAAAAAACAATTGTAATGTCTTACATGGAATTTGGATAAATATGGAAACTCGTTGAATTCTAATAACGGAGACCAAGTTACTTCTTCTTCTTCATCTTATTTTAAGCCTGTTGGCCTGTTATGGTCCTGCATCATTGTTTGCCTCTTGTGACGTCGACTGCCAGCTGTCTTTCCATCTTTTGGGAGGTCGTCCTGGAGGTCCGCTTGCTTGGAGGCTACTGTCCCTGGCCATTCTTACAGCTCTTGTTTCCGCCATTCTGGATACGTGTTCGTTCCAGAACCTTCTTCTCTGTCGTCCCCATTCTGCTATTTATTGGTTCTTTTGTATGAAATAAATTTTCCTCAAGTGCCGCAAGGTTGAGGGCAAACACATGATCATTAAAAATTAAATGTTATTCAATGTGACAAAATGCAGTGTTACCATTGTTATGTATGATAATTTCTTGTAAAATAAAACAACAATAACCAAGAGTGTTGTCCTTGGAAGCCAGGGCCTGGCGGAACTAATCACCTGCAGGTACATGTGTACGTGGAACTTAGCTGTAGCACTTCCTAGACCTAGCCAGGCGGAACGGACACAACGGTGGACCAGCCACTCCATTTAATTATTATACTCGAACTATTACTAATAGCTATATGCCTATTTCAAAAATTTATATAAAATATTGTGGTCTCAATACTACTATATAACCAGGTAACTCAAAATTCTCTATTTCGAGAAGATGGCGAACCAACGTACCGCATACTATCGCAGTGGCCACACTGCACGCTTCGCGCCACGTTGCATGACGATTAGTCATCGAGTGAATCTCCTAGCGAACAGACATGTTGGTTAATTTACAAGATGGCGGAAGTTTTAATGACAGCTGTGTATCAAAGGGAGCCTTTGTGGAACCCATCGAGCAAATTATAGAAAAATGTACCTGTAATAAAATCATTTTGGAATGAAGTTGCGCAGAAAGTAAATAAAGATGGTAAGTTGTAATGAAATTGGATAGTTTTGAGAGTGGCATCGTTTATTAACTCAACTGCTCCCAAATGTCAAATGAATTTATACGAAGCACTTTGGTGTGGCCAAGCATGAAGTCACCTAGTCTATTAGTCACGTAAAACCTAGCTTAACACCTAACGAAGTACTTTGGTGTAGCCTCGGCATAAGATGTAAGTTATACGAGTATGAACTTCAGATATCTATTTTAAGCGTTTTTTTTTTTTAAAACATTTACGACTTACCTAATTATGCTAAATAACTCAGTTGAGATATAATATTTTAAGATACCTGTTTATAGCATTGGAAAGTCCCTTCGATGAGCCATCCATTCGTGTAAATAACTCAAAACCTCGAGTTACCTAGTTTTAGTATTGAGACCACGATATATTAAAATATACAAAAGCTTGAGAATATTTTTTATGGAAGACACGAAACAATTTTACATTATTTATTTTTACTCACAACACAGGCTTAACCTAATACATATTCACCATCACGCCATTTCACTGTCAGGTAGGCAAAGAAGACAGAGCGGCAATCTTTCCTATCTCGACATACATCTTTAGCGTCTTTTACATTTATACGCAGTTTCACACAACTCCTACAATGTCTCTGGCTTTGTACGTTTCCAACTTTCAAAAAATAATTCACTTGATCCAACTATACATTATTTGATATTCTTTGGGCACGCCACTCACGTTTGCACTATATATTGGTTTTGCTAGTATTTCTCCATTAATTTATTTTACATGTCCAAACCATAGTTAAAACCAACCCACCTACATTGAAATTTTCAATTTTATAAAATTATTTACATATTGTAATTAGTTTTATCAAACACTGTTTATTCCACTTTATGTAACGGTATAACTCTACCGGTTTCAAAGTGTTCACCTCATCATCAGGGAAGCACACACAAGTATTGTTTGTGCTCTCCTGATGATTAAATGAAAACTTTGAAACCGGTAGGGTTATACCGTTACATAACGTGGAATAAACAGTGTTCGATAAAAACTATAAATAATATATTATTTACATATCAAAAAATATATCATATTATTTGGTAATTTGCTTGAAAAATACTGAAAGGTAGCTAATGTATGCTGTAGAAACGCATGCACTAAAAATAATATATGGCATGACAACGTATGACAGAATACGGAATGAAGTGATTTGGGATAAATGTGAACTTAAGAATGATGTGTTAAATAAGATGAAGAAGAGCATTCTGAGATGGGTGGGTATGTTAAACGAATGAATGAATGAAGGCTCTAAACTAATATACAGTGTAAATCTGAGTGGAAGGCGTGTAGAGGAAAACCAAGGAAAGCATGGTTGGGCTAAGGAAATGATATTTTGAAAGAAAGAATCTTAGAAAGTCAGAGAGTGTGTGGATATAAAATATGTGAAAGATGAGCGTCAAGATAGTAAAGTCTGGCACTCTGTCCTTTCTGCATACCCTGACAGAGACATGTCATGATGGTAGGTATGCATTTATGATGAAAATATGAAGGAAAGAGTATAAGTACATACCTGTAATAAAGCATAAACCACTATTTTGTGGATTAATAGAACTACTTCAAATGGGGATCGAACCCGCGACTGTCAGGTCGAAAGACAAGAGTTTTACCAATTAGACCACTAATAACATTAAATTTCGAACAACTATACTTATATACGAGTATATCGAATTGAATATAACAGGTCTGGGACGGAAGCCTGCCCTGACTTCGTATTGCTTCCTTAAAACGTATTACGTCAAAAAGCAGCGGTTCTCAAACTGGGTGCAACAAAACCTTTGCATTCGCCAATTATAAATATACTTTTTTTTTTACATTATTTATTTGAAATCAAGGAACATAAATCACATGACGTTATAACACTATACGAAAGTAGACGAATGTAGCAATAATCTCAATATCTGTCCAACATGACAGGTAGATATATTGATATCAGTCGTCTGATGTATGGTACATTTTACTTGGTACACTCATACCATCATGGTGTATCAAGTTATGGCCACGCAGTAACGCACTAAACTTATGTGCGTAAGGTCGCCGGTTCGAACCCTGTGCTTTTCCCCTCAAACGACACAAGCATTTTTTCCGCCTGGTATTCGGGGGTATAAGGATACCTGTGACTTCGAACATATATATTATTGCCGGTGTTCTCCGGTCGTCTCACTTCGGTGTGCTATCGGATCCAATACGGCGGTGTAGCCGGTGAGTTTGCTGGTGTGCAACGGCTCAGCTTAGCTTCCCAACTGAATCGACGATGGAGTAACGAGGGGATACTCGATTACGAGGGCCAGCAACGACGACGTATGTACTATCATGCTTTATCCCCGTCGACGTAGGCAGATATGAGAGAGCGCCAGACTTTCCGCTCGCGACACTCATCTTTAGACTTAAAAGTAACTAAAAAAGCATGCTAGGATTCCTCATAAGACCATAGATAACATTTGTGTCAGCCCTCACTATATTGACCATAAGACAATGGATTTGAACGTATAAAGTAATTTTGATAAATTAACTCACCTGATAAAAACGCAGCATACTGTGTGTTGTAATGTGTATAGTGATATAATACATCGGTCAATAAGTCCCGGGACTAACCAACAGATGGCGTCTCTAATAACAAATCCATGCCATTCTTAGTTAGTACCAACCTTTAGAAGTTACGTGTTAAACTTTCATGACATTCCGATATTGTGTCATTGAGTTACAATGATTTTAGTGACGCTACTTTTGCTTTTTTCAAAACAATGGAAAAAACCGTATTTCATGTGTTGATAAAACATTAATTTTTAACGGGAAAAAAATACCGTTGAAACTCAGCGATGGCTTGAAAAGTGTTATCCGGGCTCTGCTCCGTCGAAAACAACGATTTGTCGGTGGTATGCTGATTTCAAACGTGGTCGTACAGATACAAATGATGCTGAACGCTCTGGTCGTCCAAATGAGGCTGTTACACCAGAAAACATAAAAAAAAAACCTCAAATTCGTGATGGAAAATCGCAAAATAAAGTTGCGTGAGATAGCTGACATCCTGAAGATATCATTTGGTAGTGTTTACACTATTTTGCATGAACTTTTGGTAATGAAAAGCATTTTTCGAAATGGGTGCCGCGTTTGCTCACAATGGAATAGAAACAACAACGCATTGATGATTCAGAGCGCTGTTTGGCACTGTTTGGTATTGATTCAGAGCGCTGTTTGGCACTGATTCTTCAGATTTGGCCCCCAACGACTATTGGCTATTCGAAGACCTTAAAAGGCTCCAGGGAAAGAGATTTGGCTCCAATGAAGAAGTGATTGCCGAAACTAACGCCTATTTTGAAACCAAAGATAAATCGTTCTACACGGCTGGCATAGAAAAGTTAGTAAAGCGTTGGAATGAATGTATCGCTCTTGAAGGAGACTATGTTGATGAATAAAGAAGAATTTTGGCAAACAAATGTTGTTTTAGTAGTTAGTCCCGGGACTTATTGATCGATGTGTTATGACATACATAATATCATGCCGCTTTCCTGTTGTAATAGACATAGAGGTTTCGCTTCTTTTACATTCTAATTCCTTCTTACATAGCTTCAACGATTTCTCTGATTTAACATTTTCTTCTATCAAAATATCATACACTTGGTCCAACCATATTTTCCAAGGTATTCCTCTACCACTCGCACTTGCACTGTATATTTGTTTTATTGGTCTTTCTTCATTATTATATGCATTTCAAACATTTATAAAAAGTGCTCATGAGTTGATATTTGACGACATTCTTAATCTAAATGCAAAACCTTCCTACCCGGAGGTTGCGGGTCCGATTCCCTTTAATACCCAATTTTTATTAGTCTGATATTCACTTCACACATATTTAATATCTTTCTGGTTGATTGTAATAGATTGCCACATGACAAAAACCCTACCAAGTTGTTCTGTATACAACAAAAGCGCTATAAAACAATTCCTTTTTTTCTAGATGTTTTCTAGCTTTATTTCGTTTTTTTTTGTTACTCGTTATTTTAGTTTTGTTTCATTGTTTATTTAATGATTAATAAAAATAAATCTGTCATACTTATTGTCATTAATTCTGTCATCAACATAAATCTGCCATTCTCCCTGTCATAAACATAAACCTGTCATACTTCTTGTCATTAATGTAATCCTATCATACTTCCTTTAATTAAAAAACCTTTCATACTCCCTGTTATTAGCTTTATTTGTTTTTTTTGTTACTCGTTATTTTAGTTTCTATCATTGTTTATTTAATGATTAATAAAAATAAATCTGTCATACTTATTGTCATTAATTCTGTCATAAACATAAATCTGTATTTTATTTTAACCTGGCGAGTATATTGAGATGTGACAATCTCTTCCAACCAATCAGAGAGATGTTTTTATAGGCCCTAAGTGTTAACCAGACTGGAATCCTATTTAAAAAAATGTGGGTTCCAGCGGGGATCGAACCCGCAACCTCCGGATCGGCAGACAAGTGTCTTACCACCAGGCCACGGAGATCGTCATTCTCCCTGTCAGAAACATAAACGTGTCTTAATTGTACATTGCAAAAAAGAACTATTTTTAAAAAGAACTTGGTATATATGATTACATAAATATAAAAGTTTTTCTAAAACGAAAAATCTTAGGAGAATCGCTGAAAAGTATTGTATTATTGGCATAGAAGGCGTGGAATTTAATATTCATTTCCGAGGTCCCGCATCTTCCCGGATCGTGTTGGCATCTTAATGGGCTCTTGGGATTGTGAGTCTGGTCCGCTCCGAGTCTGGACTCGATTTTATAGTTCATTCCTGCATCGAGACAGCCTAACGTTTAACAGCGCATATTTCAGTCCTATTTAAATGCTAATAAGACGTCTCAACGTGCTAATTCTACTCTGGAAGACTCCATTCCTGCAGACAGGCTGTCGACAATCAACTTACGATTTCTGCGAGAACAGTTTAGAAACTCAAAATGTGCATATATTATTTATAGTTAAGGCATTAACACTATGGACGTTTAAAACACTTTATTCTACTTAACATAACGGTATAACCCTACCGGTTTCAAGGTTTTTATCTCATTATCAAGGGAGCTCAAACAAGACTCCCTTGTACTTGTTTGTGCTCCTTTTTTTATGGAAGTTTATGATACAAAACAGGCAACAGTTAATGAATTGTAGGAAATCATTGAAAGAGAATGCACCCAAATACCAAAACAAATTATTCGTGAAGTTTACGATTCCACGTTATTAATGATGAATATATGAATGACACCATGATGCATTTGCGATTATTAAAAAAAAGTGCATTTATCTTCTATAACCCTTCCTGTCCTGTGATGTGTAACTAGTACACATTGCTTCTAAAAATTTTAATATCTCTATAAATATAATAAATACTGGGTTCAGATGTTAGATATTCCTCCGTAATATATTTACGTATTGAATGAAAAAATAATATTAATAATAATTAGCACTTATCTGCCATATCAGAGATATTTTGTGAAATTCGGGAATAAATTCACCAATACAATCAAACGTGTGCCAGTGTGTGACGTAGGTATATTCATTCTAAAAACTGCTATGCGTGAGGAAGCGACGCTATTCACGTCTCACTCTCACTCTACTTCAGTATATGGGAACGCAAGAAACAGAATCTCAGTTCGCTCGCTTCTCTCGCTTTAGTAGCTCGCGGGCTTTCGTTTGAGGTGGTTGCTTCGCCCATATCAGAGATATTTTATGAAAATCGGGAATAAATTCACCAATACAATCAAACGTGTGCCAGTGTGTGATGAAGGTATATTCATTCTAAAAACCGCTATGCGTGAGGAAGCGACGCTATTCAAATCTCACTCTCACTCTACTTCTGTATATGGGAACGCAAGAAATAGAATCTCAGTTCGCTCGCTTCTCTAGCTTAAGTAGCTCGAGGGCTTTCGTTTGGGGTGGTTGCTTCGCCCGTTTTGTGAACGTCGGCCGATGTTTTTTTTCATGTTTTCAGCAATTAAATTTTAATTTGTATCACTTTTGACTTCAAATTTAATTAATTTAAACTATGAATATTCTTATTTTTTCGATTTTAAATCGTTTATTTTTACATGTGTATTGATGTGTATTGAATATACAGCACCAGAACGTGCGAATTTTTTTAGCACAGGAAAGGAAAGGTTAATTTGGAGTTTTAATCTTAGTTATACCTTAATAAATTCTGAATGTGTAATCATTCAAAGTGTATATTTTTTTGGACAACTGTATTTTATAATTAAAAAATATTCTTTGCTTTAACTTGTGTACTCTGAGGTTAGATGTTTTCGCAATGTCTCAGAGCAAAAAACTTACTTGTATAGATAGGAACTTGTCAAAAAAATAATGATTGCTCAGGCAAATACTTAAGTATTATAAAATATAAATCACTCTGAGATCTTTTGGTTACATTATTATTTTGTTTATCTTTTTATTTTGACAGTTTAAATTAAAAATATATAAACTACAATACCTGTACTGCATTTCTTAGATTTTAATGAAAATGAATATTTGAATAATGTGAAAAACGGTACAAGATTTATTATTTTACTGTGCGTTATTATAAGGTAGACCAAAGAAACCGTGACTGGATCAAATGAACGAGATTTTGAAAGAATATAACGTGAGAAGTATGAATATTTAGAAATAGCTACTAACTTTTGTGCTCACCTTTATTAATATAAATAACGTAATATAAACAAAACATTAAGGACAATACTTTGCCTCTGGAGTTGAGTAACCCTGCATCAACATGTATGAAGGTTTTAATTCTGCAAAACAACTTGCATCTCGTTCTACTAATGAGGCCATGTGTTTTCTATATCTCAATATCTATCCATAAAATTCCCACAAAATTATCAAAAAAATCCAATATTTATTATATGTATGCGTTATTCCACTAAAAACAAATCTGAGTTCGTTACCTCTATAAAATAAGTCTTCGGCAATTACGTAAGTCTGCTTGGTGAAGTTTGGTAATATTTTGTGGTATACATACATAACATATATTGAACTTAAATATACATATAAATATTAAATAATTTTAAGACAATGACTTTAATATATTATTACTACTGCTTTTGTATCTTCATGTTAGTTTAAGATAAAGTTTTGTATTATTTGTCAATAATTTTAAGTACTTGTATAACCTGTCACATGTTCATTTGTATATAAAGACACTGTTGTGTCGTTAATTAAATAAATAAATATTATAAAATTGTGCATGACGACATGCATGAATATGGAAGATAATGCTGTGTGATTGGATAAAACAGTTTGGAGATCTGTTTTCTCTACCTATCCCGCAAGAAACGCGTTATGATGACATGTATGTATTTTATTTATCTTTTTCATATTTCAAACAGTTTCAAGTTACGTTAATATAAATTATCATGTATGTTGATGATTCGGCCACGTAGATGGTTCTGCCACGTAGAAAAAAATAATGGTGAAAAAATTACAGAAATAATACGATAGTGTGGAAAACTTGCCAGGACGGCGTGTTTATACATGGCTGAAGCGAAAGATATTTACTAAGATATATTGAAGTGGAGATCTGTCCTCTCTGCCTATCCCAATAAAATCATGGCATGATAGTGATCGTTTATATTAATCGAGCTTTTAAAGTCACTATGCTAAAATATCCTATACTGTCCCGCTGTTCCTACATATTTCGCCGAAAATATTCAGCATATTTCCGATCATTGACTTAAAGCTACGCTTAAATAGTGATTGATTATTAGCATTTCAAATTTATCGTTTCTCGTTATTATCAGACCCTGAAACCAACTGGAATTGAACCCGCAACTCGAGGAGGTCGTCATATTCTACCAATAAAATTCAGTTTAATTTATACAATTCAATTGGTAAAACGTCTTTTTCTTATTGTTTGACCTCTCATTCTCATGACTGTGGTCCGTATTCTCTACGGTCCATCTGCTGAAATCTGCCCACGATGATTCTTGAAGTGTTCAAGCCACCGCAGAGAACCCTGTTATATTGTATTCCTGATTTGATCAGTCCATCAGGCTGGAGGGTGACCTAAGCTTCTTCATTTTTTAACATTACCTGTTAGCACGAGTAATTTCAAATTCTCTTCTCCTTATAATATTATAATTGACCAAATAATGGAGTAGTCATCGCAAACCAATCGTGGACCTCCTGTCCTGAATTCCAAGTTGTTGTGTGGTGGATACAATTAAACTGGATTACCACGTCGTATAATGTAACCTCAGCATGTGTCTCTAGCACCACGTCAAGGATGCATGCATTTTTTTGTCATTTCAACCTCAGTTTCCAGATCTCCATTCCGTATAAGAAAATGGAAAAGATCAGAGAATATACATGTTAACCTTTTTTAATCGCTTTTAAAATGTTTTTATTTATTTTCTTTTACACAAGTAAAGGTACAGACAGTAATACCAAACAGCAGTTGAAAGACATGCGTTTCAAATAAATATTTATTTATTTTATTAACCCTTGGCGGACTTACTGCCAGGCGGCTATATCTTCCAGCTAACCAGACAAAATGAAATAAAGCAAGTTACATGGTCTCAAAAATCATTCAAATGAATACCCATCCCCATGAAATTCAGGAACATATACTCATACGTGACCATACGCTCATAAACCCCACAAAGCCGAACATTCCTTTTCATATAAAGTAAGATATTTTAGCGAATCGGTCGTTAAGGGAAGAGATGATGATGATGGTTGTTGATAAATAATAAAACACGTTAAATCGCAATGCGGAAAGAGAGAGTGTTTATTTTTATAGTAACGTAGGTATTTATATCTTTTTGGAATGTGCGCGAGAGTGCGCTCGCGATATGCTTACGTCTCGCTTCTGCGAATGCAGAAACGGTTATTGTCGTATGTAGGTATTCATCTAAATACGGAACTGGTGAGATAGCCGTGGTGCGTTCTCTCTCTCTGGCGTGTGGTGCGGTCGCTCGGCCGGCGTCAATGGCCGGCATGTGACCTTCGGACTGTTTACTATAATTTATCGAGGAATCCGAAGGTCGTTTCATCGGTCATTGACCGTATGTATGCGACAATATTCCGCGACGACCGCCACAATATCATCAATCGAAGGAAAAGGAAGGGACGGTGGAGAGGAAAGAAAAATCAGGAATAAAGCACGTCATATTACTGACTAGAAATAAATAGTTTTTTTCGCTCTTAAAGTATGCCAAGGATGGAGAAAATCTAATATTGGTTTGTAACTTCACGACATGAGCCGTAAAGGACGACGTAAAAAAAGAAGAGTGGTGAACTGGGAAAGCCAATAAATAATCTCTGATTAGAAAGGCGCAAATATTGCATAAAAAAATAAAAATTAGACTGTAAACATCCGTGTATTAAAGGGAAATTAAATTGAGATATAGGAATAACTTAAATGAATGTTAAAACCAATTTAAGTAAAAAGAAGTTTCGAATTTTAAACAGTAAAATTCATAGTTATCAAAATAAAAAAAAATCAATAAACCATCTCTGAACAAGTTCATGATCGGAAAGACGCTGAAAATTTTCAGCGAGATAAGAGGGGTGGCGGAACAATTAAGGTTATTATACAATAGAAATAGTATATGAATTTCGCGTCTATTTCTCACGTTCAACCAGTTCAGCGCCTTCTGATACGAGTATGAAGTTGTATTATCGTACTTTCTCAGGTTAACATAAAAATAAATCTCAGACAAACATTTTGAAGACGCTGTAATTTGTCCAACTGTTTCTGTTTTATTTCTATGCTCAGACACCATAGACCTGCTGACAGACTAACTAAGAATTCCTGTTTTAAGCCAATCAGATTATCACATGTGTCATTTAAATATTCTCACACTAAAAAGAACATTTAGGCATCGAGTTAGACCCGTAATAATACAACGGTTAGTCAAATGCTACGTTTGGTCAATGTTATTGCATGGAGTGGAGTCGTGGACCCTCAAAGTTGGTAGTATGAACCGACTGGAAGCATTCGAAATGTGTATACACGGGAGAATGCCATGAATACCCTGGACGGATGTGGTCAGCTACACAAGGGCTCTTCAAAGAGCCAAAGTTGATAGAAACCTGCTGACTAATATTAAAATCCGAAAAGTGTCCTATTTGGGTCATGTACTTAGGAGGAGCAAAGTACAAATTACTGCACCTGATCATCTAAGGCAAAATAGAGGGTCGAAGAGGTGTCGGCAGGAGGCAAATCTCCTGGCTCCGCAATATACGTGATTGGACTGGTATAAAGAGCGTCGTGGATCTTTTTCGGACTGCTGGGAATAAAGATGTCTACTCTCAGGTGATATTCAACGTTGGGGGACCTGCCATGACAGTGGAAAGAAGAAGAAATATCCGTGAGCTTTTTTGCAAAATCCGAGATATACAAATTAATTTCTTGTTAGACGTTAGTTGATAGGACCACAACCTAAAAAAATATGTATGAAACATATTATCTAAAATAATTAATCTTTTAATATGTATATTTTGATTGTTTCAGAAGACAAGCGATAAAAGGACAAAATGACGGAGGACAAGGAATCCACGGGGAGCAAGGAGAGAATCAGTGTGGATGCCGCCAAGAATGGAGAAGCAAAAGGTAGAATAAACACCATTGTTATATAAACACCATTAACAAGTGAATTTTTCTAATATATTTTGAGACTCGCGGTTCTCGTATCAGTTGTACCAGGAGTATTGTACCGCGTAATTTAGATTATGATGGCATCATAAACCAAACCACTTTTATTGTAAATACAATCTGGCGGGCTTATTGCCAGGCGGCAATCTCTTCCAACCAACCAGACAAAAGTAAATGAAGCAAGTTACGTGGTCGCATAAATCATTCAAATGACTATCCATACCCACGGAATCCATAAACATATACGTGAGCACATGCCCACGAACCCCACAAAGACGGACAATCACCCGAACATTATTTTTCATATAAAGTGAGATATCATCAATCAAAAGGAAAGGAAGGGATGGTGGAGAGGAAAGGAAAAGAAAAATCAGGAATGAAACACGTTATTTTACTGACTAGAAATTAAGAGTTTTTTCAGTCGCTTCTTAAAGCCTGCCAAGGACGGAGCGAGTCTTATATTGGTGTGTAACTGATTCCAGAGTCTCACTGCATGGACAGTAAAGGACGACGTAAAGAAAGAGGAGCGCTGAACCGAAAAGGCCAATAAACAATCTCTGTTTGAGCGTAGCGCTTATCCATTATTGGAAAGACGCTGAAATTTTTTGGCGAGATAAGGGGGGGTGGCGGGCCAGTTAAGGATATAATAACATTGAAATATTCCGACGTTTTCACTGATATACCTGAGAAGACGGCGGGGCGTTTATTTTTTAATATTTTTTTCGAAATCTTATAAATTGAATAAATGTATTAATAAAAATAAATATTTAACAGGAGAGCCTCAAGGGGATTCGAACGAGATCACCCTTAAGGCCAAGATGAGCCTCCTGAACGGAGTCACGGTCATCGTCGGCTCCATCATAGGCAGCGGCATCTTCGTCTCTCCAACAGGAGTGCTGCTGCACACCGGCAGCGTCAACGCCTCGCTGCTCGTGTGGACCATCTCCGGTGTCTTCTCCATGGTAAGCCTCATCTTTGCTTCTCTATATTCTCTTGATAGGATGCGAAATTATCTGCACGTTTTAAGACGAATATGACTGTCCCAATGTCTTATATTTTCATTACTTGATTAGGGCGACGTATGTTATTTGGATACCAATGAAGAGAAGTGTTGGATAAATTGGAGAGACCTCAACACATTTTCATCCAATTCATAGTTAACCCAAGGAAGTATGACCACGTGTTATACGATTCATAGTTAACATAAAGAAATATGACCACGTGTTACACGATTCATAGTTAACATAAAAAAGTATGACCACGTGCTACACGATTCATAGTTAACATAAAGAAGTATGACCACATTTTACACGATTCATAGTTAACATAAAGAAGTATGACCACGTGTTACACGATTCATAGTTAACATAAATAAGTATAACCACGTGTTACACGATTCATAGTTAACATAAAGAAGTATGACCACGTGTTACGTGATTCATAGTTAACCTAAGGAAGTATGGCCAATCTCCTCCAGCCGACAAGAAAAGGGTTAATGAAGCCTTGCGTGTAACCAGCCATTTTTTAATGTATACCAACGGAAATCGAACGCACAAACTCCGGTCTAGAAGACAAGTGTCTAAACAACAAGGGCAAGAAGGCCTACATTTTTTAGGTTTAGAACCACTAGAATAGGCACGTAACTCGCATTTAGTCATCGCACGAGTTTGTATGACTGTCGCATACGGAGAAGCAACAACATTCGCAAACTTTATCGTACAAATTAGGTCACAGAAGTCATCAATATTCCTTCTAATTGTAGAAAACTGTGTTTATACTAATACTAGTTTACTAGTTCCACACTTTCTTTAGTTCCACAGTTTCCAATCATATTATCTGTTTATCTTCCTCGCAAGATCAATATTCATTCCTTGTAACATCAATATTAATTTCTTGCGTTTCCGTCCGACTTATCTTTGACGAGCTTAACAAAAGTTTTTCGCTTAAGTCTTCAGATTATTTACTTAAAACTTAGTTTATGTTTATATACACAGGACTATCTCCTAGAGTTTGTCAATCTATGTACAAACCTAGACAGAAACCTTCTCTTTACAAAATATTAGATTATAATATGATACAAATGCAACTAAGGGATCAGTGCAAGAGGAAAATAGAAATCTATCGATGATGCCAAATTCTTACATATTAGCGGCAACGGAAATAAATTGGACAGATTAGAGGCCCTAGAAATTTCTAAGTCAGTATACCGATCGGAGCATCTGTTGAATAGTTATTTCCCCAAAATCTCCCCGCTCTTGGCCGAAATTATACCTAGCCTTCCTCTCACCCCCCCCCCCCCCCCCCCCCCCCGCCTCCAACCGTTGAAGTGTCTATATCGGTACCAGTTCGAACAGCATTTAGTCTTGTTTGCGCTCCCCTGAAGATGAGGTGAAAGCCTTGAAACCGGTAGGGTTATACCATCATAAAAAGTGGAATAAACAGTGTTTGTTAAAAATAAATTACAACAAAATAGAAATGATTTTGATCATAAGAAATGGAAACATGATATTATTTCTGTAGTGCAGTCAATACGCTCGCAAGATCAAGTCTAAAAGATCACAACTACTCTAATAAGAACTAAATACGCTCACAAGATCAAGTCTAAAAGATCAAAACTACTCTAATAAGAACTAAATACGCTCACAAGATCAAGTCTAAAATATCACAACTACTCTAATAAGAAATAAATACATTCACAAGATCAAGTCTGAAAGATCACAACTACTCGAATAAGAAATAAATACGCTCACAAGATCAAGTCTTAAAGATCACAACTACTCTAATAAGAACTAAATACGCTCACAAGATCAAGTCTAAAAGATCACAACTACTCTAATAAGAACTAAATACGCTCGTAAGGTCAAGTCTCAAGGATCACAACTACTCTAATAAGAACTAAACACGCTCACAAGATCAAGTCTAAAAGATCACAACTACTCTAATAAGAACTAAATACGCTCGTAAGGTCAAGTCTCAAGGATCACAACTACTCTAATAAGAACTAAATACGCTCACAAGATCAAGTCTCAAGGATCACTACTACTCTAATAAGAACTAAATATCACAATAAAACACACCTACTAAGTTTTATTAAGTGGTACTCGAGTACCTGTTACGCTTTGAATATCATCAATGAAACATTTACAATTTACATCGTTTTAAGGAATAGGCGACCGTAGAGTACAAATACATCGTTCGTTGCTGGGCCTCGTAGTCGAGGATCCTCTCGCCAATACAACGTCAATTCAATTAGAAAGCTAAGCTGTGCCGTGGATTTTTTTTAAGTGAGTGAGTCGTTACACACCAGCAAACTCACTGGTCACACTGCAGTACTGGATCCAATAACACAACGAGGGGAGAATATCGGAACACACTTGCAGGTTTTTTTCCTCTTTTTGAAAGAATAGATATGACCGAAGTCATAGGTATTCTTATACCGCTGAATACTAGACGGAAAAAATGTCTATACGAGGGGAGTAACACATCGCAGAGTTCGAACCAACGACCTTCCGCACGAAAGTCCAGTGCGTTACCGCACGGCCATGCACCTCTAATACGCAACAATGCAAAGCTCACTATTTTGTGAATATAGAGAACCACTTAATTAGGCAAGACCTGTAACGACGTGATCTCATTTCTTTATCGCAAAGTATATATACTATATAACATATTTGTTCTAAAACTATTTACGTATTTATTCGTTTGATATCCTTCAAAACATTCGAATTAGTGATTCAGGTTGTCGAATTTTATCTTCGGTCCCAATATTCAAGCCTTCGCATTTACAACCACAGTAGTAGGCATGTAACTCGCAGTTCGTCATCGCACATGTTAGCAATATTATAACACGTTAAAATACAATTAATGTCGCATACACCTAGTGTGTTGTTACCAGACTGATACCCTTTGGCATTTTAATTTATTTCGGATACCAACAGTAATCGAATCCATAACTTTGTGTAACAGGAGAAATTCGTGCAAAGTGAATAAAATCCATAAACACATACGTGAGCATATGCCCACGGACCCCACAAAGACGGACAATACCCGAACATTATTTTTCATATAAAGTGAGATATCATCAATCAAAAGGAAAGGAAGGGATGGTGGAGAGGAAAGGAAAAGAAAAATCAGGAATGAAACACGTTATTTTACTGACTAGAAATTAAGAGGTTTTTCAGTCGCTTCTTAAAGCATGCCAAGGACGGGGCGAGTCTTATATTGGTTTGTAACTGATTCCAGAGTCTCACTGCATGGACAGTAAAGGACGACGTAAAAAAAAAGGAGCGGTGAAAGGCCAATAGACAATCTCTTTTTGAGCGTAGCGCTAATCCATGATTGGACATAATAAGGGGTGGCGGGACAGTTAAGGATATTATACAATAGAGACAGTATGTGAATTTGGCGTCTATTTCTAACATTCAACCAGTTCAATGCCTTCTGGTATGAATGTACATTATACTCAAATTCTCTTAGCATATTGTTGTGATATTTTTTTTTCATTAATTCGTTTTACATGTCCAAACCATCTCTGAATGCTCTTCTTCATCTTACTCATCACAAAAACTTTTAGTTCACATTCATCTCTATGCACTTCATTATGTCATACATTGTCACCCCATACATATATACTTGTACGTATATCTAAATGTGTCCAATGCAATACGTGTATATACTGCATCGCAAGGTATTTGATTTCGAGTTATTTAGAAAAACTATAAAAACAAGTATCAAGCGAGTCCAATCAGTTTTTATGAATATTTGCAATAAATTGTTTAAACGAATGCATTTTTCTAGAAAATAAATACTCCAGTACAGAAGTCCCCCGTTATCCGCGGGGGATACATTCCAAGATTATAAGTGAATGCCTTAAACCTATGATGAAATTTAATAACACTATTAGTGAGATACAGGCAAAAGCCTAGTTTACTGGGGATACGACAAATGAAAGGCAACAAACCCAGATCCATTAAAATTGTATGTCCAAATCAAATTATCTGTTGTTTTTCTCAAATTGTGTATATTTCTTGTCATGTGTAATAATAAAATAAAATAATAAATAAATAAAATATATGATAAAGACAATTTATATAGTGCCATTTAGAGAACAGACTATACTTAAGAGGGTATGCTGCTCTAGAGGCGTGAATTTCGGGCGTTTTCTCAGACTTCTTAAAAAAAACTAAAAATATTTTTCCTATACGTTTGTTTATTGATGATTTGAGAATGTACAAAAAAAAAATTCAAGATGTTATCAGCTGTTATATCTTGTTAAAAAAAAAAGGGAGTAAACTGGTCGACATGATTGGAGCCTTTTTATAATTTTTAAATAAAAATTATACACAGTTTCTTAATAAAAAGTAATGTCGTTATAGTTGGTACCAAAGACAAAAACAATCGTAAAATGGCGGCTGTCTGAATTTTTTTTTAAATTTTTTACCCTTTATTTCAATTTATTTTTAAAATAGTAAAAGAATAGTTTTGAATTTTCCAAGATAGGAACGATATAAAAGCATTTATCGAAGTTTCTTACCAAATTTGAAGGCAATGGGTTGGATAGATTGAGATTTTATGTCGACCAGGTCGAAAAAAATAGTTTCGAGAAAAACGTGTTCAAAGTTTTGAGATTATTGTCGGAGTCATTCCGGTGCGGCGTAATTGCTGCCTCATTTATAGCTATAACTTCGTAAATATTGAGAATTTTAAAATTTCCTTTTGAGAACATATTCGTAAAGGTCTAAACTTTAAGAACATACAAAAAAAGATTGTTTCTAATTTCTAGAGTTTAATACCCCCTTAAGGGTGCTCAAACTCGGGATTTTATCGCTCTATTATTGACATTAAAAAAAAGTCGAGTGTAAGAGAAGGAAGGTGGTAACGCATATATACCATGACGCCATTTCCCTGTCGAAAGTGTCCAGTTTCTTACTAACTAGACCATGGATCTCGTCACCTTGTTCTTCTATATTCAACTTCTTCCGATGATGATATGACATTTGAAGTGAAGTGAATAACGTATGAAAATTTAACATAGCATTAAGCCACTATTGACTATCTAAAAAAACATCGATTTTTTTCCCCTTCAATATTTTCGAACCGCAGATAACTGAAACCGCAGAAATTAAAAACGTGAATAGGATAGGACTACATTACTGCGTAAATTAACGTACATTCCCGTAAATAAACGTAATAAAATTGAAAAATTTACGAGCTGTCCAAGGTAATTTTATTTATAACCGGTATATGTTGAACTCGATTTAATTGATGATAACTAAATAATGTTTAAGAAAAGGTTAACATTCCCGATAAAAATTGTGATATAAATTTTTAACAGTTTGAATGTCAAGGATAAAAAGGAATCAATAGGCTTTATAGGAAGATTTATATTTCTTATTTAACTATTTATCATCACATATGAGTATTTTCATCACACATGACGCAATCGGATGTGGTTCATTCTTGTGAGCTGTCCAGCATTACTACAAAGATTAGCGTTAAATGTTCCTAACAATTACACTAGACTGCGCCGGCAAGAACTGTTCTCAATAACATACGCAAGAACGGGTCTTCCAGCCGCTATGCCTGTTGGAAGGGCCTTAACTCTTCTGAACAGGACTGCTTCGGATATTGACATATTTCATATCACATTACCAAAAGCAATAGTAAATTTTCTTCTAAGATTGGGGGCGTTAAAAAGCGTTCATCAACGTATTTAAGTTACTTTGAACATATGTGTGTATGTATGTGTATATATGTGTATGTATGTGTGTTTATGTGTATGCATATATATAGATTTTAAATAAATTAAATGTTAATATATTTTTATATTTTTCAATGTAATTGGGCTAAGTCTATATTGAGAAAATAAATTAACAAACGTCCCTCTTACAAATCACGGCATTTTAAGGCTAGAATTTAATATTTAGACCCGTCTTTGAATTTGAGCTTAAGGGTTTGAACCGACGACCTTCCGCATGGAAGTCCAGTATGTTACCGCGCGCCACTCACCTCAAAACAGTTAACAGGCCGCACAAAACACCATGTCCGGCCTCGGGTTGGCCATGCCTGTCTTATATTACAGCATGTGTCGCGAGACCAAGGATATGCCAGTAATGTTATTTATTTATTTATTTTCGATAAATAATGCAATGACCTATTATTTACACTCGTAGTAATGTCGCAGAATACACAAATAGTTACGATACTTATTATAAATTTAATATTATACAAAAATAAAACACTTAACTTTGTTTTCTTCCACTATATATTTTTAATGGGGGTGAGAGAGGTGTAAGAATGAGGGAAGTATGTGTATGTGGGTAGGTAGATGTTGTGGTAATGTTTGATGAAAGTGAAGGCAGTTTAAGGGATGTGATAAGTGAGCTATATGAGAGATGTCGAGTTTGAAAAAAATGTAGCCAAATCAAATGTTATGGTTGTAGAAAGAAGTGTGGTAAAAAGTGTGTAATGTACAAGTTAATTCAGAAAATCTGGAGCAGGTAGACGAGTTATGTTATCTGGGCAGCATGTTTACGAGTAGCGGGCGAGTTGAAAGGGGACATTGAAAGAAGGGTAGCGGCAGGGAACGAGGTAAACGAAGAACTTAATGTTATTTGCAACAATCGTGTAATATCAACAGTAGCAAAAATGACAATACATTATAGTGTGTTGGTGCCTACCTTGATGTGTGGAAGTGAAACTTGGACTTGGAAGAAGGATAAGAGTAAGATTAATGTTGAAGAGATGCATGCACTAAGGACCTTGTGTGACCCAAAAATTCCAGTAAAACTAAAAGGAAAGGTATACCAGACTTTCGTTAGACCCGCAATTGTGTATGGCTCAGAATGCTGGACTATGTACAGCTCCTACTCTAGGCAACTTGAAACAGCAGAAATGTGAATGTTTAGGTGGTCGGCAGGAGTATCACTGAAATATAGAATTAAGAGCTCACGCATTCGTGGTAGCCTGGGAGTCACTGACATAAATAGTAAGCGGGAAGAGCGACAGCTGAGATGGTACGGGCACATAAGACGGAGACCACCAGACCATACGGTAAATCAGGCAATGTCTGTGGATCTTCCTCGACAGCCATCCAGAGGAAGACCAAAGAACTCCTGGATGACTCAATGCTCCAAAATCCTGCAGAGAAACGGCCTAGATGAAAGCGACACCCAGAACCGAAGAACATATGATACAGCCTGAGAACGAGAAGAGCCGACCCCAACAGCCTACCTAGGCAATGAGTTGGGACAGTGTCAGGAAGAAGAAGAAGATGCATGCACTAAGGAACATTTGTGGATTGAAAATGTTTGAAAGAAGGCGGAATAAAGACATAAAAAATGATACATGGATTAAATGGATGTTTTAAGTAAGATGTAGAAAGGAGCTTTAAGATGCTTTGGACATGTAGAGAGAATGAATTATAAAAGAATGACTAAGCGAGTATAATAATCAGAAGTGTAAGGTGTGTGAGGAAGAGGCAGAGTGAGATAAATGTGGTTGGGTATAATGGACCTTAATTCGATAGAAGTTAAAGTGAGAAGTATGGATAAAAGAAGATTGTGCATGACGAGATATATGAATGTGGAGGAGACAAAATTTGTGTGCTTGTATAGAAAAGTTTGGAGATTTCTTCTCTATGCCTATCCTGCAAGGGACACAACGTGATGATATGTACTCGTGTGTATTTTTATTTCTTTATTTATCTTCTCAATACAGACTTAGCCCAATTACATTGAAAAATAAAAAATAAATTACATTAAAAAAATTTTAAATTTTTAAAGTTAAGTTAAAAATGCTGTTCAGAAAACAATCTTCAATGGAAAAACTTGAAATGTATCACTACCGATGGTGGCAAAACCATGTGTGGAAAAAATAAAGATATCGTTGCTCTCGTGTCAAAGGCCGTAGAAAATGACGGTGGTTCAAAACCATTAACAGTACATTGCATCATTTATCAACAGTCTTCGTGTGATTTACTTACATTATTTTGTATGATTTACTTATGTTTTGTATGATTTACTTGCATTGTAAATTTTAAAATGTAATCAAAATAAACTATGACGGGCTGGATTGGTGGTGCCCGCGGGCCGTAGTTTGGAGACCCCTGAACTAGAATATCATCCATATTAGGAATCAGGAGACTATTGTTTAGAGGTTGAATTGTTTACAATAATGTTTGCTAGATGCCGGTAATATGTTTGCTAGATGCCAGTAATATGTTTGCTAGATGCCAGTAATATGTAGTTTTTTAGAAGAGACATAGGCCACGAGAAAACACGAGAACGCGACTCAAGTCAAATCTAGTTTGTCATATTAAAATACGGGATCAGGATACAAAGTATTAATGTAATTATTGGAAAAAACAAAAAAAAAGTATATTTTTAACTATGAATGGTCACCCCAAGGATGCACCTTGTAAAGAGAATTTCTCAAAAGTTATACTCCAGAATAACGGTACAGGTCATCATCAGTCAGTCTGCACCGCACCCATTACGTCCTGCCGCCATGGCATTGGCGTAGCTACCCAGAAGCTATGGAGAACTTCAGGAATGCAAAAGCAAAACAAAAAATAAATTTGATTGAAAGAAAATAGTTTTAAGAAATCATTTCAATTTCGTTAGTTAAAAGTTTCCTTGTGACGAAACGCTTTGCTACACGTTGCAGTCACGAATTATTATGTAATATATCAAATGTCCCAATAAGAGCGCCGGATTTAAATTTCGCGCCATTTTTTTATAAGGTTGGCAACTCTAAAAATTTCATGTGCCATCGTCAATCTTGCAATTAGTAAATATGAAATGCTACATGAAAGAACGCGTTATTATTGTTAAAACTCATTATAAAAATAGGGAGTTTTGCTAAAACAGTTCGTAAACTTCGTAGAATTTTCAGTCGAAATAATGGTCCACATGAGTCATCAATTTGAAGATTAATTAAAAAATTGAAGAAACTGGTTCAATTCTGGACAATAAGTCAGTCACCCGTACCATGCGTCCACGTAGCGGGCGTTCACTCGCAAACATAGCCGCAGTGAGAGAAAGTGTTACTGAAATCCCAGGTACAGTACCCGGCGGTAAGTAATACACATCGGGCTTAAGAAAGAGACTGTCGGCCATAACCGGCTAGCTTCGGCTTTGTAGAGCGTCGTATATGTCATTCATACACGTGTTCCGTCGCGAGACTGTTAGCGCATCGTGCGACAGAGACGACGCTCTATAAAGCCGAAGTTAGCTGTTTATGGCCGACAGTCTCCTTCTTAAGCCCGATGTGTATTACTTACCGTCGGGTACTTTACATCAATTTGTCATCGTTCACAAGAATTAGACATTTCAAGAAGCACCTTACAGCGAATTCTCGCTGAAGATCTGAATCTGCATGCCTACAAGATCCAACTTACCCAAGAACTAATGTTCCGGCACTCTTATTGGGACACTTTATAATTTTGAAAAGCTTTCTAATTCCAAGTTTACCTCTATCATGGGACATTGTTGATCGAGTATCGGAAACTCCTGGAACTGATTAAAATTCAAGTTCCGACAGTAATAATCACACAGTAAAACACATATACTATATTGTTTATAGTAAAGGCATTAACGTTGTGGAGGTTTAAAGACATTGTAATTTATTTTATCAAACACTGTTTATTCCACTTTTTGTAACGGTATAACCCTATTGGTTTCATGAATAATATAATTTAAGCGGTCCTCATCGAAGTCCACTGGTAGTCCAGAACGCTCCATGTCTTTCAGGTCTAAATTACCGTCTTTAAAACGCAAAAACTATCGACGAGCTGTCCTTTATTTCATAGCATGTTCACCGTACAATTCGCAAATATCGCGAGCAGCTTTGGCAGCTTTATTTCCTCGATTGAACGCGAACAGCAGAAGGTGTCGAAAATGCTCACTTTCGTCTACTTGACATTCCATTTTGAAGACTTGTAATCAAATAAAATAATATATGTAACGTAAAAACCAACAGAATATCTTGTAGAGCAGAATTTTTTTTTTCGAATGACGTATAACATTTACCATTTTGTTTTACTTTTGGTGCTCATTTTTAAATAGGAAAAAAACGGACACAACTTATGTTAACCCCAATATAATTCATATTGATGCCAAGAGTGACGTCCGGTTTGGTACAGTGCGGACTCCGCCTTTGGACAGCCCCGTATTATGTTGGTGACTCATAAAGTTAAAATGTTTAAGTCCGACAAAGGAGTAAGGTGTCCCAAAGTCGGACCGATACTCCGAGCACAAACCATTAACAGTGTAGTTAAATGGTTGCATTGTTGTGAGAGTATGGTGGTTGTACTTACTTGGATGCCTGTGCATTGTTTGTTTTTTTTTCTATACCTTTTTTGTTAATATATGAAGCATTCACGGCAGTTTTTTTTAATATTGTTATTATAATATCCGGATTTTTTTATATTATTATTATAAATTCCGAATGTTTAAAGAAATCTGGAAAAACAAGTACATGGACATCCAAAGCAAGGTGAGGATATACAAGACTTGTGTCCGCCCCATAATGACATACAGCATAGAGTCCAGAGCCGACACTGTCAGAACAAAAAATCTCCTTCGAACCAGCGAAATGAAGGTACTCAGGAGTATCACTGGCAAAACCCTTCGTGATAGAGTACGAAACACAGAAATCCGAAGGATTTGCGAAGATATTGTCAGATGGGGACGGCAGAGAAGAAGGTTCTGGAACGAACATGTATCCAGAATGGCGGAACCAAGAGCCGTAAGAATGGCCTGGGACAGTATCCCCCAAGCAAGCAGACCTCCAGGACGACCTCCCAAAAGATGGAAAGACAGCTGGCAGTCGACGTCACAAGAGGGAAACGATGATACAGGACCATAACAGGCCAACAGGCCTAAAAGAAGAGGAATAAGAAGATTATTATAAGGCATGTTGTACCATCCATTAATAAAATAAATTCCTTCTGCCTCTCCGGTTTATTTCTGGATTAGATATCTAGTGCACTAGATCTATGCAACCTTTTTAAAACAGAATATATGCCCATGTACTCGTATCTTCCGCAACTCCTCTGAATCCTTAACAAACAAGAGACGCCACTGATTTCTGCGCTTGTTTAAAATTCTCATCCACTATTAAGTGCATACCTTCATCCTCTTTCTTGTCAAGCTGTCCACAGTCGCAAATGCGAAAGGCCTCCACACCTGCACACTGTAAGAAAGTGGGGCATTTGGTCATCCTTTTATAGAAAAACTATTTCAATTATCTTAGTTGTTGTAAATATTTCTTTGCCGAAGGGGAGAGCTGCGTTGTTTTGAGACTGTTTACATTTGCTACTCCGAGAATATGACGACCTCCATAACGTAGTTGATAACATACATGTATTTCGGCCCCGAATCGCGGATTCAGTTTCCTATGAAACCTAGATTTTAAAAAGATTTTTTTACCACTTCTCTGATTGTTTAGAATAAATTGTCACTTGTCAATAAGTCTGTCACGTTATACTATATACAACAAAATTTAAATACAATATTTAATACTTAAAACGAATAGATTATATTACCTCGCTTTAGAAACATCATCATCATGCCATATCCCTATTGGTGTTGACAGAGAGAATATATATCCATTTAATTTTATCCTATCAAAATTATTTCGCTTCTGTCGCGTTCGTACATTTTGTCATGCATACTAACTCTTCTATCATAAAAACATTTCAACGTGGCCGAACCGTCTTGATTTTTTTTCTTAAGGTGTATCGTCTTTTAATCTGCATTATTAACTTATGTCATCATTCTACATTATTTTATACGAGTACATATATCGTTTTTCAACTAATTCCAAGCAACGTTTTCATTTCTACCCCACTAAACTTACTTTCATAATTTGTTTGCACATCCACGTTTCCCTCTCATACTTCAAAGTTGGTACTATAATACTGTTGTGGTTTATCAACTTAACAGATTTTGATACTGTCTGGTTTAAGTACTCGTATATATATATTGGTAGGGTGTATCTCGGTCGGGGGAATTATGAGATGAGCCCAAACCTTTTGATAGCTTCTCTTTTAAATGTATTTTCTGTTATTTATCTTGAGATATACGATTTTTTAATGTATGTTTTTAACATTTCCCTTCCTGTGCTAAAAAAATCCGGGCGTTCCGGTGATATGTATGATATTTAATACACATCAATACTCATGTAAAAATGAGCGATTTAAAATCGAAAAAAATAGAATATTCATAGCCAATAGCTTAAATTAATTAAATTTGAAGTCAAAAGTGATAATAATCGAAATTTAATTGTTGAAAACATGAAAAAAGTTATCGGCCGACGTTGACAAAACGGGCGAAGCGACCACCTCAAACGAAAGCCCGCGAGCTACTGAAGCGAGAGAAGCGAGCGAACTGAGATTATATTTCTTGCGTTCCCATATACGGAAGTAGAATGAGAGTGAGACGTGAATAGCGTCGCTTCCTCACCCATAGCGCTTTTTTAGAATGAATATACCTACGTCACACACTGGCACACGTTTGATTATATTGGTGAATTTATTCCCAATTTTCACAAAATATATCTGATGTGGCCGATAAGTGCTAATTATTATTAATATTATTTTTTCATTCAATGCGTAAATGTATTATGGAGGAATACCTAAAATCGGAACCCAGTATTTATTATACGAGTATTTATAGAGATATTAAAGTTTTTAAAAGCAATCTTTACTAGTTACACATCACAGGTAAGGAAGGTTTAAACACTATGTTGCTATCAATAAACCTATATTTATTTATATGTTTTATTGCTCCATTGACTTTTGTCCTATCGCTACACGCCGTTCGGTATCACTCTTAATTTTTCCATAAACTGAAAAATACTACGCAAAGAGCATAATTCCTCAACTTACTTCCAATATTTCTTTGTTGTATAAAAACATCAAATCGAATATTATTCTTATTTCAGTAAGTTTAAGAAGGCGAATGTAATTTAATTCTTGTTAAGTGCGGGAAGAGAAAATGTTGATAATACTCTGTCTTGTGGTTTGTAAACTATTATGTGTGGAGGTACGCTGTGAAGCGAGAGACTTGTTCTGTGGTCGTCGAAGCGTTTCTGGCTTCAAAGTGACTTTTCTGCGAATAGTTTATTGTTCAGCCTCGTTCTTGGATTGATTGTTAGCCGTTAATTGTATCTGATCACATGTTACTCATATGTTTACAGATTCCGTAAGTAAATATTCATTCTTGCATGACGGGAATATCCATTCTTGCAAGACGGGAATATCCATTCTTACATGACAGGAATATCCATTCTTGCATGACGGGAATCATTTGTGTCTGTTAATTGTATATTTTTTATAATATCATTTATACTATATGATGGACTTTCTTTCGTGATCGGTTACGATTGTTAGCCATATTTTGAATGGAAGACGTCTGTGCGTATTTTGGTTTATAGTATATAACCTTTTGCCCTCCAGCAAACACACAGTCTAAACCAAGAGTTCCCAAACTTTTTTCGGCCACAGACCCCTTTACCAAAATTTTAAAACCGTCGACCCCCTAGTCATGTCATTTACTTTACTTACTCAAATTAATAAGTTTGTACAGTACTCGATATTCAATATTTCGCTAGATATCAAACTTTTCATTTTAATCACTTGTAATTTAGGATTGAAAAAGATAAAAGGACTACGGATTATGCATTGAATTATGTTGTGCAAAATTTAATATTGAAATCTGCGCTGACGAAAATTAAAGAAAAAAAATAGACTCTTTTAATTACACGTTTTAACTTTTTGTTCACAAGTTTGGCATGTAATGTGTTTTTTTTATTATTTTATTTCTTAATTAAGTACCTATTGGAATCATAGATATTTTGAAGTAACAAACAAATAGCAGTAGTAAGTGGGTCTATTTTTGTTGTCGTCGACCCCCAAATACAGACAAATATAAATCCAGACGTACAATGGTCTAAAAGTAAATAAAGTTCGAAAGTGAATCCGCCACGAATCAAACCTGTATTATCCGTTTGCTTAGCTTGAATGTTATGGAATCGGCAAAATAATCAAACTCTTCTTCTTCTTCCTAGTGTTATGTCAGGTCTCCCCAACGTTGACTATCACCTGAGAGTAGGCATCGTTGTCACCGGCAGCCCGAAAAAGATCTCCAACGCTCCTTATACCAGTACATCACATATATAGCGGAGCCAGGAGATTTGCCACCTGCCAACACCTCTTCGACCCTCTATTTTACCTTGAATGATCAGGTGCAGTAATTTGTACTTTTCTCATATCTTCTTCTGGTCGTGCCTTATCAGGTCCTCCCGACGTTGGCAATCACTCTGGCAATGACTTCTCTATCTTGCGCAACCCGGAATAGGTCCTCCACACGCCTCATCCCCGTCCAGTCTCTTATATTGCGCAGCCAAGATGTTTGCCTTTTACCAGGACCACGCTGCCCCTCGATCTTGCCCATCAGTATAAGATAATCCAAATCCAGCTCTAGAAATTTTAAATGTTGGACTACAAATCCGGCTCCGACATCGACTAGGTACAACACTCTAGGATTTGTAATGAGAATCTCTAAGTCGTTTGAAAACCAATTGGTGCTCAAAACGTTGTTTATTTCATTGATCCGTAGCAAACTATAAAGTAATGCTTGCATTTGGAGCCCGGTGGGGGCGCAAAACTCACTCATGGTGGAGAAAGTACAAAAAAAATCTACGATATCTCTATATGAGAGAGTTCGGTATCTATCCGTGGCTTTATCCTACTCAGTTTCTGCTGGGCATGCTCGGGTATAACTCCTTGAGCGTAAGAAGAGATCTGCGTTTCCTGGTATACGTTCGAGGAGTTGTGAGCTGTCCAGCATTACTACAAAGATTAGCATTAAATGTTCCTAACAATTACACTAGACTGCGCCGGCAAGAACTGTTCTCAATAACATACGCAAGAACGGGTCTTCCAGCCGCTATGCCTGTTGGAAGGGCCTAACTCTTCTGAACGGGACTGTTTCGGATATTGACATATATCACATCACATTACCAAAAGCAAAAGTAAATTTTCTTCTTAGATTGAGCGCGTTAGAAAGCACTCATCAACGTACTTAAGTGACTGTGAATATATGTGTATCATATGTTTGTGTGTATATACTCGTATGTATGCATATACATTATTTTTTATTTTATATAATTTTTTTTTCTATGTATTTTTTCTTCTTTTTTAATGTCTTGTATTTTACAAAGTAATTGGGCTAAGCCTGTTTTGAAAAAATAAATAAAAAGTAAATAAGCATAGTTCACAATTTCATAATATTATTTTTCGTCGTTGCTGGGCCTCGTAGTCGAGGATCCCCTCGCCATTCCAACGTCAATTCTGTTAGAAAGCGAAGCTATGGTTTGGAATTTTCGTTTCTTTTTTTTCTCCTCTTTAATTCAGTGAGCTGTAGCATACTAGCAAACTCACCTGCTACATCGGTGTACTGGATCCGATGGCACACCTTAAGTGAGACAATCGGAGCACACCGGCCTGTTTTTTTTTAAGAATAGATATGCTCAAAGTCATAGATATTCTTATACCCCCGTATACTAGGCGGGAAAAATGTCTGTGTCATTCGAAGGGAGTAGCACAGAACGGGGTTAGAACCGGCGACCTTCCGTACGGAAGTTCAGTGCGTTACCGCGCGGCCATGCAGCTCTAATACAATATAAATTATGCAACCAGTGAATAGATATTGTGGATAACCCAGGCTGCGAGTGTGGTCTGGATTATGAAACTATAGACTATATATTTTTCGGCTGTCCTTTAGGAGACAGATTTGATTTACTAAAAGCCATATCTTAACCGCGACCAATGAATGTTGCGTTTCTTCTTTCTTTGAGGATTTTTTTCCATTTATAGATAGATTGTTAATTTTTTTAAGAATAATCTGTTGAAACTTAGAATTATCTAGAATCGTTTTTTTTTTAATTGATTTTATTATATTGACGACCTCCGTGGCCTGATGGTAAGACGCTTGTCTGCCGATCCAGAGGTTGCGGGTTCGTTCCCCGCTGGAGTCCAGATTTTTTAAATGGAATTACAGTCTGGTTTTCCCTTAGGGCTCATTAAAAACATATTTCTGGTTGGTTGGAAGAGATTGCCACATGGCAAAAAAACTCGCTAGGTGAAATAAAAAAATAAAAAATTGCATAATGACTTTAATTTGGTGGCACAAATCATCCTAGTTTGAGTGTATTGCCTATATTTAAAAAAATTAAATACGTTATTTGAAGTCGGAGTCGAATTTAAAATAACATCTCCCGACTCCGAATTGAAATATTTGAAGTCGGAATCGAATTTAGAATAGCATCTCCCAACTCCAATTCTCATTTCGATTCCTCCAAAACCAACGGACTCCACGAATCCGACTCCTGATTCCGACTCCACAATCCTGATGCTAACCGTTATAACATGACTTACGAGTAACTATCAAAAATCAATTAAATTGGCAGATAATCAACTCTTAAGGTAGACTGCCTCCTTGGCTTAGTTGATATGACGCATGTCTTCCAAATCAGAAGTTGCGGGCTCGATTATTTCAAATGGGTTTTAGTCTACGTTTCACTTAAGGCTTTTTTTTAATATATTGATGGTTGGTTTATAAAAGACGACAGATTGTATTGTAACATACACAATGAAAGTTTAATAAAATAAAATAATACAAATGTTGAGCAACAAAAAAATAAGCTTAAAATGCACAGTTAACTTTAAAAATATTATATCAAAAAGTTAAATACATTGAATATAAGAAACCACCGACATGTATATATTGTGAGTTTTATATAACATCTTTACTATTCGAGAACACAAATACTGTCACTCCCGTAATGCAAATGAATGGAGAAACATTACCAAATTGTGACTCATTTAAGTATCTTGGGTTACTCATCCATAGCGATGGAGGATGTGCAGCAGATGTAACACATATAATTAGTGTGGGATGGATGAAGTTTAGATCGATGACGGGAGTTCTATGTGATCCGAAAATGCCAGTAAAGTTAAAAGGAAAAGTATACCAAAGGATTGTCAGACCCGCACTCCTCTATGGCTCCGAATGCTGGACGATGTATAACTCTTACTCTAGGCAACTAGAAACTGCTGAAATGCGCGTGCTAAGATGGTCAGCTGGTGTGTCCCTAAGATACAAAATAAAAAGCTCACGCATTCGTGGAAGCCTAGGTGTTACAGACATCAACAGTAAGATGGAGGAGAGGCGATTGAGATGGTATGGGCAAGTTGGACGCAGAGCACCCGATCACATTGTGAAACAGGCAATCTCCATGGATCTTCCTCGAATAACAGCCAGAGGAAGACCAAATAATTCGTGGGTGGTGCAAAAAGATAACCTGATGCAGAGGCACGGCCTGGGGGACGTAGTCCGGGACAGAAGAGCATACAACCTGAGGACGAGGAGAGCTGACCCCAACAGTCTTCGCAGACAATGAGTTGAGATGGAGCCAGGGAGAAGATATAACATATTTAACTATCCCGCCGCCCCTCCATATCTCACCGAATAATTTCAGCGCTTACTCGCCGAATAATTTTCAGATCACGGACTTGTCAATATTGAAACAAAATAGATACAAAAATAATTCTTAAAAATTATTTTTAAGAATAGAATGGCAGAATCGGCATTCGGTATTTTTCGAGTCACAGTTAGGCATTTCAATTCAATTCTCATCAAAATTGTCATGATGGTAATTTTTTTTCTCAGAACGTTGACAAATATCACGTATTCGTTGTGCCTCTTCAGTCATTTGCTGTTGTTGCACTTGTCGAGAATATCACATTTGCTGAGCATGTGCAACGCGATGCTCATCGGCTTCCTCTGACGTTTATTTCTCACGCGGTTGCCGCCGATAATTACACATACGACTATACTCAACGCGCTTTGCTCTTGTTTCATTTAGATTCATTCCTGTTTATTTAATTAAACCGTATGGCATTAATTTACTTATTTTAAGACAATACTATTCTTCTTCTTCCCAATGTCATTTCAGATCCCCCCAACGTTAAATATCGCCTGAGAGTAGGCATCTTTGTCCCCGGCAGCCTGAAAAAGATCCCCAACGCTCCTTATACCAGTCAAATCATGTATATTGCGGAGCCAGGAGATTTGCCTCCTGCCAACACCTCTTTGACCCTCTATTTTGCCTTGGATGATCAGGTGCTGTAATTTGTACTTTGCTCCTCTAAGTACATGACCCAAGTAGGACACCTTTCGGATTTTAATATTAGTCAGCAACTCTCTATCAACTTTGGGTCTTTGAAGAACCCTTGTGTTGCTGACCATATCCGTCCAGGGTATCTGTAGCATTCTCCGGTGCATCCACATTTCGAATGCTTCCAGTCGGTTCATACTACTAGCAATACTATTGTATTAACAATACTAAACCGCAACTTGAACATTAATTAGTAATTAAAACGTAACTATGACAACACTTTTCCCAACTGATGTAAGAACAACATATTATTACATTGGTTGATTGATTAAGAACATTAAAAAAAATCTTATTGAAAATGAAATAAAATGAAAATATAATGACCATATTCCACTTAAATATTAAAATACAGAGAACTTGAAAATCATATAGAGTTGAATAGATAGATTTTTTTTCAAAACATTGAATCATATAGAGTTGAATAGATAGTGTTTTTACAAAACATTGAATCATATAGAGTTGTATAGGAAGTTTTTTTACAAAACATTGAATCATATTGAGTTGAATAGATAGTGTTTTTACAAAACATTGAATCATATAGAGTTGAATAGATAGTTTTTTTTTACAAAACATTGAATCATATCTGTGGCGTTATGGCAGAAGTTGATATGTCCGGTTTTTGTCATTTTGTGTTTATTCTCCCAATTTATAGAAAATATTTCTTAGCATGTTGTGGCAAAACTTGGTGTGTCAGCCATTATCCAAACTTAAAAAATGCTTATTTTTACTGATTTTAACAGCTTATCAAAGTTAATATTGCTTCTCCTGTAAACTAAGGTAAAACGGACATATCAACTTCTGCCATAACGCCACAGATATAGAGTTGAATAGATAGTTTTTTTTACAAAACGTTGAATCATATAGAGTTAAATAGATAGTTTTTTTTTTTACAAAACATTGAATCATATAGAGTTGAATAGATAGTTTTTTTACAAAACATTGAATCATATAGAGTAAAATAGATACTTGTGTTACAAAACATTGAATCATATAGACCAGTGTTTCTTAACCGTGTTGAAAGAATCGCCCCCTTTACCACGGTAAAATTATCCAGCGCCCCCCCCCCCCCCCCCCCCCCCCAAATGCGAAATTCAAAATTTACACTTTTCTCCACGTATGTATTTTATGCAATCTATTTCCTACTATAAATAAAAAAATTGGAGAAATAAAAATAAAACACGTGATTATTTTTATAAACATTATGTTTATTGACTTTTTTGTCATATTAACATTAGACACAACATTATAATATTATTTCAATAAAAAAAAGTACACGATTCAATACGAAATATGAAATTTTTAATAAAAAATAAATTTAATGAGATCCTTGAGCCTCATGTGATTGCGCCAATTTCGTAATATTAGGTTCAAATTTACTTAAATACAATCTCAAATCTCCTCTTTGGCTTATTTGTAATCGATTTCGTGATTTTTTTAATATATGCATTACTGCACTAAAACCCTTTTCCACTAAATACGACGAAGGAAATGCTATGATGGGTAATTTTACTTCTTTCCACAGAAGAGGGTATTGATGGCGAAAACGAACCCAAAAAGCATCATAATCACATTGATTGAATATTATTTTAGCCTCACAATCATTTTGTAGCTCAATAAACTGCTCTTTTAAATTTTGACTGACACTTTCTATGTCTGATAAAAATGGATTAATTAACCAAGCTGGTATTACAAGTTCCTGCAAGTCTTTGAATCGTATTATCATATCTTCGATAAGGGCGTCAATGTGGCAACAGTATGTTTCCAAATCAGAATCTTCGAGCATATCTTCTTTTAATTGTTGTAAAGAAGGAAACTGATGGAATTCTCGCCGACTAAGATTATTTTTATATAATTTAAGTTTATTGATAAAGCTTAGTACAACTCCTTTGGCTTTAATAAGGCTGATATTGTTTCCTTGAAGTTTCAGGAGATTTTCATTCATTTTTTCGAATATATCCGAAAGATAGGCCACATCATTTCGTAGTAATTTTAATTCAATGCATATGTTTTCATTGTTTACATCCAAAAACTCCACAATTGTATCAAACAGTGCATAAAATCTTTTTAAACAATTTCCTTTCGATAGCCATCTTACTTCTGTATGTAAGATAAGTCTTTCGAATTCTTCATCATTTTCTTTACACAGTTGACGGAATAATCTATCATTCAAGGGAGAGAACTTTATTTTATTGATAACTTTTATAACAATACTCATCGATTTGTGAAGACGTCCGCTAAGATGTTTTGCGACTAAATGTTGACGGTGAATGATGCAGTGAATTGTTAGAACATTTGGTGCCACATTTTTCAATCTTGATACAAAACCACGATGCCGACCAACCATCGCTGGTGCTCCATCAGTAGCACAAGCAATCACATTAGTGAAGGGAATACATTTTTCGGCGAAAAAGTTTTCAAGGGTTTCAAATATTGATGCACCAGTCGAGTTAGTAGTAAGTAATTTTGCAAATAACATTTCTTCAATAATTTTTTCATTCTTCACAAATCGTACATAAGCAAGTAGTAGAGATTCATTATTATGCAGAGTACTCTCATCCAATTGTAATGAAAATTCGTTGGACTGTAGTTCATCACATAGTTGAATTTCGATATCACTTGCCATCTCATCAATTCTTTTTGAAATTGTATCATTGCTCAATGGGACTGAAGAAAGAATCCCTTGCTGGTTTTTCCCGATCATATTATTAATGAATACACGTATAGCTGGTAGTATTAATTTTTCTCCATATATATGTGGTGCACCACATTTTGCAATAATTTGTGCTATTTCATAAGACACCATTAGTCCTTTATCATTCCGACTTGAAATCTTCTTAAAAACATTACTGAGAGTATTGCGACTATCAAATGTTTTCTTAAGTTGTTGAAAATACGATATTATTATTGTCGGGATGTTTCTTTACAAAATGTTCCTTTAACCGAGATGGCTTCATGGCCTCGTTAGAAAACACATGTTGACAGAGTAAACACATTGGCAATTGTTGATTTGTAGGAGATGAAACAAAACCAAATTTTAAATAGTCAACTAAATATTGTCGACACTTTTTCTGCTTGACTGACATCTTGAAAAAAGGGCTAATCTATGAAGAAATAATGTTAATACAGAAGAACTCACATACACCAACAGAAATTAACGCGATCGCCGCAACGGACTGACAGAAATGACTAATTTGTAATATGCAGCAAAATCGCTTTACATGACACAACGCCATACATAGAAAAAATAAGATACGCATGCGCATGCGCATACGCATGCGCATGAGCGCGCATTTTGTATCTCTCTTTCATGTGACATAGCGCTAACTGTCAAACGCAACATGGTACCCCGATCGCAATATTTTATTCGCGATTGCGTACGCGATGATTTACAGTGATGATGTGTGCAGTGCACGCACCAATTGAGCATACCTTATTTTTGTATTTCGACATAACGCCCACTGGAACTCCTGCAGCGCCCCCTAAATTCTAAAAATTTATAAACGCCCCCCCAGACCTCTAAAACGCCCACAAGGGGGCGCTGGCGCCCCCGTTAAGAATCACTGATATAGACTAACATAGATAGTTGTTTTACAAAACATTGAATCATAAAGAGTTGAATATATAGTTTTTTACAAAAGATTGAATCATATACAGTAAAATACATAGTTGTTTTACAAAACATTGAATCATATAAAGTTGAATAGATAGTTTTTTTTACAAAACATTCGATTGTGTAGATTTTTTCAACTTCACCTTAAAAATTACTCGATTAAAAATGTAGTTTCAGAATATAAATATCAAATGAATCAATAACTTGAAATTATAATATCACCTGATTTTGTCAAGTGACTGAAAACAAATTCTTAACACCTGTAGATACCGACAATTATATTAAGCATAGCAGAACATTAGACCAATGATTAACAGACAATCTAAGGAATTGTTTATTACCCTAATTGATTCCCTGAAGCATTCCCACCCTTCAATTAGTCCTGCTCGCCATTTTCTGGGGGTAGAAAATGAAAAGCTTAACAATAAAACAAAACGTTTTTGTCACGCACTTCAATTTTAACCTCCTCGGTATACGACCACTTGCCTTTCACTCGGTATACGAGCACTTGTCTTCCACTCGGAAATTTAATACAAAATAAAATATAAAATGTTAATATAAAAATAAATAAACAATAAAACACTTAGTGTACAATAATAAATAAATAATGATAATTTTAAATGTTTAATGACATATGGGTTAACTAACTTTGTAAAGGTAAAGGGAGGAAAACCATTTAGGCAGTCGATCGGAGCGTGGTTGTTATTGCGACAGGTGTTTGAGTACTTGGGCTTTCAGGATGAATGACGTGTGGAAAAGGTTTGTATAGGATCTTGAGTGTGGGTTTCTTTTTGTTGTTTTATATTTGTATTTCTGTATATTTTTGTTTTTATTTTTGTGATTGTGTGCGGTATATTATGGGATGAACATTTTTGGTCTTTCTGAAGTGAAGATGTGTGAGAAATTTGATTTCGTATGATGTTTCCAGTTGTAATTGAGTGCCACTGTTTGTCAGATTGATGAGAATGTGCAACGGGGTTTTTTGTTTTTGTGTAATCGAAAATTGGAAAGAAGTATCAATTTATTTTTTTCATGCTAAATATCCTCAGTGAGATACAGGTAAAAACCTGGTTTACTGGAGACACGACAAATGAAAGGCAACAAACCCAGATTCATTAAAATTGTATATCGAAATTAAATTACATGTTGTTTTTTCGCGAATTATGTATATTTCTTGTCATATGTAAATAAAAGTAAAGTGTCTGTCAACTTACAATTCAGTCTTTTATCATTTTATTTTCTTTTTATAAATATCTTATGTAAATATTTCTGGCAAACGTGTATGTTATAGATTTTTCTTTAATGTGCAATCCACCCAAACTAGAATGATTCGAGCCGCCAAATTAAAGTCATTATGCAATTATACGAGTCAATGCGCTATAATAAAACCAATTTTTAAAAATAACAATTCCGTATAATTCAAAGTTTCAACTTATTAAACTTCAAAAACTTAACAGTCGACCCAATAGATTACTTTGTTAAAGGTTTTTTTTTAAATAAATAGAAAAATACTGAACCCTTTGTTATTTGATACGGAAGCATAAATATAATTTTCCTGTTATAATTTTTCGGTTTTAATAAATTTTTCATACAATTTACTTATCAGACTCTATGTATTTCATCTTCACGCTTCACTTACACTACCATATCATCAGCTTACACTACCATATCACCAGCTTACACTATCATATCATCAGCGTACACTACCATATCATCAGCTTACACTACCATATGATCAGCTTACACTAGCATATCATCAGCTTACACTACCTTATCATCATATTAAACTACCATATCATCAGCTTACTCTTCTATATCATCAGCTTACACTACCATAGCATCAGCGTACACTATCATATCATCAGCTTACACTACCATATAATCAGCTTACACTACCTTATCATCATATTAAACTACCATATCATCAGCTTACACTTCTATATCATCAGCTTACACTACCACATCATCAGCGTACACTACCATATAATCAGCTTACACTACCATATCATCAGCTAACACTACCATATCATCATATTAAACTACCATATCATCAGCTTACACTTCCATATCCTCAGCTTACACTACCATATCATCAGCGTCCACTACCATATAATCAGCTTACACTACCATATCATCAGCTTATACTACCATATCATCAGTTTACACTACCATATAATCTGCTGACACTACCATATCATCAGCTTACACTATCATATCATCAGCTTACAGCAATCCGCACATATTCCCATTCAACATTTTTATGTCACCCGTTGACTTCTGTAGTTCCTTCATATGTGATTCTATGTAAATATCAAACAACCAGGGTGACAAAATATTTTTCAAATGTCACGAAAAACTGCAAAAGAAGAAGAGAGAAAGGGGAGAAACACATTTCGTCATTGAAGAGAGATGTAGTATGTTTAAGTCACTGTTTGAAGCACACCAACACTGGTGAGATTCTTACGGCAGCCGATATTTGGTTCCAAAGTCTGACATCATTGACAGTAATGAATCATCTGAAGAAAGAGGAACAACGAACTTTTAACCATTTAGTCTATCTTTATTTGGCCTATTCTTCCTTTTTTCCACTTTGTAATTGTATACTTGGTTTTGAAAAAAAAAACACTGTTCATAAGTCTGCACAATATGATGTCTTATTAAATTTAATATTTAATCAAGGATGAAGTATGGGTTGGATCTCTTTTTGCATTTTTACGTCAAATTGAGCCCCCTTCAAACTAGAGATACGCCATTGCTTTGCCGGCTCCAACTAATGATCTACGGCCAGAAACAGATTGGTCCCTGTGGGGGTTTTAAGAACAACGTTTTCTTAATTGTCTCCCGAGACGAGGCAGTGCGGGAACTATATTTTTTTATTTTCACTCAATCTTTGTATATTTGTTGTTTTTTGCCTTATTTTGTCGCAGTTGTATTTGCGATAAAATAAGGTAAGGAAAACCGACTGTGTGTCATTTAATTTTGATAAAAAGGTGCCTTTAAAATTGTATTTATTCATATACGGTTAGTTTCAACCATTAACAATGTTTACAAACATATTAAAATAATTGAGTGTGAGTGAATATATAAATACAATATGCTGCAATTTAATGCATAAATATCAAAACACTAACTAGTTCTTAAAATATTCTATTAAAAATAAGTACATACATACTACCGCATATGTCAGCCCAAGGCCATGCCAAATTTGTCTGGTTGGTTGAATAAAATTGCCATATAGTGGCAAACACTATAAAATGAAAATTGGTCCCATTTTTCAAATAGTATCTTGCTTCATTTACTTTTGTCTGGTTGGTTGGAAAAGATTGCCGCCTGGCAATTAACCCGCCTGATTGTTTTTGCAATAAAGTGTTAAATAAAACAAAATAAATATTAGGTCCTTACATATGAAATTGGCGTTTTGTTTGGGAGGAACATAAAGTTGATTTTTTTTTAATATAATATATTTATTTAATCAAAGTATGTACCATTGCTATCTATGCACTTTTGCCATCTCATAGGTAGTTCATCGATCCCTTTACTAAAAAAACCATTCGGACGGGAATCAATAAAATCTTTGAAGTCGGTTTGGACTGCCCCATCGGAGTTGAATTTTTTCCTTTGCAAGAAGTTATCCAAATTTCGAAAAAAATAGTAATCTGTCGGGGCAAGGTCCGGAGAGTACGGTGGATGTCTTAGACATTCCAATTGAAGCTCTTCTAATTTGGTAGCCGTCTGTTGTGCAGTGTGTGGTCTAGCGTTATCATGAAGCAGCAGTGGCCTAGAGCGATTAACCAGCCTCGGTTGTTTAGCAGCTAGCTTTTCCATCATGGTTTGCAGTCGCTGACAATAGACATCTGCCGTAATCGTCTGGCCAGATTTAAGAAAGCTGTAGTCAACGACACCAGCACTAGTCCACCAAACGCTCACAAGTAACTTTTTTGGAGTCAATTTTCGCTCGGGGCACGGTTTGGCTGGTTCGGCAGGGTTCAGCCATTGCGATGAGCGCTTCCGATTATCATACAGGATCCACTTTTCATCACAGGTAATGATTCGATTCAAAATCCCTTCATTATTGTGCCGGTTGAGTAATGCAACGCAGCAGTCAACGCGCGTTTGTTGATTTGCTTCACTCAATTCGTGAGGTACCCACCTTTCAAGCTTTTTCACCTTCCCAATTTGCTTCAAGTGGATTAAAACAGTTTTATCACTAGCACCGCAGCCTGCAGCTAACTCGGACGTGGTTTGCGATGGATCCGCTTCCACAATAGCCTTCAATTCTTCATTATCAACTTTGGTCTCCGGCCGTCCACGGGGCTTTTTCTGCAGGTCGAAATTTCCAGAACGAAAACGTTGGAACCAAAAACGCACTGTGTTTTCTTTTGCGGCACCGTCGCCATACACATCATTAATCCTTCGAGCCGTTTCTGCAGCACTGGTGCCACGGTGGAACTCGTACTCGTAAATAACGCGATATTTCAAGTTTTCCATTTTGTAAACTGAGTGACGCAAAGAAAAAAAACAATTGAGGAAAAAACAAATGAATTATAATTTTCGAAACACAAATACTTGAGTAAATAGCTGTATAAATTTTAATTTGGAATTCCTAACCAAAGAGAAGATATTTGAGATCAAAGTTGCCAGTACGGCAAAACGCCAATTTCATATGTAAGGACCTAATATATGTATCTGAAAAACCAATTGAATGTATTTTATTTAAGACTTAGATGGTCAGACGCGGACTTAAAATACTCGTAGGCTCGTGAAATCAGTTGAAACTGTCTCATTTTTAATCTCAAATACTTCGCATAGCCCTCCTTTTATTAATCCTACTTACTATCGTTATTCTATCAAGATTCTTATAGGAAAGATGGCAAAAAGATTCGATATATCTTTATTATATTTTCTAACTTATTTCAAATAGGTTATTGATCAGGAATGCTCTAAATAGTAAACTCTAAGGCCGAGGCCACACAGGAACGAGCCTCGCTTGGTGCTTAGAGCTATGTTGCGAGTTAGGCGACATATTCTAGCGAACCAACGTACCGCATACTATTGCAGTGGCCACACTGCACGCTTCGCGCCACGTTGCATGACGATTAGTCATCGAGTGAATCTCCTAGTGAACAAACATGTTGATTAATTTACAAGATGGCGGAAGTTTTAATGACAGGGTGTGTATAAAAGGGAGCCTTTGTGGAACCCATCGAGCAAATTATAGAAAAATGTACCTGTAATACAATCACTTTGGAAGGAAGTTGCACAGAAAGTAAATAAAGATGGTAAGTTATAATAAATTGGTTAGTTTTGAGAGTGACATCGTGTGTTGACTCAACCGCTTCCAGCTGTGTATGGTGCGTAGCACTTTTGTGTGGCCAGGCATGAAATCACCTAGTATATGAGTCACGTAAAACCTAGCTTAGCACCTAATGAAGCACTTTGGTGTGGCCTCGGGCTAACAGTTAAAATAACATTGCTGAAATGCTTACATGAGTGAAGCATCGCTACATATAGGTATTAATATGAACTACATTAAAGCCAAAGTTATGACAACACTGGCTAAAAAGCATTTATCATGGTCGAGGGGAAGACGACCAAAAGAAAGTTCAGTCCTACGTATATCTTGGACACACCGAAATTATTGGGAAAGAGAACCAAGGTGCTGAAATTGAGAGATGTTGACAAGCTTGGCTACATTTAGAAAGCATCATAAGGTGTTCGGAGTACTAGAGATATCTAAAGAAATGCCCATTCAATTAGGTATAGTAAAACAGAGAAATTAAATCACAAGAGAAATTTAAACCTAATTTTGAAAGAAAAATTATGAAATTCCTCCTGCTTGCAATACCACTGCTTGAAAAAGCTTCGAATTATTAAAACATTTAAGGCCTATATTTAAGGAAATGAAATCTTTCCTTCTCCCTGATGGAACGGAAAACGGAGAGTGAGGTGGGCGGAGAGGCGACTATTAGCAATCGCCGATTACTCTGTGTTTTGCAAAAATAATATTGCCAAATTAGACACCATCCATTTTCCTGGTAAAACGGTCGAAACCATTTATTTACGAGTATATTTTAATGCCCTTTCTTTTTTCATGATTTTTCTTTTTTTCCGTTAACTTCCTTTTTTCATGCTTTTGCCTTTCCCATGTTTTTAAAATATTTATTTTATTATTTGGTACACGTGGTAAAATATGGTACATCTGGGGCGCTTATTGCTATACAGCAATTTCATTCAACTAACCAACTCGATACCTTGAACTGTTTTTATACATGACAGATTTTACAAAAAAATATTACATACATATGTTAGATATCATCACGCCCTGTCCCTTGTTGGGTAGGCAAATAGAACAATCTTTAAACATTTCTATCCAAACACACAACTTTCGCCTCATGCACACTCATACATCTCGTCATGCACAATCTTCTATTACTCATACTTCTCACTTTACCTTCTTTAAAAGTGAGAAGTATGAATAATAGAATATTCTTCATTCGTGGTCAAATGTCCTTAACTATTTTATTTACTTCTTCATTCGTGCTAAGTCAGGTGTCGTTAACTATTTTATTTATTTCTTCGTTCGTGCTAAGTCAGGTGTCCTTAACTATTATATTTTCTAATTTATTCGTGCTAAGTCAAATGTCCTTAACTATTTTATTTTCTTCTTCATTCGTGCTAAGTCAGATGTCCTTAACTATTTTGTTTCTTCTTCATCCGTGCTAAGTCAGGTGTTCTTAACTATTTTATTTTCTTCTTCATTCGTGCTAAGTCAGATGTCCTTAACTATTTTGTTTCTTCTTCATCCGTGCTAAGTCAGGTGTCCTTAACGATTTCATTTACTTCTTCATTCGTGCTAATTCAGGTGTCCTTAACAATTTTATTTTCTTCTTCATTCATGCTAAGTCAGGTGTCGTTAACTATTTTATTTATTTCTTCATTCGTGCTAAGCCAGATGTCCTTAACTATTATATTTTCTAATTTATTCGTGATAAGTCAGATGTCCTTAACTATTTTATTTACTTCTTCGTTCGTGCTAAGTCAGGTGTCCTTAACTATTTTATTTTCTTCTTCATTCGTGCTAAGTCAGGTGTCGTTAACTATTTTATTTATTTTTTCGTTCGTGCTAAGTCAGGTGTCGTTAACTATTTTATTTTCTTCTTCATTCTTGCTAAGTCAGGTGTCGTTAACTATTTTATTAACTCCTTCATTCGTGCTAAGTCAGGTGTCCTTAACTATTTTATTTATTTCTTCATTTGTGCTAAGTCAGGTGTCGTTAACTATTTTATTTACTTCTGCATTCGTGCTAATTCAGGTGTCCTTAACTATTTTATTTACTTCTTTATTCGTGCTAAGTCAGGTGTCCTTAACTATTTTAATGTAATTTTTTTTATAAATAATTATAATAATATATTTTTTGCCGTGCAGGTGGGTGCCTACTGCTACGCCGAGCTGGGGACGATGATCACCAAGAGTGGTGCTGACTACGCCTACATCATGGAAACCTTCGGGCCATTCATGGCGTTCGTCCGACTATGGATCGAGTGCATGATCGTACGGCCCTGTTCACAGGTAAATATTCCACGCGACTTTTATATATATTAAGTTTTCTTTTTATTTTGCGATCTTTATTTGCGATCTTGAATCAAAGGTTGCTGATGCCATTTCTGAAAGCATTTCGATGTGTTGAAATACGAGTCAAGTCTTCATATTGTAGTCCAGTTCATTGGAGTACGTTATTCCTTCTTTTCCCTACATCCTTCCCTTCCAGGATCTGTTGAAAGAAACTCACATTTAGGGATGTGGCTAATGGGTCCCACATTTCTCCTCTTAATGGCTTTGAAGAGTTTTCGACCAATGATCATTCCAAAGACAAGATTTATTTAATTTTAATGACTTTTTACGAGATTTTGTATGCTGTGGTATAGAGAATTCAAGTGAAACTGAGAATAACGCATAGGGGAATTATGTATAACTCTATACGTAAACAATTCGCAAAGTAAACCAATGACTCGTGTTTCTTTATCTAACGATAATTCTGAGACAGTTTGCACGTGGTCATAGTATATTTATTATTCAACTTGAAAATAAATGCTTGCACTGAGAAGAATACATGGGATGACAATTTATGACAGAATACAGAATGAAGTGATTAGATATTAATGTCAACTTAAGGCTGATGTATTGAGTGAGATGATGAAGATCACTCTGAGATGGTTTGAGCATGTAGAATGAATGACTGAAGATAGAATAACAAAGCAAATATATAGTACTCGTATAAATGTAAGTAGCAGACATGGTTTTCAATCAAGTAAATGATATTTTGAAAGAAGAAATAGTAAAAGTCAGAGAAATCGTAGCAATTGTATGAGAAGGTATGTGGATGTGGAGGAAGTGAAGGGTTTGTCGAGATATGATATGACTCCCATGATCGTAGCAATTGTATGAGAAGGTATGTGGATGTGGAGGAAGTGAAGGGTTTGTCGAGATATGATATGACTCCCATGATCGTAACAATTGTATGAGAAGGTATGTGGATGTGGAGGAAGGGAAGGGTTTGTCGAGATATGATATGACTCCCATGATCGTAGCAATTGTATGAGAAGGTATGTGGATGTGGAGGAAGTGAAGGGTTTGTCGAGATATGATATGACTCCCATGATCGTAGCAATTGTATGAGAAGGTATGTGGATGTGGAGGAAGGGAAGGGTTTGTCGAGATATGATATGACTCCCATGATCGTAGCAATTGTATGAGAAGGTATGTGGATGTGGAGGAAGTGAAGGGTTTGTCGAGATATGATATGACTCCCATGATCGTAGCAATTGTATGAGAAGGTATGTGGATGTGGAGGAAGTGAAGGGTTTGTCGAGATATGATATGACTCCCATGATCGTAGCAATTGTATGAGAAGGTATGTGGATGTGGAGGAAGGGAAGGGTTTGTCGAGATATGATATGACTCCCATGATCGTAGCAATTGTATGAGAAGGTATATGGATGTGGAGGAAGGGAAGGGTTTGTCGAGATATGATATGACTCCCATGATCGTAGCAATTGTATGAGAAGGTATGTGGATGTGGAGGAAGTGAAGGGTTTGTCGAGATATGATATGACTCCCATGATCGTAGCAATTGTATGAGAAGGTATGTGGATGTGGAGGAAGGGAAGGGTTTGTCGAGATATGATATGACTCCCATGATCGTAGCAATTGTATGAGAAGGTATGTGGATGTGGAGGAAGGGAAGGGTTTGTCGAGATATGATATGACTCCCATGATCGTAGCAATTGTATGAGAAGGTATGTGGATGTGGAGGAAGGGAAGGGTTTGTCGAGATATGATATGACTCCCATGATCGTAGCAATTGTATGAGAAGGTATGTGGATGTGGAGGAAGGGAAGGGTTTGTCGAGATATGATATGACTCCCATGATCGTAGCAATTGTATGAGAAGGTATGTGGATGTGGAGGAAGTGAAGGGTTTGTCGAGATATGATATGACTCCCATGATCGTAGCAATTGTATGAGAAGGTATGTGGATGTGGAGGAAGGGAAGGGTTTGTCGAGATATGATATGACTCCCATGATCGTAGCAATTGTATGAGAAGGTATGTGGATGTGGAGGAAGTGAAGGGTTTGTCGAGATATGATATGACTCTCATGATCGTAGCAATTGTATGAGAAGGTATGTGGATGTGGAGGAAGGGAAGGGTTTGTCGAGATATGATATGACTCCCATGATCGTAGCAATTGTATGAGAAGGTATGTGGATGTGGAGGAAGTGAAGGGTTTGTCGAGATATGATATGACTCCCATGATCGTAGCAATTGTATGAGAAGGTATGTGGATGTGGAGGAAGTGAAGGGTTTGTCGAGATATGATATGACTCCCATGATCGTAGCAATTGTATGAGAAGGTATGTGGATGTGGAGGAAGTGAAGGGTTTGTCGAGATATGATATGACTCCCATGATCGTAGCAATTGTATGAGAAGGTATATGGATGTGGAGGAAGGGAAGGGTTTGTCGGGATATGATATGGCTCCCATGATCGTAGCAATTGTATGAGAAGGTATGTGGATGTGGAGGAAGTGAAGGGTTTGTCGAGATATGATATGACTCCCATGATCGTAGCAATTGTATGAGAAGGTATGTGGATGTGGAGGAAGTGAAGGGTTTGTCGAGATATGATATGACTCCCATGATCGTAGCAATTGTATGAGAAGGTATGTGGATGTGGAGGAAGTGAAGGGTTTGTCGAGATATGATATGACTCCCATGATCGTAGCAATTGTATGAGAAGGTATGTGGATGTGGAGGAAGGGAAGGGTTTGTCGAGATATGATATGACTCCCATGATCGACTCACGATGCTCAGTCATAAACTACCCGACAGGATAATGGATGACATCTACACAACTGTTACGATTTCACTGACTTTTTACGTTTCCTTTTTAAAATAGCTAGATCCAATTTTTCCTCGTTCTTCCTCTTCTATAACTTCCACTCGTATTCGCATTGTATATTTGTTTTGTTATTTCATATATGTTTCATATGCATTTGTTAGAAAAATTGTGGATCGTGCCTAGCATCCATAAGTGCATTAAAACGATGAATCACTCTTATCCAATGTGTTTTTTTTTTTGTTTTTATCTACGACGACGTGCCGATTTAATAGCGCGCCCCACATTCGGAAATGTTATTCACCTCCCATTACTTCGAGAGTCAGACTCGCAAAAAATAGCAGCTATAGAAAGCGTGGCGCAAATCTGACCTTGTCGAATGATTGATGGAGCGAGTGACGTGCGCCCGCCCGAGTCTTGGACGGGATTCAATTTGATGACCCCAACGGGCATTCAGACCGCCCCACTTGGTTCGATATTGATGAACCGGGATACATAATTCAATCCACATTTTGCACCGAACCAAATATTTAAAATCAAATATATCTCCACATTTGTGATGCTTCCTCAAATACATTGATCTCCTATTTTATCTTCAACTATATTACTTTTTGTCTTGTATTATTTGACAACGATGACAACCTCTATGGTCTAATTGTTAAGACGCTTGACTTCCAACCGAAGTTTCGAGTTCGATTCCTGATATGATTAACATGTTTCCGAGCTTCGTTGTTAGCTTCTTTGCATGTAATATACAATAACAAAGTAATTTCACACAATGGTTGACGTTCTTCGTGGCCTAATTGGTAACACGCTGGTTTTCCACCTGTGTGTTTCGGGATCGACTCCCGATGGTACTGAAAAAAAGGGTACCAGTCTGGTTCAAGAGTTTATTCGATAACAAATATCACACGCGTTAGACACTAAGTATTTTTGCCTTTCTACGTGTTGTAGTATTTCCAACAGGTGCGATAACGAACTTGCGATTTCGTGCTTACTCCAGTAGTTCTTAACCTTTCCCTTCCTGTGCTAAAAAAATCCGCCCGTTCCGGTGATGTGTATTCAATACACATGTAAAAATAAGCGATTTAAAATCGGAAAAATAAGAATATTCATAGTCAATCGCTTAAATTAATTAAATTTGAAGTCAAAAGTGATAATAATTGAAATTTAATTGCTGGAAACATGAAAAAAAAAGATCGGACGACGTTCACAAAACGGGCGAAGCGACCCCCTCGAACGAAAGCCCGCTGGCCACAGCGAGAGAAACGAGCCAACTGAGATTCATTTTCTTGCGTTCCCATATACCGAAGTAGTGAGAGTGAGACGTGAATAGCGTCGCTTCCTCACCCATAGCGGTTTTTTAGAATGAATATACCTACGTCACACACTGGCACACGTTTGATTGTATTGGTGAATTTATTCCCGATTTTCACAAAATATCTCTGATGTGGCCGATAAGTGCTAATCAATATTAATATTATTTTTTCATTCAATGCGTAAATGTATTACGGAGGAATACCTAAAATTTGAACCCAGTGTTTATTATATTTATAGAGATATTTAAGTTTTTAGAAACAACGTATACTAGTTACACATCACAGGACAGGAAGGGTTAACCCAAAGGCTCGTAAGACGAAGAAGATCACTCAGAGATGGTTCGGTCATGTAGAACGAAGAATGAAGGAAGACTAATAATACATACGAGTATATTTAGTACAAACGTGAATGGAAGGGAAGAAGAAGATGGCCAATGATAATATCATTGAATCAAGTGATGAATATTTTGAAAGAAATCGTAGAAAGTCCCATAAATCGTGGTTATATGAGATTTGGAAGAGCCGAAGGATGAGTGAAAGAAATAGGAAAACTATGACGCTCTGTCCTCTACCTACCCGGACAGAGAAATGGTGTGATGGTTTGTATATAGAATGAAACATTTTGATAGTTCTATATCCTGTATTTATTTACTAAGTAACAGCTGTTTCGCCACACAGTGACCTTTTCAAACAGTTTGATTAGTTCATTATGTGACAAAACACCTGTCACTGAAGAAATAAATAATGATAATAGAACTACTAGGTAAGTCTAGAAAGTAAGTGTACTGAATTTTTGTAGGTTACAATTTTTTTTATTTAAACAAAAAAATTACGTGGTTACCGTAGTACATATGTAAGCTATTTTTCGACATAGTCGCCATTCCTCTAAATGCAGGTGGTGAAGCGGGGTATCAACTTTTTGATGCCTTCCTCGAAGTAGTTTCCCGCCAACCCCTCCGTCCACTTCTCCACCTCCTCATTTACCTCCTCGTTCGTTGAAAACCTTTTTCCACCCATGTGCAGCTTCAGGGAGGTAAAGAGATAGTAATCTGAAGGTGCTAGGTCAGGGGAATGCGCGGGATGGTTCAGGACATCCCATTTAAACGAGACGAGCAGTTCCGTCTGTCATTTTCGTGCAACAGGCAGACTCCCTTTGTCAGCATGCCTCTCCTCTTGTTCTGAATCGCCCTCCGAAATTTTTTTAGGGTCTCACAGTATCTTGCAGAGTTGATGGTCTCCCCTTGAGGCATATATTCAATTAAAATTATGCCTTGACAGTCCCAAAACAATTTCGTCAGTCACAATTGAAGGTCTTCCGCTCCTCTGATCATCATGCACAGACGTGCGACCGTTTTTAAACTCGCGACACCACTTGTACACACTCGTACGATTCATAGCTTTATCACCATATGCAGTTTTCACCTCATTATAAACCTCAACCGGAGGTTTTCCCTTTCAAACGAGATAACGGATGACGCCCCGTATTTCGCACTTGGCGGGAGATTGGATTTACATTGTAATTTATTTTATTGTTAACGAAACGTGTTGTCGCGTCGACACTTCTCAACGTACTGACCTCGAACCGGTCTTGTTGCGGAGGGGAAGGGTCAGGCTACACGGAAGTGTAGCCAACATGTCGAAAATAAAATCCATTCGGTCGTGAGAGCCTCAGTACACTTACTTTCTGGATACGCTTCGTAATAAAGCGTTTTATTTTGATTTTCCTAATCCACTGAAGCTTATTTAGAAAACCCCGAGACATTTTTAAGAGCTCCTGCCTCTGGTTACTGGGTAATTAAATAGTATTTTGCAACGAAATATTTAAAGGCAATTTACAGGACCTGAACCCAAACCCATCGTATCCAGGGTTCGTTACCCCGGCCACCAATGATGATTCCGGTCCTATTCGCTGGAGAGTAGAGCGCCCGGCTTGTCGCGAACATGTTTGGAGCTTGTATTGCATCAGATCGGGAGATACTGACGAAACTGGTCCATAGCTTGCAAGAGAGTGCATCTCCACACCACGTACTCCTCTAATCAATAATGGATGTCATTTATGACATTCAATCAAATACATCACAAGAGGTCATATGAGTTGGTGCCAAAATAAAAAAATGGTCAAATTCACTTCTCGACAGATTGTTTACTAATTTGTTTATTTATTTTTTTAAATAACTATAAACTAATTTGAACCTCATTAACATACATATTACTTTAGATCAGAGATCTTAACATAACATATATTAAAGTATTTTTAAAAATTACTAATTTGAACCACATTAACACACTTATTACATTAGATCAGAGATCTTAACATAACATATATTAAGGTATTTTTTTAAATAACTAATTTGAACCACATTAACAGACTTATTAGATTAGATCAGAGATCTTAACATAACATATATTAAGGTATTTTTTCACTTCAACAATATTTAAATCTATTCTTAACATATAAAATACATAAACGACGAAAAAGAATGAATGGATGAATTTTCACATACACCATTATTAATACGCGGACGACCTCCGTGATCTAGTTGGTAAAATGCATGTCTTCCAGCCCAGAGGTTGCGTGTTTAATCACGCTGAAAATCAGATTTTATTTTTTAAAAAATTTGTCTTTCACTTATTTATTTAACACTTTTATTGCAAATACAATCTGACGGGGTTATTACCATGCGACAATCTTTTACAACCAACCAGACAAAAGTAAATGAAGCGAGTTACGTGGTCGTATAAGTCATTCAAATGACTATCCATCTCCACGAAATCCATAAACACATACGTGAGCACATACCCACGAACCCACAAAGACGGACAATCACCCGAACATTATTTTTCATATAAAGTGAGATATCATCAATCAAAAGGAAAGGAAGTGATGGTGGAGAGAAAAGGAAAAGAAAAATCAGGAATGAAACACGTTATTTTACCGACTAGAAATTAAGATTTTTTCAGTATCTTCTTAAAGCATGCCAAGGACGGAGCGAGTCTTATATTGGTTTGTTACTGATTCCAGAGTCTCACTGCATAGACAGTAAAGGACGACGTAAAACTTAAGGCCTCTTTAACATTTTTTTTTTCACCTGGTGAGTTTATTGCCATGCGGCAATCTCTTCCAACCAATCAGAAATATGTTATAATGGGCCCTAAGTGAAAACCAGACTGGAATTCCATTTTAAAAAATCTGGATTCCAACTAGGATCGAACCCGCAACCTCCGGATCGGCAAACATGCGTCTTACCACCAGGCCACGGAGGTCGTCATATTTCTGGTTGGTTGGAAGAGATTGTCACATGGCAATCAGTTTGCCAGGTTTTACTGTATACAACAATAGTGTAATATATGGTAATACAATAATATGGTTAAAAAGGACATTTGTATATTATACAATATGTTAGGTAAACATAATCCTCAGTGGGATATAGCCATGTCGTGTATTGATTGGAAATAGGTCAATGGGATACTAAAACATATATACTTGAACCGGACAATATCAATATCTGCTAGATGACAGTCCACAACAGTATTTTGGTGCCAACTTTAATGTATTGGAGTGAAGCGTAGACGTGGAAAAATACTGATAGGAACAGAATGAAGGGGTGCAATTAGAATAATACATGGAGTGACAATATATGACAGGATACGGAAAGAAATGATAAAGGATGAATGTGAACTTGAGGTTAATGTGTTGAGCAAGAGAATTTAACAGTACCGATATCCTTCGAAATTTATATAATTATCTAATTAGAACCAAATTAGAATATACATCTACAGTTTAGGCTCCTCATCAGCTCAAATATAAAAACAATATAGAACAAATACAAAAAAAATCCTCAGATATCTATGGTACAGAACAAAGGGCGATTACCCAAAATATGCTCACCATGTCGAACTTCTCACGGTGTGTAACTATAGAAGCATCGTAACAAGAAGGCAAGAATCCATTGCGATGTTCCTAATAAAGGTTGCTTTAACTGTCCCGCGATTCCAGAAGCCCTAAGTTTATATGTACCTAATAAATATAGCCGTGCACGGAATCACCCTCTGTTCTACATACCAACTTACAGGACGAATATCATGGCTAAACACTCAGTCACGCGTGGTATAGAGATATTGAACCAACTGAATGACACTGTTGATATATTCTCGGTACCGCCTAGCAGCTTGAGAAGAATCTTGGCTGATATTTTTTTTATCCACTTTGCACGGATTTCTCCTGTTACACAAAGAGGGTCTGCTTCTAGCGTTAGCTTATTCGTTAGGAATAATATCAGCCAGGATTCTTCTCATACTGCTAGACGGTACCGAGAATATATCAACAGTGTCATTCAGTTGGTTCAATATCTCTATACCACGCGTGACTGAGTGTTTAGCCATGATATTCGTCCTGTAAGTTGGTATGTAGAACAGAGGGAGATTCCTTGCACGGCTATATTTATTGGGTACATATAAACTTAGTGCTTCTAGAATCGCGGGACAGTTAACTTCCTAACGAATAAGCTAACGCTAGAATCAGACCCTCTTTGTGCAACAGGAGAAATCCGTGCAAAGTGATAAAAAAAAAGAAGAACGGAACCCTGAAATGGTTTGGGCATATGGATCGATTAAATGAAGAAAAAATGACAAAACAAATATATAGAGCAAACATGATTTGAAGATGAATGAAAGGAAGAACCTAGAAAAGTATGGTTGGATCAGGTAAATAATATTTTGAAAGATGGAAACGTAGAGAAGGTGTTGGTTGTAGAAGAGGCTTAGGTTATACCTACCTCGACAGGGAAATAACAGGATGAAATAAAGAAAAAACACACAATTTGCTATGATTTCAAAACTCTTTTTATTGGTCATTGAAGTATAATGTATGACATTTAAAAACAAAAAACCAATATCCGCCTAATGTCCATCTCTTGCAGCTCCACAGATGTCCGCTCTTTTGTCAAAATTTTCGATGACATTTTGGCATAATTGCGGTTCTAACTCACCAATAACGCGAATAATTTCGTCCTTCAGCCCAGGAGTGGATCGGGGGTTATTCTTATAGACCTGGCTTTTCACGTTACCCCAGAGAAAATAGTCCAACGATGTCAGATCACGTGATCTTGGTGGCCAATTAACATCACCGTTTCCGGATATTACAATACATAATTCAACAATTTGAACGCGTTGTTGTATTGTATACGACTCAATTTTTTATAAATATCATTTCAATTACACTTGTCAAATGTCACAAGACCCAGGCAAGTTCGCGACGCCCTCTGTGTTTTATCTAAGAATAAAAAAACGCTCAATTTGATTGACCCTCTATGGATGTACAATACAACGAAAAGTCTCAATGCTCTCGATTTCTTTTATAAGTTCTGGCATTTCATTAAAAATTTGAAAACCTTTTACACGATAAATTATTTTGATGTTTGATATTTCCGTTTCTGAAATTGATTGCCACCGTGACTATTGGTGGAATAATTATGAACCTCTTTTTTGTAAACCACTTTTTCGACTATACTTTAACAAGTGTTATAAATACAATATAACGAAATGCAAAAGCATGGAAGACGAGACATTGAGAACTTTTAAAACATATAAAGTTCTGATACCTTTCTACTCTGAAAATCTCCGACTAAACGATCCAGAAACACGTTAAAAAAACAGTAAATAAACAGAAGACTAAACAAGACTGGAACCTACTCAGAATTAAACCCATTATGCCAAAGCGGCAACGTGTACGCAAGACGCTAACAGGTATACCACCGACGACGTCGGCAATTAAATAACACAAATCAACGTTTGACAGTTCGCACAGACATCCATCATGAAATTAAATGGTTTGGGCCTATACGACGTATAGATGTGCGTGGGCTAAAGTAATTGAGCAATTGGCAGAACAATTGCCGCATTCTCTCGATGTAAATGTCACAGGCTTGGTGACGTATTCCGTTCACGTGGATGCTAATTGCTTTCTTCCATGCGTCATCTCATGGTGTCCATATTCTGGGTAAGGAGATGGTTTTGTTTAATATTTTCCAACGATCGTGCGAAGCTCGCAATTAATTATATTTTATTATCACATCCTCCCTTACGACTCAGTAACAAAGATGTCAAATCGCTTTGAAATCTGTCACATAGCGGTACCCTTAATTAATTTAAAGTAGGAGTCGGAAACATACGGCCCGCAGTCCCTAAGCGAAATATTATATTTTCGACTAACGATGTCAAGAAAAAAACTATTTTTGATTTTTTTCTCCTTTCTTGATTTTTTGTCGTTCACCCATCAATAGTAAAGGGTCTTTCAAATTGAGCGTTTTTTTTAATTCTCGGATAAAATGCAGATGGCGTCGCGAACTTGCCTGGGTCTTGTGACATTTGAGAAGTGTTATGTATGATATTTATAAAAATGAAGTCGTATGTAATACAACAACGCGTCCAAGTTGTTGAATTATTTTAAGTATTGTAATCTCCGGAAACGGTGATGTTAATTGGCCACCAAGATCACGTGATCTGACACCGTTGGACTATTTTCTTTGAGGTTACGTGAAAACCCATGTTTATGAGAATATCCCTCAATCAATTCCTGAGCTGAAGGACGAAATTATTCGCGTTATTGGTGAGTTAGAACCGCAATTATGCCAAAATGTCATCGAAAATTTTGACAAAAGAGTGGACATCTGTGGAGCTGCAAGAGGAGGACGTTTGACGGATATTGTGTTTTTGTGTTTAAATGTCATACATTATACTTCAATGATCAATAAAAAGTTTTTTGAAATCAAATTAAATTGTGTGTTTTATTCAAGAATTAAAAAAAAATTCATTTAAAAAACCGTTCAATTTGAAAGACTGGACACGACAAATGAAAGGCAACAAACCCAGATTCATTAAAATTGTGTGTCCAAATTAAATTTTCTGTTGTTCTTTCGCTAGTTATGTATATTTCTTGTCATGTTTAAAATAAATAAATAAAAAATACATATATTAAGAGATTGAATTAAAATTTAATTCTACTCAAGATTTCGAATCCAATTTTATATCAACTAGTAATGTAAAACTCTTACTCCAGGCAACTAGAAACTGCAGAAATGCGCATGCTAAGATGGTCAGCTGGTGTGTCCCTAAGAGACAAAATAAAAAGCTCACGCATTCGTGCAAGCCTAGGTGTTACAGACATCAACAGCAAGATGGAGGAGAGGCGATTGAGATGGTATGGGCACGTTGGACGCAGAGCACCCGATCACATTGTGAACCAGGCAATCTCCATGGATCTGCCTCGAATAACAACCAGAGGAAGACCAAAGAATTCATGGGTGGTGCAAAAGATAACCTGATGCAGAGGCACGGCCTGGGGGACGTAGTCCGGGACAGAAGAGTATACAACCTGAGGACGAGGAGAGCTGAAGTTGGGATGGAGCCAGGGAGAAGAAAGAAGATACTTAAGGGTAGATTCATGCCAATTGCTTGGTTAAAGATAGAACTATTTACAACAGGAAAAAAACACTTATAAAGAAATAAGGAAAATACGATATTTGCAAATGTAGCCAAATGCCTGGGAAGGGAGAACGAAAATGGGAAAAGGTAAGGGAAGTGGAAAAGGAAAAAGAATGTGGGAAATGAGAAGGAAGATGTGAAAGAAGTTGGAAACGAGAATGAAAACAGAAAAGGAGAAGAATGTTAGGAAAGGAGATATTATACATACATACGATCCCGCAATTTCCCAGTCGGGGTAAACAAAGAGAATAGATCGCCATATTTTCCTACCTTCCACATTCATACATATTTTCATACAACTTATACGATTTCTCAAACTTTCTACAGTTCTTTCTTTCAAAATATCATTAATTTCATCCCACCATACTTCTTCGGTATTCCTCTACTCACATTTACGCTGCATAGTGTTGTTTTTTTTTTAGTATTTCTTAAATAATTTGTTGACCCTCAAAGCTGGTAGTATGAACCGACTGGAAGCATTCGACATGTGGATGCACCGGAGAATGCTACGGTTACCCTGGACGGATATGGTCAGCAACACGAGGGTTCTTCAAAGAGCCAAAGTTGATAGAGGGTTGCTGACTAATATTAAAATCCGAAAGGTATCCTACTTGGGTCATGTACTTAGAGGGGCAAAGTACAAATTACTGCACCTGATCATCCAAGGCAAAATAAAAGGCCGAAGAGGTGTTGGCAGGAGGCAAACCTACTGGCTCCGCCATATACGTGATTGGAGATCTTTTTCGGGCTGCCGGGGATAAAGATGTCTACTCTCAGGTGATATTTAACGCTGGGGGGACCTGACATGACACTGGGAAGAAGAAATAATTTGTTCTGCAAACTCAATTCGTCTTAGTGTTCTTTTTCATCTTACACCATCCACACATTCATTCCTAATAATTTCGTTCCGTATTCTATCATAATTTGTCACCACATAATTTGGCACATGTACTTTTCTAAGTGCACGCATTTCTACAGTATTAATTCAGCTCCTTGTTTTCTTACGTCCACGTTTCCCTCCCACACATCAAAAGTCCAGACCAATATTTTAGTACCGATGATATAATTTTTTTAACGCGTTTCTTAATGTGTAACATAGTTGCATGACCTAGGGACAAGAGTGTGAAGTATTTGAAGTGGATTTTCTCTTTTGTCCATTTCCATCCTCCGCGGCCCTCCTCTCTGACGTGATGTTCTCCTGTTCCAGGCAATAGTGGCCCTGACGTTCAGCGTGTACGTGCTGAAGCCCTTCTTCCCGGAGTGTGCACCACCTGACGAGTCCGTCAGGCTCCTGGCCGTGTGCTGCATCTGTAAGTATACTTGTGATTATTTTTTATATATATTTTACGCGACGGCATTGGGAAGGTAGAACTCCATAGATATTTCTTGAATCTTAGAAAAGACGTGTATTCTGGAGTTTATAAATTGATATGCAATGACTTTTCATATTTTTTATAGGCAAGACAAAAATAAACTTTGAAAAAAAGAGTTAGGGAACATTTGAGATGTATCAATAACAATATTTTTTCGGAGTTAGATATCGATCGTGGTTTGCGAATTCTGCACACAAGCCAAAAGACATTGCAGTTGGACAATTTGCGTATTCTGGAGATTTAAAAAAAAGTGTTAAATTAAGTCGCAACGTTATTAACAAACAAGTTAATTTCAATAATAGTCCTCTGCTAAATATGTTTCCCGGTCCAAAACTATCCTTTTGCCGTCTATCCAATCCCATCCCCTTACTAGCCCATTCTTCTTCCCTCATCTTCTCCTGCACCTAATACAATTAGAAAATATAGACATAATTTATCTCAATTTCCCCTGACGAGGAAGACGAAGGTCTTTGAAACCGGTAGTGAACTCAAATAAAACAGTGGTGAATACAAAAAAAAAGTGTTTTATTTATTTTATAAAAAAAATTATCCATTGTTATTATATTTTTTACATATTAGAAGCTCTGACTTAGGATAGAACGCCTTACTTTCTTATCGTAAGATACTTCCTTCACATACAAAACATATTCTAATACAGTTCATTTTGTTTCTCTTACTCATTACCTCGCTTCTTGCAAAAGTTAATTTTTCCTAATTTAATATTACAAAGATTTAATTGCAGTTCATCTTCCATTGGTAAATTTTCTACGATATTCTTACCAAATATGGTTTTCTTAACATATGCAGATGCGAGAAATAACCTTATATAATTATTCCTATCCTTACACTGAACTTAAATGTATATTTGAGCGAGTATTATATTGGTTTGTAACTGGAATCAGTTACAAAGCAATATAAGACTCGCTCCGTCCTTGGCATGCTTTAAGAAGCGACTGAAAAAACTCTTAATTTCTAGTCAGTAAAATAACGTGTTTCATTCCTGATTTTTCTTTTCCTTTCCTCTCCACCATCCCTTCCTTTCCTTTTGATTGATGATATCTCACTTTATATGAAAAATAATGTTCGGGTGATTGTCCGTCTTTGTGGGGTTCGTGGGCATGTTCTCGCGTATATGTTTATGGATTTCGTGGGGATGGATAGTCATTTGAATGATTTATGCGACCACGTAACTTGCTTAATTTACTTTTGTCTGGTTGGTTGGAAGAGATTGCCACCTGGCAATAAACCCGCCAGACTGTATTGCAATAAAAGTGTTAAATAAATAAATAAATATTTTGTAATGTTTTTAATCTGTCAAAGTCAGATCACCTGTTATATCAAAGGTCATTTTTTTTTAAATACGAGTAGCATTATTATATTGACATAAAATTAGAAAATGGCTTAATTTGGTGGCACAAATCATCCTAGTTTGGGGGGATTACCTGTTAAAAAAAAACACTTTTTTCTTCAATTCTAATATATATTTATTGCACAATGAGTAAAGAGGTTAGGTAAAGGTGCCTGTTTTATAAATTTCCTTATGATGGGACAGGGGTCGAAGGAGAGAACTGAGAGGAATACTTTTGGTAACCTAATGAAAGTTACACTTTGTAACTTTCATTAGGTAGTTAAATTAAAAAAAAGTTTACGTGCCCCTACTGTGGAGTATATTTTATTAACCTATATGGAATTCGATATACCTATATTTAATAACAAGTAGTAAATCCTTTTTTACTGTTGGTTCTTTATTTGTGCGGCAAATTGTTTAACCTGAGCAAAATCCTTTTGAATGAGGTCCACAGGCAGGTACTCGTAATCCCCAGCAGAACATTTGTAGACTTGACGGATCAAATCAATACAATCAATTTGTAGACTTGACGGATCAAATCAATACAATCAATTTGACATATCGCCTGTACCTAATAAGACCCTTTACCCACAAATCTGGTGGAGGTACTAAAATATAAAAAGCCCCTTTTTTTATAGGAAAATTATTTCTACATTATTTATTTCGTCAACGGTGTACTCGTAGGTAGAGTTATAAAAAATCCACGTTTCTTCTATTTGCTGATGACCTCAAAATCTTAAAAAATAATCGTTCTTATACCGACTGCTTAGACCTACAGTCAGATCTCAACAACGTTTATGAGTGGAGCCACAATAATAAATTATATTTCAATGCATCAAAGTGCAAAATTATGTCGTATCATCGCTCACACGTCTCGAAATTCCATAGATATACACTAGAATCTATACCTATACCCCGCACAGATAATATTAAAGATCTGGGTGTCTTGTTCCACAGCAATCTCGCGTTTGTTCCTCAATTAGAAGTTATGTGCAACTCAGCTTATAAAACTCTAGGATTTGTTATGAGAATCTCTTAAGTCGTTTGAAAACCAATTGGTGCTCAAAACGTTGTTTAATTCATTGATCCGTAGCAAACTAGAAAGCAATGCTTGCATTTGGAGCCCGGTAGGGGCGCAGAACTCGCTCATGGTGGAGAAAGTACAAAAAAAATATCTACGATATCTCTATATAAGTGAGTTCGGTGTCTATCCGTGGCTTTATCCTACGCAGTTGCTCTTGCGATAGTGGTGCCATCGGGCGGTGAGGCTAAGTACTTATCGGACCGCCCTTGTATGTTCCTTATAACAATATATTTTTTTAATACAAGCAGTAAGGCTAAGGCCACACCAAAGTGCCTCGCTATGTGATACGTGACTCATAGAGTAGATGACTTCATGCTTGGCCACACCAACGTGCTTCGCACAAATTGATTTGACATTTGGGAGAGGTTGAGTCAACACACGATGTCACTCTCAAAACTAACCAATTTCATTACAACTTACCATCTTCATTTACTTTCTGTGCAACTTCATTCCAAAGTGATTTTATTACAAATACATTTTTGTATAATTTGCTCGATGGGTTCCACAAAGGCTCCCCTTTATATACAGCTGTTATTAAAACTTCCGCCCTCTTGTAAAATCACTTGGTGACACAATAAAATTAACCAACACGTATTTTCGCTATGAGATTCAGTCGGCGACTAATCGTCATGTAGCATGGCGCGAAGCGTGCAGTGTGGCCATTGCGATAGTATTCGGTGCATTGGTTCGCTAGGATATGTCGCCTAACTCGCAGCGTAGCTCTAAGCACCAAACGAGGTTCCTACCTGTGTGGCCGAGGCCTAAGTGTTTCATTAATTATAAAGACAAATATTCATTAAATAAAAAATAATAGTTACATGAAAACAAAATAAAAATATACATAAACACAATAAAACAATTCAATTAACATGTTACTATGCAAGTAGAAAAGTGAAATATTTTAAAAAAATACAATTTAACAATAAACACAGTTATTGATACCATATGGGACATATGGTTCTCAAGACGGGCAGCCCGCATCGCTCTACACCGCGTGTCACTCTTGACATTGTAACGATGGTCGTTATCAATGTAGCGTGTGTCCTATTAGGACGTGCTGATGATTTTGATATCGACATCGCTCTTCGTTTTAGTTGATTCTGCGTTACTTCTCGTTCAGAGTCATCAATATAGCGGATTGCTTATCTTGATAAGTCATGATGATCTTGATTTATATTCAATAAATATAGACTCAGGAATGCGGATATAAAAAAGCGAAAGTGACAACGGGCGATAAATAATAAGTCTTGACAGTTGAATGGATGACAATAAAAGTATGTTTATTTCTCGGAGCGCAGGTATTTTATACAAATGAGTGAACCAGTTCGCGCTACATGCTCCGTCTCACTCTGGCACGTGAATTGGCGGTAGCTTATTTATTTGTATTTGGAGATGGCTAGACAAATCGCGGGTACTACAAAAATAGTAAACATTGTCGCCGTTCTTGACGTGTAGCAATCTATGAATACTTCGTCGGTCATTGACCCTGTATGTTTATTATTAACAATAATTAATTTAATTTATTTGTGTTTTAACAATTCACTTATTATTTTGACAATTATTTATTTACTAGGTAGGTATCCTACAACATTAATGCGCGAAATAAAGTACAGTTGCTTACAAACAAAATCATTATTAGAAATCAAGTGTTTTAGTTGATTTTTAAAATATGCCAATGACGGCGTAACTCTAAGATTGGTTTGTAACTGGTTCCAGATTCTCATCGCATGGACAGTAAAGGACGACATAAAAATTGAAGAGCGTTGAACTGGGGAAGCTAATAAAAATCTGTTTTTGAGCATAGCGGTCGGAAATCCATGATCGGAAAGACGCTGAATATTCTCGATAAGATAAAAGGGTGCGGCGGGACAGTTAATGATACTACTATATAATAATGATAGTATATGAATTTGGCGTCTATTTCTCACGTTAAACTAGTTCAGCTCCTTCTGGTATGAAGTGATATGATCGTACTTGATCAAGTTCAAAATAAATATCAGGCAAACATTTTGAAGACGATGTTATTTGTCCTCCGTAATATTCAAATAACAGACGTCCGCATAGTTCAAAATCAGAAAGAACAGAGATTGCACAAGCAATACTACCTTGATCAAAAAGTTTTATGACCGGCCACCGTGTGGCGCTGTCAGCCACCCGATTAGAATTCTTTTTTGGTAAGTTACCACATCTATCATTGACACTTCCCTCCAAATTTCAGCGTCATAGCTTGACATTTGTAAAAGTTACGCTGTACTGAGTACTACCTTTGTGCGTGTTTTCGATTTTTTACAAGGTTGAAAATTGCATCAACTGTGCATCAGCGAGTTTGCATTAAATTTTGTGTGAAAAACGGATTTAACGGTCCGCAGACCTGGAGCTGCTGGAGAAGTGTTTTTTGGTGGCACGAACGCTTCAGAAGTGGTCGTGAGTCGGTCGAGGACGACGAACGCAGTGGCAGTCGAAAACCAATGAAAACATCGATAAAATCAAAGAAATGTTGGCCGAAAACCGCAAATTGACCATCAGAGAGCTGGCAGAGGACTTGAACATCCCTTATGGATCCGCTCAAGACGCTTTGGTTAGTGATTTGGGCCTCAGACGTGTCGCTGCAAAACTGGTGCTGAAAGTCCTCAATTTCATGCAAAAAAAGGATCGCGTTGAAATCGCGAAATACATGATTTCCATGAGTTTTTGACCAAAAACAACACGACTACTATCCAGCAGCCTTTGAATTCACCTGATCTGACTCCCTGCAACTTTTTCCTGTTCAACCGACTTAAAAAACCGCTTCGCAAAACACGTTACAGCACCCGAGAGGACGTCATGAAAAAATCGAAGACGGCTCTGATGGACATACCGAAAATTGAGTACCAGCGGTGTTTCAAAGATTGGATCAAGCGCTGGCGTAAGTGCGTTGCAGTCGATGGGGAGTACTTTGAAGGGGACCATATCGATTTTGATGAATCAACTTGTATTTTCGATTTTATGAATAAAGTCCTAAAACTTTTTGATCACGGTAGTATTTTGGTTTTAGTAGGCAGAAATCTTTGCAACACTTGAAGGGGATGAAAGCTGAAAAAGATACTTAGTGTATTTAATCTCGTTATCAGAGCCATTGCAGAAAAATACTTAAGAGTAGTATTAGAATCATCCGTATCTGAGAAATACGTGAAGTTGAGGATATTGTGAGATGGAGAAGAAACCGCACAAGGCACTGGCAAGGCCATGTAGAAAGGATGGATAGCACAAGAGGCATGGCAACATGCAAATACCTTCCTCGTGACGACTTCTACAGCGACAGAAACATCTGAAGTGAGGCAGTCCTGATGATAACAGACCACAGGTCGAACTTAAAAAAATGTATTTAACAAATGAATATATTGTATAATATTGTACAAACATTTGCCGAATACTATACCTATGGTATATACACATGTATATCTTAAAAACTAATCCAATTTGTTTTATCAAACACTGTTTATTCCACTTTATGTAACGGTATAACCCTACCGGTTTCAAGGTTTTCAGTTCATCATTAGGGGAGCACAAGCATGACTCTTGTTTGTGCTCTGCTGATGATGAAGTGAAAACCTTGAAACCGGTAGGGTTATACCATTCGAAAAGTGGAATAAACAGTGTTTGATAAAACAAAGTGCAATGTCTTTAAATCTCCACAATTAACTATAAATAATATAATATACTCGTATAATCTAACTTATATATTATAATTATGAACTTACTTAATTTTAATTTCCTACGTGTCATTTTATTTTTACTAGTCTTAATATACAATTTCTTAAAAATAGTTAACACCTGCATACTACTTATAACTAGATAACAATTCTTACAACTAATTATTTAGTATGTACATGTCCACTCGTTCAGGCTACTTGCATTCCATCACATTAACTCAGACCTTGGTCCTTAAATTAGAGAAAAAGCTGAAGAACTTTATAATCTGTATATACTCGTAATTCCACATTACATATTTTAATAAATATTTCTTTTGGTGCAGGTGTTCTGACGTTCGTGAATTGTTGGGATGTGAAGTGGGCCACGATGGTGCAGGACGTATTCACGTACGCCAAGCTGCTGGCTCTCTTCATCATCATCGCTGCCGGCATCTACCAGCTCTGTCTCGGTAAGTCACTTCCATCTACCAGCTCTGTCTCGGTAAGTCACTTCCATCTACCAGCTCTGTCTCGGTAAGTCACTTCCAACTACCAGCTCTGTCTCGGTAAGTCATTTCCAAACTACCAGCCCTGTATCGGTTAGTCATAATTACCTACCAACCCTGTCTCGGTGAGTTACATCAATTTACCAGGTATATCTCGATAAGCCACATCCATCTACCAACTCTATATCGAAACTCTATATTCATCTATCAATCATCTAACATCAATATCGAAACTCTATATTCTTCTATATTCATCTATCAATCATGTAATATCAACTCTATATTCATTTAATATCAAAATCTCGATAAAATTTGTCTTCTTGATTTCAACTCTCAAAAATATTTTCTCAACTCTCCTCTCTAATGTCTTAGACCGTCTCCAAAGGAAAAGGTTTATATACTTTGTAAGATACTTCAAATACTAACATCTCGATAATACCTAACGCCTTATTTATGTATTTATATGACAAGTAATTTTATGAATATGTGATATATGAAATACAATGCAAACAATAAAATTAAAGTAGGTAATTTAATAACAGGAAAGTTGATCGGATACATGACATAAAATGGGGTGCGGAATTTAATAAAGGCAAAGGGAGAAAAACACTTTAGGCAGTCAATCGGAGCGTGGTTGTTATTGCGACAGGAGTTTGAGTACTTGGACTTGCAAGAGGAATGATTTGTGGAAAAGGTTTGTGTGAGCTTTTGAGTGTGGTGTTTTTTGTTGTTTTATATTTATATTTTTGTTTTTATTTTTTATGATTGTGTGCGGTATATTGTGGGATGAATATTTTGGTCTGTCTGGAGTGATGAAGTGTGAGGAGTTTGATTTCGCGTGATGTATACATATGTAATTGAGGGTCACTGTTTGTCAGGTTTATGAGAATGTGTAACGGGGTTTTATTTTTGTGTAATCGGAAAGAAGTATCGATTTATTTTTTAATGCTTATGTTCTCAGTGAGATACAGGCAAAAGCCTAGTTTACTGGGGATACGACAAATGAAAGGCAACGAACCCAGATCCATTAAAATAGTGTGTCCAAATTAAATTACCAGTTGTTTTTTCGCAAATTATGTATATTTCTTGTTATGTGTAAAATAAATAAAAAATCATATCAGCACATGTTTAGACATGCTCTTTGACAGCCTTTTTGGAGGATCCTCCAAATTCCTTGTTCTATTGGGACCCGGAGGCTGTAATTGGTTTCCAGATTCATATGTCAAAATCGAACTCTGCACTGATGACGTGACATCAAAATCTTCATTATTAATCAATTCATGCATATTTTCATTATCTAGGATAGTGTTTATGTTATAAATCACGAGACTATCGTTTAAAAGTTGAATTATTTGCAATAATATTCGCTAGGCCAGTAATGAAGGGTCTTTCAAATCGAGTGGTTTTTCAATTTTTTTTAAGTCTTGAATAAAACACACAATTTGATTTGATTTTAAAAAAAACTTTTTATTGTTAATTGAAGTATAATGTATGACATTTAAACACAAAAAAACAATATCCGCCAAATGTCCACCTCTTGCAGCTCCACAGATGTCCACTCTTTTATCAATTTTTCGATGATATTTTGGCATAATTGCGGTTCTAACTCACCAATAACGCGAATAATTTCGTCCTTCAGGTCAGGAATTTATCGGGGGTCATTCTAATTCTAATAGACCTGATTTTTTACGTAGCCCTAGAGAAAATAGTCTAACGGTGTCAGATCACATGATCTTGGTGGCCAATTAACATCACCGTTACCGGAGATTACAATACATAAAATAATTCAACAATTTGAACGCGTTGTTGTATTGTATACGACTCCATTTTTATAAATGTCATACATTACACTTCTCAAATGTCACAAGACCCAGGCAAGTTCTGTGTGTTATCCAAGAATTAAAAAACCGCTCAATTTGAAAGAGCCTATATGTCTTTTTTTGGAAGAGGTATCGATCACATAAAAATGCAGGGCTGGGACTAGAAGCAAATATAGTTTATCACGTTAAAAAAAATCGGGACACAAGTGTTAAAGAGAGTCTTGTAAAACTCCTTTCTTTTCTTTCGATAGTCTTACAGCCCATATCGATCTTTGTCCTTCGTCAATCTTCGCCTCCAACTCCTGTCTTCCGCCACGACCCTCCAATCCTGCGCCTGCAGCAGTCGGGTTGCGTCCCTCTCAACTTCGTCCTCCCATCGTAGCCTTGGCCTGCCCACTCTTCTTCTCTCACCCTGGTGTCCCTCTAGGATTATTTTGGGTGCTCGCGATGACGGCATTATCTGCACATGTCCGGCCCATCTCAATCTGCTCAGTCTGGCATGTACTGATAGCCTGGGAGCTTTGTAGATATTATACAGCTCGTCGTTGTATCGTATTCGTCAGGTTTCGCCGTCATTCACAGGGCCCAGGATCCTACGTAGTACTCTTCTCTCGAAGGCATCCAGCAACTCCTTTACAGGTATTTAATTCGTCTATCTCAAAGGATACCTCCCTCTTGCTCACCTTCGCTCAACTCTCCTCGTAATCACCAGCTTCTCCAATTCATAATGCAACCCGTAAGAATCATATTGGAGGACAACCGAGAAAAACATGGTTGGACTAAATTAATACAATTTTGAAAGAACGAACAAAAGATAATAAATAAAAAAAATAATAATAATAAAAGAATTGTACATATCTTAGTGGACAACAGAGAAATGGTGCGATGGTATATATATGTAAAGAATCTGGGACTAGTGTCGCCCAAATTGTTTGACGAACGAAATAATCAAATTGAATTGTGTGCCGAGCTAAGCACTTAAGTCTGTCTCTGCGTTGTATCGAACGATAACGAAGGAGAAAACACTCTAGATACTTCTATTACAGGCGAACCTCGACTTTCGCACATAATTGGTTCCTGAAAATGTGTGCGAAAGTTAAATGTTCGAAAGTAGAGGGAAGAAAAAAAAACACCAAAGATTGTATATACTTCAAAAATTTTATTTGTCAAAAATTACTCAGTACATATTAAATTGAAATTATATTTTTTTAACGAAATTGTCAAGAGTTTTTTGTATTTTACTATTTTTTTTCTTTTCTTCATAGAGAGTTCTGTAACACGCAGTGCTATTATGGATCTCCCTACGCACTTTAGATATGCGTTCTCCATTTGGGTCACATTCTTCTATAATATTTAAAAATTTCTCAATATGTGTTAAAGCTTCGTTCAAGTTTTTTAATGTTAAAGTATTGGGTATTTCTTCTGGTTCTTCTTCCTCACTTTCGTTTTGTACGTATGAACTAGAATTTTCATTCTCGTGACGATCCATAAGAAATTCATTTGACAATGGTTCAGAATGTGATTCTATCAATTCATTAACATCTTCGCTATTGACTTCAAGGCTTAGTTCATTCATCAGGTGAACTATTTCAAGAGTTATGGTTTCTGGGGTATCATCAAAATTTTGAAAATCACTCATCATCTGTGGGCATAGTTGCTTCCACGAACCTTTCATTGTTGACTCTTTTATTTCAGCCCATGCATCTCCAATATTATTTATTGCATTCCATATGTTATAATTTTTCCAGAAATCTATTAATGTGGGCCCACCTTCCATTTCAGTTGCCTTGATGGCCTGATTCATGATCGACCACATATAATATCGTTTAAACGTAGCTATCACCGTTTGGTCCATGGGTTGTATGAGACACGTAGTATTGGGGGGAAGAAACACTACATTGATTTCTGGGTATAAATTTTGTAGAGATTTTGGGTGTCCTGGAGCATTATCTAAGATTAATAATGCTTTAAATGGTAAATTATTAACTTCACAATAATGTTTTACTGCTGGTACAAAATGTGAAGTAAACCAATCTTTAAATAGTAAAGCGGTAACCCAGGCTTTTTTATTGGATTTCCAAATGACTGGAAGCAATTTTTTATCTTTCCCTTTCAATGCTCTAGGATTTTCTGCTTGATAAACTAACAATGGCTTCAATTTTAAATCACCAGCTAAATTTCCACCAAGAAGCAATGTCAATCGGTTTTTAGAAGGTTTATGGCCAGGCGCAACTGATTCATCCTTTGATAAGAATGTACGATTAGGCATCTTCTTCCAAAATAAACCAGTCTCATCTACATTGAATATTTGACTAGAGGTATATTCTCCATCTTCAATAATTTTGGACAGTGACGGAATAAAGTCTTTTGCAGCATCTTTATCCGCATCGGCTGATTCTCCGGTGAATTTAATATTGCGTAAAGAATACCTTGTTTTAAAATTTGAAAACCAGCCGTTACTTGCATGAAACACCGTGTCAGAATCATTTTTTAGTCTAGCCTTCCAATCATTATGCAAGCTAATAGCCCTAGCTTGAATCTCCGAAGTACTCAGAGGTACGTCTTTTTGATTTTGGTCACTAATCCAATACATCAAAGATTTCTCCATTTCATCAATTACTATGCCGTGCTTTTTGGAAACAATTTTTGATGATATATTTCCACAATTTTTTACATATTCCTTAATTTTATTTTTATTCTTTAATATCGAACATATCGTAGACCTGTTTATATCATACGATCGGCCAATTGAAGCAAACGACTCTCCATTTTCAGATCGTTTTAATATATCCATCTTCGTTTCGATTGTATGAAGTTTATGGGTTCTTGGTTTTTTTTTAGCTATATTTACTTCACAGTTTTTTCGTTTCTCACTCATGTTAAAACTTTTTTATTTTTTTATTTTTTAAACAAAATAATTTATTTAATATTACTACTGTACAACTTCTCTCAAAATAAATTATGTTAAAACGGGTACGTAATATTTGAAACAAAACTCGCAGAACAATTCATCTGTGCGTATGCTAACGCAAGACTGAACCTGTCGAGATCAGACGGGAGTGTGTACAAATTAGTAAATTCAAATGCATGCGTTTGATTCGCTCGCTCTCGTATGTTAATGCATATGTGCGAACATATGTGCGAACAGGACATAACACTTTTCACAGTGCGGACTGGGCTCATAAGCGTTTCATGGTGCAACAGGGAAACAAAACATTTTTGCATTATTTCGGGAAAAAAATAATTAAAAAACTATTTTTCAAAAATGTGCGAAATAGCGAATTGTGCGAAAGTCGAATGTGCGAAAGTCGAGGTTCGCCTGTAGTTTGTTCAGCAAAATCGCTCGAGCGAGTCTAACTTGATGTAACTCAAGTATCACATTTCGTTCTTTTGCTTAAGTTTCCTTAATTACTTAATAAGCAAAGCTTTCAAGAAGGCTTTAGATTGGTCTATTATTGTCACCCTTGACAATCCTCTTCCACCGTTCTCTGCTCAACGCTATTGGATTTCAGGAACTACCAATTTGTTATTATCACCCTTGTAATTCGGTTTTGTCTGTAAAATAGATAAATAATGAATCTTTCATCGATGAAGCTTTCTTCAAAGAATCTTTTTCACATATTTCAGGCTTATTCTTTATTTTCTTTTTTTCTATTTTAATATTTACATTTTGTTTCAACTTTTCATTCTGTTTCGTAACGTCAGACTCTGTAACCAGTTACCGACTGCCATAAAACTCTCATCCTCGTTGGCTTGCTTCAAACAGCGATATAAAAAAATTTACTTATCTCTTTAACCTTTCCCTTCCTGTGTTAAAAAAATCCGCGCGTTCTGATGCTGTGTTTTTAATACACATGTAAAAATAAACGATTTAAAATCGGAAAAATAAGAATATTCATACCCAATCGCTTAAATTAATTAAATTTGAAGTCAAAAGGGATAATAATTAAAATTTAATTGCTGAAAACGTGAAAAAAACATCGACCGACATTACAAAACGGGCGAAGAGACCACCTCAAATGGATGCCCGAGAGCTACTGAAGCGAGAGAAGCGAGCGAACTGAGATTATATTTCTTGCGTTTCCATATACCGAAGTAGAGTGAGAGTAAGACGTGAATAGCGTCGCTTCCTCACCCATAGCGGTTTTTTTTAGAATGAATATACCTACGTCACACACTGGCACACGTTTGATTGTATTGGTGAATTTATTCCCGATTTTCAATCAATCAACAAAATATATCTGATGTGGCCGATAAGTGCTAATTATTATTAATATTATGTTTTCATTCAATGCGTAAATGTATTACGGAGGAATACCTAAAATCTGAACCTAGTATTTATTATATTTATAGAGATATTAAAGGTGTTTAGAAGCAATGTGTACTAGTTACACATCACAGGGAAGGAAGGGTTAATGACGAAATTAATTTCTTGATAACTCGTATTTTCTTGTCCTTTCCCATCGTCCTTCTCCTTTCTCAGTCTTTGGTGAAAAATTTCACAAATACTTTGTTTAACTGGTTTTTAATGGTTTAAGAATCATAGTATAAATAGGCCAAAACCCATACGATGGCTGTCGCCAAACAAAGAATACGAGAATTGAATTTTGAATTCAAGAGAGAGAGAGAGGAATACTTGGATTCTCTCCGAAAGTAATTCGAAATTTGAATCTCGGTGGGTCAGTGATACTGAACGAATTACCTAGCTAACATTTTTTGAATCGGTGTAAAATGGGACGATGTATAAATTATAAACAATATATAAACAAATTCTACATTTATGAATATATATTTTCATAAATGTAGAATTTGTTTTACTTCCGTGAATATTTCACGGGTTGCAACTAGTTGTATTGTATTCATTTCGTTGTACAACCTGGCAGGCTCATTGCCACGTGGTAATTTATTCAAACCAACCAGAAAAAGGCCTATAAATGGAAACCAGTCTAGAATCCTTTTGTAAAAAAATCTATGTTTCAACGACAATCGAATCCGCACTCCCCAGACTAGGAGGCAGGTGTTTCAACAACTAAGCGACGGAGATCGTTGTATATTTTTTAGCGAAAAAAGACTTTTTCAATAAATAAAGTAACTTTTAGGAAATAAAGTTGTCACCTTTCACTCGACACTTGGTACGAATCTCTGTAACACTTGAAACGAATCTCTGTAACTCTTGAAACGAATCTCTGTAACTCTTGAAACGAATCTCTGTAACTCTTGAAACGAATCTCTGTAACTCTGTAAATCTCTGTAACTGGTTGAAAAAGATTTACGTATGACAATAAATTCGTTATTTGTTTGCTTCACATTAAAGAACTTTAATAAATATCCTATCCACATTAGAATTCACGATCTAAACTTAAATATAGAGTTTCCAATTGTCGTATAAAACGTAAACTTTAGTAATTTGGTGTAAACTCCCTTCCTTTCCTTTTGATTGATGATATCTCACTTTATATGAAAAATAATGTTCGGGTGATTGCCCGTATTTGTGGGGTTCGTGGGCATGTGCTCACGTATGTGTTTATGGATTTCATGGGGATGGATAGTCATTTTAATGATTTATGCGACCATGTAACTTGCTTCATTTACTTTTGTCTGGTTGGTTGGAAGAGCCCGCCAGATTGTATTGCAATAAAAGTGTTAAATAAATAAATAAATAAACTCGTCATATTTTCTCCAACAACAGCAAAGCTATTGTCATATTGAACCGATATCACGATAAAAATAAATCAGGTTGATTTATAAATATTACAAGAGACGTCACAACCCGTGGCAGCTGCAAGGGCAGGGGGTAGAGGGATGAATGGAGAGCGGGAGAATGAGGGCGTGTTTATGATGGCTTCATCCAGCCAGGGGTCACCTTGCCAGCATCAGAGAGACCCTGAGGGTGACTGAAAGGAGACAGCAGGGCCGTAATTCGGGAATATGTCACCCAGGCGTAAACACCAAATATGATTTAAAAAACTTTTTAAAAGTATATTCGTCTTCATAGACGTCTCGTTGATATTCCTTTTTTCCCTTCCCTTATCTCCCTGAATTACTTCCAATCCCCTTTGAACACGTCGTCCTCCGTCTCTTTTGATTTCTCTAACTGGCCCATACCAAATTTGAAAAACCAACTTCAGTTTATTCCAATCCTAAAGAAAATGCCAGATCTATACTATATTGTACGAGTATAAGCCCAGAAAGATGCAACTGAGGTGGCATGGGGATTTCCTTTAAGGTTTTTTTTTAATTATCGTAGCCAAAATTTTGTTTTAAATTGTAACGTTCTCTATTAGACCAGGGCTTCTTAAACTTTTTTCATTCACGACCCCATTTATGATTGCGAGTTTCTTGGCGACCCCATATAAATATAAAGCGACCCCATAAAAAAACAAAGAGGTTGTTCATAACCCTTACAATTTTGAAATGTAAAGCCAAATTGAAGAAAAGACTCATAATATTTTCTTTTTCGCACGTTAGATGCCTGTTTTTCAATACTTTGTCCTGCCTGAGGAGAGTTTGTAGCATTATCATCTGCGTCATTACCATTCTTATTTAAGTTCAGCCATTTATCCATGGCCAAAAATTATTTTGATTCGAAAATCTCTCGCGACCCCAGAATTTTGCTACGCGACCCCATTTTGGGTCGCGACCCATAGTTTAAGAAGGCCTGTATTAGACGAAATGAATTGAATAAATTTAATTCATTTCTCAATTCAATCTTCCAGCCAACCAGACAAAAGTAAATGAAGCAAGTTACGTGGTCGCATAAATCATTCAAATGACTATCCATCCCCACGAAATACATAAACACATACGTGAGCACATGCCCACATACCCCACAAAGACGGACAATCTCCCGAACATTATTTTTCATATAAAGTCAGATATCATCAATCAAAAGGAAAGGAAGGGATGGTGGAGAGGAAAGAAAAAAAAAAATCAGGAATGAAACACGTTATTTTACTGACTAGAAATTAAGAGTTTTTTCAGTCGCTTGTTGAAGCATGCCAAGGACGGAGCGAGTCTTATATTGGTTTGTAACTGATTCCAGAGTCTCACTGCATGGACAGTGAACTGGAAAGGTCAATAGACAATCTCTGTTTGAGCGTAGCGCTAATCCATGATTGGAAAGGCGTTGAAAATTTTCGGCGAGATAAGAAGAGGCGGCGGGACAGTTAAGGATATTATACAATAGAGACACTATGTGAATTTGGCGTCTTTTTCTAACATTCAACCAGTTCAATGCCTTTCTATATGTCCAAACAATCTCAAAGTGCGCTTCTTTATTTTACTCAACACAGCCTTAAGTTCACATTTTCCCCTGATCACTTCATTCTATATTGTGTCATACATTGTTACCCCATATATTATTCTCAGTGCACACATTTATAAAGCATTGATCCAGTTCCTTGCAGTGGTATTCCCCGTTCACGTTTCACTATCATACATCAAATTCGATATTAAAAAAATACTGTTGTGAACTATCATCTTAGCGGATCGATCTGTGATACTGTTTATATAAGTGTTTATGGTACACTCTAATTTCGTGTCGCCTAAAATCAATTATTGTCTCTGCCACTTCAAGTAATTAGAAATTACTCGAAAGTTTCTTTATAAAGAAGCTGTTTAAAAAAGTTTTTCTAATTTATTTTTAAATATTGGAATGCGAAAGGAGAAGTGTTTACTGAAATCGAGCCAAGAAGTTTCAAAAAAGTTAGGAAAATCCATCGCATTTAGGGAGATAATATTTTAAGCCGAGTAAATGGTTTGTACGAGTATATAATACGTGCAAAACGGTTACAATCTCACTAAACACATTTTCTGCTTTATTTACTAAAACTAGTTAAAATTATTTTTATTTATTTATTCACATGACAAATAATTGTATGAATATATAATTTATGAAAACTATCTTCTTCTTCCTCTTCTTTTAGGCATGTAGGCCTGTTATGGTCCTGCATCATCGTTTCCCTCTTGTGACTTCGACTGCCAGCTGTCTTTCCATCTTTTGGGAGGTCGTCCTGGAGGTCTGCTCGCTTGGGGGATACTGTGCCTGGCCATTCTTACGGCTCTTGGTTCCGCCATTCTGGATACATGTTCGTTCCAGAACCTTCTTCTCTGTCGTCCCCATCTGACAATATCTTCAACTTCGCACATCCTTCGAATTTCTGTGTTTCGTACTATATCACGAAGGGTTTTGCCAGTGATACTCCTGAGTACCTTCATTTCGCTGGTTCGAAGGAGATTTTTGGTTCTGACAGTGTCGGCTCTGGACTCTATGCTGTATGCCATTATGGGGCGGACACAGGTCTTGTATATCCTCACCTTGCTTTGGATGTTCATATACTTGTTTTTCCAGATAGTGTAATTTAAACATCCTTAAATAGCTGCGGCCTTTTATGATTGTTCAAGTACTTCGCCATACAGGTCATTATTGCACATTATGCTAGCACCCAAGCATTTAAATTTTGTAACTTGTTCAATTGGTGTGTCGCCGATCACCACATTGCATCCAACTTGCTCTCTGGCTAGAGTCATGCATTTAGTCTTGCTGATGGAGATACACATGTTGTATTTTTTGGAAGCAGTTTGGAATCGGTGTAGCATTTGTTGCAGGTCTTCCTCTGATTCGGCTATGATGGTGGCATCGTCAGCATAGCGTATGATGTTTAGCATATTGTCACCCATCTTGTATCCCAGGTCGGCAACTTCTATAATCTTATCCATAACCAAGTTAACGAGAAATGGGCATATATCCATAACCAAGTCAAAGAGAAATGAAAAACATGGCAACAATATAAAAAACAGGCGATTTCAAGTGAACACTCAATTTATATGAAACTGAGTTTGTTGCTTTTCATTTGCTGTGTCCTCAGTAAACTAGGCTTTGTGTCTGTATCTTACTGAGGACATATAAACATTGATAAATAAGATGTTGCTTTTTATCCATTCTTGATTAATTATTTAATATCTCGGTCACAAACTTTCATCAACTTGATCAGTTGTAAGACTAAATTATATGTATCTACCACATGAATCAACCCTTGGTGTACTTTTTTATTTATTTATTTATTTAACACTTTTATTGCATATACAATCTGGCGGGCTTATTGCTAGGCGGCAATCTCTTCCAACCAACCAGACAAAAGTAAATGAAGCAAGTTAGCGAAGCGAAGTCTACTGGTCGTCCGGAACGCTCCATGTCTTTCAGGTCGAAATTACCGTCTTTGAAACGCAAAAACCATCGACGAGCTGTCCTTTTATTTATAGCATCTTCACCGTACACTTCGCAAATATCGCGAGCAGCTTTGGCCGCTTTATTCCCTCGATTGAACGCAAACAGAAGGAGATGTCGAAAATGCTCACTTTCATCTACTTGACATTCCATTTTGAAGGCTTGTAATCAAATAAAATAATATATGTAACGTAAAATCAAACACTACATCTTGTAGAGCAGAAAATTTTCTTTCGAATGACGTATAATCTTTACCATTAAGTTATGCTTTTGGTGCTCATTTTTAATGTTGAAAAAAAACGGACACAACTTATGTTTACACCTAATACTAGACTTTTTTTGTTCGTCTCTCTTCATTAATTCATTTCACATGCCCAAACTATCTGACCGTGCTCTTTTGCTTCTTATTCAATGCCTTAAGTTCACGTTCATCCCTAATCATACATTGTCATCCCATGTGTTATTCTTAATGCTTGCATTTCCACAGCATTTATTCGACTCATCTCGATCATTTTCCTTGGCCTGTAGCCGTTCCGTTATAGTGCGTACATTGGAATTAAAAAAATATTTAAATTATAACATCTATAGTATTTTTAGCTCGCGTGCCGTCCAAAAAGAGGCAGCGGGTCCGATTTGACCCAGGGGCCGTAATTTGCCAACCCCTGCTTTAGACAATGCAGTGATGGTATAACAAAGCAACTATTTCAATTATATCGCATGCCATTGTACTCAGGCGAACTTTAGGCAAATTACAGGTCCAGAGGTTTAAAAAAAATCAAGTACAGTGTATTATGTAAATTTTATCATGCATTTCTGCGTGGTTTATCATTTTTTAAATTGAATATTTATATAAGTTGCTATGCCGAGGCTGCAGTTCTAAAAAAACTGCCTCGGGGTTTTCAACATTAACCTAATATACTCATTCTGCGTCATTATTTGATGATAATAAGCTTAATGTCTACTCAAAAAAATCTTATTGACATTTCATATTTTATTCTAGCGAACTAAAATGATTTATTCAAGGTTCACGCGATTGTGTGAACTGATATCTTTAACGCGAGACACTCGGGAACACAACAAGGCTCACGCGATTGTGTGAACTGGAATCTTTAACGCGAGACACTCGAGAACACAACAAGGCTCACGCGATTGTGTGAACTGATATATTTAACGCGAGACACTCGAGAACACAACAAGAGGACGACCTCCGTGGCCTGGTGGTAAGACACTTGTCTGCCGATCCGGAGGTTGCGGGTTCGATCCCCGCTGGAACCCAGATTTTTTTAAATAGGATTACAGTCTGGTAACACTTAGGGCCTATAAAACATATTTCTGGTTGGTTGGAAGAGATTGCCACATGGCAATAAACTCGACAGGTTAAAAAAAATATAAAAAAAACAAGGCTCACGCGGTTGTGTGAACTGGTATCTTTAACGCGAGACTCTCGAGAACACAACAAGGCTCTCGCGATTGTGTGAACTGGTATCTTTAACGCGAGACACTCGAGAACACAACAAGGCTCACGCGATTGAGTGAACTGGTATCTATAACGCGAGACACTAGAGAACACAACAAGGCTCACGCGATTGAGTGAACTTGTATCTTTAACGCAAGACACTCGAGAACGCAACAAATACGCGCAGAATACATGAATCGAAAATTTCAGTGCGTTAAGAGAAGTTGTAAAATTGGTAAAACGTGGGTGACGTTTATATTAAGATTGTTTTCTGCAATGATAATATCAATTTAAAACTTTGCCAAACAATGATCAAGTGCTATGTATAGTGCGATGTTATATGGAACAGAGACATAGATCCTCAAAGAGTCCACGAATTGTTTGGAAACGTTTAAAATGTAGATCCATAAGAGGTTATCTATCCTTGGATACATTTACAGAGAGAAATTCCTTGTATAAATATGGTCAGCAATGAGAATGTCGTTCAAAGAGCTGTAAGAAAAGTGGGCAGTACAAAGAGCTGCAACAACAAAAGAAGTAAGTTGTCATACTTGGGACATATTGTGAGTGGTCCCAAATACCAAGTTCTGTAGCCCATTCTTAAAGGGAAAATTGAGGGTCGGTGCGGTGCTGGAAAAATACAGATGTCATGGTTCCGCAACATTCGAGAATATACCTAAATACAAGAATTGAATAAGACGAACAAGTGGCTCTAAGTTCGTTTGGTCACGTGGAACGAATGAATGAAGAAATACTCATACTAATAATATTTAGTTTTTGTGTAATCAAAAATCGGAAAGAAGTATCGATTTATTTTTTCATGCTAAATATCCTCAATGAGATACAGGCAAAAGCCTAGTTTACTGGGGATACTACAAATGAAAGGCAACAAACCCAGTTCCATTAAAATTGTATTTTCCTACATGTCATTTTATTTTATTTTTTACAATCTTAATAAATGATTTCTTAGAAATAATTAACACATACTACCTATAACTAGATAACAATTCTTACAACTAATTATTTAGCAAGAACAAGTCCACTCGTTCAGGCTACTTGTATTCCATCACATTCACTCAGACCTTGGTCGTCCCAGCTAATACTTGTAGGTGGACTAGTCAGGCAACAGATAATGCTTCGGGAGCCTGTGCTTATAACGGAAGGGTAGGTCGGATTTACTCTCGTAAGCCCCCAGGGCAGCGACTAAGGGCATGTGTAATAAATAAAATAAATAAATAAAAATAAAATATAAATATGCAGTGCAAATGTGAGTCGAAGACGTGGTAAAGTAAAACTAAAAGAAGTATGGTGGGATCAAGTGAATGGTATTTGAAGAAAAGGGAAAGTAAGAAATGTGATGTGGAAGAGGCAAAATATGTATGTCGAGATAGGAAAGTCTGGCGCTCTGTCCTCTGTCTATCATAGCAAGAAACGGCTTAATGGTATGTACTCGTACATATGCATAATGTAATTTTTTTTAAATAAAAAAATTACCTTACATGAATGTTCCATTTCTCGCTAAAACGTAACAGTAAAAATACTCTTTAAACTTACGAGCCGGACTTTTCCAATATATATTTCTTACAAACGTGTTTATTGGCAATAGGATCCAGATAGATCAGCCGGGATCGGATCGCAGCTTCCGGGAATTAGCCTCCCGGGTAGCGAGATATTGCAACGCTTCGGGATATATTGCTACAGTATTGCCGTCTGGTTATCTTTCCGAACTAAATGAGAATATATTGCCACACGAAATCTTACTTTGCCATTCGAAATCAAAGGAACAGATTAGTTAAATGTACACGGTTACATTAATATGTTTTATTTTACGTGACAGGTAATATAATAAATACATTAGTTAAATGTACACGGTTACATTTATATGTTTTATTTTACATGACAGATAATATAATAAACAGATTAGTTAAATGTACACGGTTACATTAATATGTTTTATTTTACATGACGGATGATATAATAAACAGATTAGTTGAATGTACACGGTTACATTAATATGTTTTATTTTACGTGACGGATGATATAATAAACAGATTAGTTAAATGTACACGGTTACATTTATATGTTTTATTTTACATGACAGATAATATAATAAACAGATTAGTTAAATGTACACGGTTACATTAATATGTTTTATTTTACATGACAGATAATATATTAAAAAGATTAGTTAAATGTACACGGTTACATTTATATGTTTTATTTTACATGACAGATAATATAATAAACAGATTAGTTAAATGTACACGGTTACATTTATATGTTTATTTTACATGACAGATACTATAATAAACAGATTAGTTAAATGTACACGGTTACATTAATATGTTTAATTTTACATGACAGATACTATAATAAACAGATTAGTTAAATGTACACGGTTACATTTATATATTTTATTTTACATGACAGATAATATAACAAACAGATTAGTTAAGTGTACACGGTTACATTAATATGTTTTATTTTACATGACGGATGATATAATAAACAGATTAGTTAAATGTACACGGTTACATTTATATGTTTTATTTTACATGACAGATAATGTAATAAACAGATTAGTTAAATGTACACGGTTACATTATGTAATATGTTTTATTTTACATGACGGATGATATAATAAACAGATTAGTTAAATGTACACGGTTACATTTATATGTTTTATTTTACATGACAGATAATGTAATAAACAGATTAGTAAAATGTACACGGTTACATTATGTAATATGTTTTATTTTACATGACGGATAATATAATAAACAGATTAGTTAAATGTACCCGGTTACATTTATATATTTATTTTACATGACAGATAATATTAGGTCCTTACATATGAAATTGGCGTTTTGCCGTACTGACAACTTTGATCTCAAATATCTTCTCTTTGGTTAGGAATTCCAAATTCAAATTTATACAGCTATTTACTCAAGTATTTGTGTTTCGAAAATTATAATTCATTTGTTTTTTCCTCAATTGTTTTTTTCTTTGCGTCACTCAGTTTACAAAATGGAAAACTTGAAATATCGCGTTATTTACGAGTACGAGTTCCACCGTGGCACAGTGCTGCAGAAACGGCTCGAAGGATTAATGATGTGTATGGCGACGGTGCCGCAAAAGAAAACACAGTGCGTTTTTGGTTCCAACGTTTTCGTTCTGGAAATTTCGACCTGCAGAACAAGCCCCGTGGACGGCCGGAGACCAAAGTTGATAATGAAGAATTGAAGGCTATTGTGGAAGCGGATCCATCGCAAACCACGTCCGAGTTAGCTGCAGGCTGCGGTGTTAGTGATAAAACTGTTTTAATCTACTTGAAGCAAATTGGGAAGGTGAAAAAGCTTGAAAGGTGGGTACCTCACGAATTGAGTGAAGCAAATCAACAAACGCGCGTTGACTGCTGCGTTGCATTACTCAACCGGCACAATAATGAAGGGATTTTGAATCGAATCATTACCTGTGATGAAAAGTGGATCCTGTATGATAATCGGAAGCGCTCATCGCAATGGCTGAACCCTGCCGATCCAGCCAAACCATGCCCCAAGCGAAAATTGACTCCAAAAAAGTTACTTGTGAGCGTTTGGTGGACTAGTGCTGGTGTCGTTCACTACAGCTTTCTTAAATCTGGCCAGACGATTACGGCAGATGTCTATTGTCAGCAACTGCAAACCATGATGGAAAAGCTAGCTGCTAAACAACCGAGGCTGGTTAATCGCTCTAGGCCACTGCTGCTTCATGATAACGCTAGACCACACACTGCACAACATATGGCTACCAAATTAAAAGAGCTTCAATTGGAATGTCTAAGACATCCACCGTACTCTCCGGACCTTGCCCCAACAGATTACTATTTTTTTCGAAATTTGGATAACTTCTTGCAAGGGAAAAAATTCAACTCCGATGGGGCAGTCCAAACCGACTTCAAAGATTTTATTGATTCCCGTCCGAATGGTTTTTTTAGTAAAGGGATCGATGAACTACCTATGAGATGGCAAAAGTGCATAGATAGCAATGGTACATACTTTGATTAAATAAATATATTATATTAAAAAAAAATCAACTTTATGTTCCTCCCAAACAAAACGCCAATTTCATATGTAAGGACCTAATATAATAAAATATATGAATGAATGAATGTCCATTTTACCCCTGACAAGTATTATACAGGGCACAATATAAAATTAGGGGTCAGGGTACTCGACATTGGTCCTACCGGAGATGACCACGTAAGGCAATTTGTGATAAGCATATCCTGTTGCATACAAGGCGAGGAACTTCAGTCCTTACAATAGTTTGTCTGCGTCTTCTTTCTCAATTGGGTCCCTAATAACTAGCTACACATCTACGCCACTTGGCCCTATCTACTGTTGTTTGCTTCCAGCTGTGCTGAGCATTCATGTACGAGTATTTAAGCATCTCATGCAATATGTCCTTGTGTCTTGAATATTACACTTTGTATACAATATATTACAGACCACGCAATGTCTGCAGCATCTAAAGTGGTGATTTCCAACCAGGTTCCGCGAGCTAGTTTCCAGGTTCCAAAAGAATTCGCGAAATGTTTACGATAAAAATACAACTTGCCACCATTATAATCAATTAGATTTCATCACATAATAAACAATAAAACTCATGTTTCGCATTGAATTGAAGAGATAATAAGAATCAATATGATTTATTAACTTGATTCTTTCGTGTAGCATCCTTCCACAAATTCGTGTAGCATCCTTCCACACATTCGTGTAGCATCCTTCCACATATTCATGTAGCATCCCTCCACATATTCGTGTAGCATCATTCCACATATTCGTGTAGCATCCTTCCACATATTCATGTAGCATCCCTCCACATATTCGTGTAGCATCATTCCACATATTCGTGTAGCATCCTTTCACATATTCATGTAGCATCCCTCCACATATTCGTGTAGCATCATTCCACATATTCGTGTAGCATCCTTTCACATATTCATGTAGCATCCCTCCACATATTCGTGTAGCATCATTCCACATATTCGTGTAGCATCCTTCCACATATTCATGTAGCATCCCTCCACATATTCGTGTAGCATCATTCCACATATTCGTGTAGCATCCTTCCACATATTCATGTAGCATCCCTCCACATATTCGTGTAGCATCATTCCACATATTCGTGTAGCATCCTTCCACATATTCATGTAGCATCCCTCCACATATTCGTGTAGCATCATTCCACATATTCGTGTAGCATCCTTTCACATATTCGTGTAGCATCCCTCCACATATTCGTGTAGCATCCTTCCACATATTCATGTAGCATCCCTCCACATATTCGTGTAGCATCATTCCACATATTCGTGTAGCATCCTTCCACATATTCGTGTAGCATCCCTCCACATATTCGTGTAGCATCATTCCACATATTCGTGTAGCATCCTTTCACATATTCATGTAGCATCCCTCCACATATTCGTGTAGCATCATTCCACATATTCGTGTAGCATCCTTTCACATATTCATGTAGCATCCCTCCACATATTCGTGTAGCATCATTCCACATATTCGTGTAGCATCCTTCCACATATTCATGTAGCATCCCTCCACATATTCGTGTAGCATCATTCCACATATTCGTGTAGCATCCTTCCACATATTCATGTAGCATCCCTCCACATATTCGTGTAGCATCATTCCACATATTCGTGTAGCATCCTTCCACATATTCATGTAGCATCCCTCCACATATTCGTGTAGCATCATTCCACATATTCGTGCAGCATCCTTTCACATATTCGTGTAGCATCCCTCCACATATTCGTGTAGCATCCTTCCACATATTCGTGTAGCATCCTTTCACATATTCATGTAGCAACCTTCCACATATTCGTGTAGCATCCTTTCACATATTCATGTAGCATCCCTCCACATATTCGTGTAGCATCCTTCCACATATTCGTGTAGCATCCTTTCACATATTCATGTAGCATCCCTCCACATATTCGTGTAGCATCATTCCACATATTCGTGTAGCATCCTTTCACATATTCATGTAGCATCCCTCGACATATTCGTGTAGCATCCTTCCACATATTCGTGTAGCATCCTTCCACATATTCGTGTAGCATCCTTTGACATATTCATGTAGCATCCCTCTACATATTCGTGTAGCATCATTCCACATATTCGTGTAGCATCCTTTCACATATTCATGTAGCATCCCTCCACATATTCGTGAAGCATCCTTCCACATATTCGTGTAGCATCCTTTCACATATTCATGTAGCATCCCTCCACATATTCGTGTAGCATCCTTCCACATATTCGTGTAGCATCCTTTCACATATTCATGTAGCAACCTTCCACATATTCGTGTAGCATCCTTTCACATATTCGTGTAGCATCCTTTCACATATTCATGTAGCATCCCTCCACATATTCGTGTAGCATCCTTCCCCATATTCGTGTAGTATCCTTTGACATATTCATGTAGCATCCCTCCACATATTCGTGTAGCATCCTTCCCCATATTCGTGTAGCATCCTTTGACATATTCATGTAGCATCCCTCCACATATTCGTGTAGCATCCTTTGACATATTCATGTAGCATCCCTCCACATATTCGTGTAGCATCCTTCAACATATTCGTTTAGCATCCTTCCAAGTATTCGTGTAGCATCCTTTCACATATTCGTGTAGCATCCTTCCACACATTCGTGTAGCATCCTTCCACATATTATGTAGCATCCCC